>JAQPPZ010017051.1:0-600000 GCA_028583015.1 Wollemia nobilis
TCTTGTTTTTCTTTAAGAAATGAAGATGTCAATAAAGGAAATGGAATCAATTGCTAGTAAAATTTGGCTAGTTGAAAAAGTGGTTTTCCTCAGTTCTCAGGGGACTTCAGGTGGCATTTCTTGCCTTTGGGACCCAAAAGAGGTAGTTATTCACCATTTTCAAGTAGTCCCTTTGAATATATAGAGTATAACGGGATTGCAAGCAGCAACCGAGCATTCCATAGAATTTTCTTCTTCTGTCCTTTCGGAGAAAAAATAGGTAAATAAAAGAGAAGAAGAAATAAATAATTTGTATATGGAGAAGACATAGAGAGCCTAATGTAGTTATCAGTATAGGGAGAAAGATAAAAACCAAAAAATAGATTGGATTTCCAAATGGCTTGTGTATTCTGCCGTAGGTATTCAGTAGATCAAAATCCACACACGACAACTTTGATTTTCAAATTATACAAACTTCGTTCAAATGGTAATTAGGTGAATTATTTTTTATCGCTCAGCACTGAGCATGCTTGCGGCGAAATACTTAGAGATGCACACAACATGCTCTTCTAGACGCTCGAACTTGGTTTTTTTATCCAAGGTTACCAGATGGGGGTTGCGGGTACGATGGGAATCGCAAATGCAATGGGTGTGGTCCTTGTCAAAAATAGGGTTCTCCAAGTTCAGGTGTGACGGAAATCATGAGTGCGGGTGTGATCCTTGTCAAAATAAGGTTCGTCGGATGCAGATGCGGCTAGTTTTTAATATATATATATATATATATTGTTATCAAAATTTAAAAAATAAAAAATAAATATGCAAACAGAGTATATAATTATCAAATTGTTGTAACAGAGTATATATACTAACTACCATATGACATTAGTTCAACCCTTCAATTTTCACGAAGAAGACATAATTGTTAAATTGTTGTAATATATATATATATATATATTTCAAATGGTATTAGTTTAAGGAGACAAGTTCAATTTTTTATGAGGGATTAGTTCAACCCTTCAAATTTCAAAAAAAAGACAATTATCAAATTGTTGTTATATATATATATAACTATCAAATGTATTAGTTCAACCTTTCAGCTTTTAAAGAAGGAGAGAAGTTCAATTTTTACGAGGTGATGCATACATAATTACCAAATTGTTATAATAAGAAATATACAATGACTATCAAATGACATTTAGTCAACCTTTCAAATTTTAAAAAGGAAAAAATTTCAATTCTTATCAATTCTTGTCAAATGATACAAACATAATTATAAAGTTGTTAAATTTTTTGTAATACCATTATATTTAATATTATAAATTGATATATATCAACTAAATAAATAAAAAATGTACAGTATACGCACATTAAAACAACACAGATATTACTTAAAATAATATAACAGAAGATAAGGATAAGGAATCAGCATATGCCAACATAATTTGGCACCGTTGGTTCCGTGCAACACTTTGCCTCTGCTAGTTCCGTAGGATAAGGAGATTCTTGACTCCTTCAGAGTAGGAGAGACAGCATAACGTGTATTGGAACAGACTTTGTTTTACTTCCCATTGTACAAGCATTGACGAGTACACCTGAACGGGAAGACCTGAAACGAGAACGCGTACGGTGGAGTTGACTAGTACTCCTGAAACGGGAACGCGTACGGTGGACTGGACTGAGTTGATAATTATCTGGTCTAATGCCGATGAATCCGTCCAACCCTCAAGCCTCAAGACTTAGAGAAGGGATGGGAAGGCCGTCGAAATTGAAATATTCAGATTGCCCCAGTATTTATATACTTACCTGCTAATGGTATGGTTGTATCATCCCATCAGTGTTCCAAAGCAAACCATTTGCAAGAGGTCTCAAATATAAGATAACTCTGATTTAAGCAGCCATTTATTAGAGCCGCTGAAACACAATAACCTATTGATATTCCTATTCATATTCATTTTAGAGGAAACAAAATCCTTCATCAAATTGCAAGTGCCAGCGTCAGCGTTAGCATCAATATGGCCATACCTCTAATAGCCATTAGCGAAGGAAAGGAGGATTGTGAAGATCATGTATCAGCAAGCCGAGAGGGAGAGAGAAAAATAATGAGATCAAGCCAAGTGCACCAGCTTGAAAGTGGTGTTGGTGAGATGTGGCGAGAAATCCAAGGTGCCAAGAACTGGAAGGGTTTGCTTGATCCCATTCATCCCCTTCTCAAAGCCGAGGTAATGAGATATGGCGATTTTGCACAGCAATGCTACGATTGGTTTGACAATAGTCTCTCTTCCAAATACTACAGCAATTGCAAGCGCAGCAAAAGCTCTCTCACTCAGAGATTGCGTTTGGGTGAATGTGGCGGTAGCTATCAAGTCACCAAATACATATACGCCAATACCAGAGTTTTTGGTGAGGAAGAGAAAATGAGTGAAACGGGTGCTTGGATTGGATTTATTGCGGTTTGCAATGATGCAGAGGAGATAAGGAAACTGGGACGACGTGACATTGTGGTTGCATGGAGAGGAACAGAAACGCCACAAGAATGGTTTCAAAATCTTAGAGACATATTAGTTCCGATTCCTGCTAGGCTATCCCACAACGTACAAACAAATTCAAAGCCAAATGTACGCATCGAGAAGGGATTTATGAGCTGTTATACGTCCATAGAGGAAGACTCTGTAAGATGCAGGGCCAGCGCCAGGGAAAGTGTTGTGGCGGAGATAACAAGGCTGTTGGAAAAACACAAAGACGAAGAGCAGGATTTAAGCATAACATTCACGGGGCATAGCTTGGGAGGTGCACTGGCAACCATAAGTGCATATGACATCAAACAGATATGCATGCTCAGTGACGATGAAAATACGGGGAATGTTCTTGTCACAGTGTTTTCCTTCGCCTCCCCACGTGTAGGAAACATGTGGTTTGCCCAACATATGGAGGAGATTGGCGTCAAAGTTTTGCGGGTGGTAAACAGAAACGACTTGGTTCCCAACGTTCCAGGAGTTTTTGTGAACGAAAACATCGGATGGCTCGCCAAAATTCTGTGTTGGCTTCCCTGGACATATTTTCACGTGGGTGTCCAGATAACTGTGGACAGCACCAGCTCGCCTTTGCTCAAGGAAACCCATAATCCTGCCAACTTTCACAATTTAGAGGTTTATCTGCACTCCCTCGATGGCTTTCAAGGGAATGACCGGCCCTTCAAATCTTTAGGATTAAGGGACCCCGCTCTGGTTAATAAGAACAGCGACTTATTGATTGAAGACCTACAAGTCCCTTCTCAATGGTGGCCTCGAAGAAATAAAGAAGTCGTCAAACGTATAGATGGGGCATTGGTATACTCTCCCGCTACTCCCACCCCGCCTCCTCCCTTTCTCGCCTGACGTCTGATGTGATGATCATCAGAGCTCTTTTTCAGAACTGTTTTGTATACATATTCTCTTTATGTTATATTAAATTACATGGTTAACCCACGTACCCGTAGAATTTACTAATGCTTATTTAGTTGAAGGCTGTAGTTTATAAATAAGCATTAGGAAATTCTACGTGTAAATAATTTTTTGGCCTTACACGCTGTTCAATCTCCAAGTTGTATGCGATGGTCTATTTTAATTGTGACGGGTAATTTACGGTTAACTTTTAAATACAATCGACAACCCTCAAATTTCAGGCCTGGTTGGAGCTTCTGTAAAAAAACGGTAATGGCTTTCATAAATAAATTAAAAAAAAAGTTATAGACTAATGACACTAATACAGTCAAGAGGGAAAGACTAATGACACTAATACAGTCAAGAGGGAAACTTTCAATCACTATCATTTAAATAAAAGGTATAGGGAAACATTCAACATGTCATTTAAATAAATAAAAGGTAAAAGGTGTAGTCACGAAATAAACTTTCAACTAAGGCAAAAGTAAGAATACAAAGTCAGTAAAAGAATCTTCAACTTCAAGACAAAGTCATGAAAAAGAAACTTTCAAACTAAAAAGATAAAATTATTATAATATTAGTAACATTGAATGGCTATAATGAGAAAGCAAAGTCACGGACAGTTTTTCAATTACTCTCGCCAAACAGATTATAATTTGATTGTATTGTTTACTTTCATATGTCTTCATAGTACTCCACCGCCAACATATAACCTTGCATCCTGATTACTGTTATTGTTCTCATAGTTCCACTGGGTTATAATAAGAAGTTAACAGTTGGGAACTGAAATGGCTACTTTGCAATCAAAGCATAATTTTAATTTAATGTTCTTTTCAGTTATTTAAATATTCTATATTTTAGATAATTAATTTATCAATTAAATTTATTTATTCATATTTAAAGTTATGGTTTAAATTCAAAATGTTTTTATAAATAATATGAAAAATATTTATCTTATAACAAAAAGGATTAAAACGTTATTAAAAAATTTATATCCTATAATTTATATAAATTATTTTAATTATAAAATATATATATAACAATTTTTGGGCAAAAAGACGATATCCCACATAGTTATATATACCTTAATATACAAATAGACTCAAACTACCTTGTAAATGGATTCTCAAGCAACATTTTCAATCTTTAACTACAAAACCTATTGTAGAGTCTTGTCTTTTTTTTAAAGGCAACAAACCAATGTTCTTAATGAATGCTGATTGCTCCGTGCCACTTAGATTATATTTTGATTGTCATTGTTTACTTTTATATGCCTTTATGGTACTCCGTCATCAACATATAACCTTACATCCTTATTATTGTTATCGTGGAACTATTGTTATAGTTTTCGTAGTTCCAAGAGGTTAAAAGTTGAGAAATGCAATGGCTACTTTGCAATCAAACCATAATTTTAATTTAGTGTTCGTGTCATTTAACTTTTAAACATTTTATTTTTAAATAATTAATTAAATAGTTAAATTTATTTATTTATCATTAAATGTAGTTGTATGGTATAAGCTTGAAATGTTTATATAGATGGTATGTTAACATGTTAATAATGTAAAGAAGATGACTATATCAAGAAAACAATTAAGAGAATTATTTAACAATTTAAAACAAATAAAATATAATCAAAATATTTATATCATATAATTTATATAAATTAATTTAATTTTAAAATGTATATAACAACTTTACTATAATAAAAATAAAGGGTAGTGGTTGATAATTAAGTCTGTTTGTAAGAAAAAAGATATTCTACACATTATAAGAATTAATACAAGATATAATTTAATATGTAAATGGACTCGAGTTGCTTTGTAAATGGATCCTCAAGCAATATCTTCAATCCTTAACTACAAAGTCTAGTTTAGAGTCTCATTCTTTCTTTGTGGAAGTAATAATGTTTAAAGGTTTTGATAGCACCTACAAGAACAAGAGAAAAAGACTAAGCAAGAAGAAGATCACTTGTTTTGAGAGTAGTAGGGGCAATACAATGATGTAGATAAGAATGTTAAAAGTATATAAAAGCTTTATTAATAATATGATTACTAAATAAATGATAGGTGAATAAAAGAGTTAATGGAATGAATACTTATAGTAGATGAAATATATAAATTTTTCTTTTGAGATTGATGAATAGATTATGCTTTTAAATTGAAATAGTTAGTCAAATTGATGTACTATTTTAAACCTATGTATATAAAAGCTAATATTATGATCATACATGAAAAACCTAAAATTTGGTCAATGACCATGATTGCCACTCAAATTGGTAGTCATGACACCATTGATATTTGGAATGAAAGCTTTGGAGGACACAAGTAAACATGTTTCTTAATCATGCCTCTATACTTATTTTAAATATTTGAAAATTTTAACAAGCATGAATGATAAGAAAATATAGTAGAAAGGTAAATATTTGGATGAGTGAAAGAAAATAAAAACATCAATTAATATGGCTTACCATCATCCTATCCAAGAACTAAAAAAGTTACTCTATACCCCTATTCAATATTAGGAGGATAAGACTCTATCACCTATAAGTTAGTTGTTAGTGCTCTTTTACAAATACATATTTCCCTTTCCTAATGCTATTACGCAAAAAATATATATTTTGAAATAAACAATAGGAAAATACAAAAACATATGCAAATAATGTTAAATAAAATGAAAAACATCTATGATAATTACCTATATGTACCCCTACTAATTTTACTCAGGGAAAAATAGTTTTTGCTTACTCTATGAGGCTGCAAAGAAATTTACTTGTAAAAGTACTCAAGTATTGAAATATATAGCATTGGTAAAAAATCAGTAAAAAAAAAGTACAAAGCTAAGTCAAAAGCAATAAAATCCCATAGAAGCACTAACCATATGAGAAAAACATTTTTACAATTAAATATTTGAAAATGTAAATAGATGATGAATATTTGATTTTTAAATTTCATTTTCACTTGTATATGTAGGCCTCTCATGACCACTACACATACGTATGAGATCACATTAACATGTAGATATAGTAAATGGCAAGTAGATGAGGAAGCAATGCTAGAGAGGTGGGTCCCTTGACCCACTTTATCATTTTTTGACTGAAATAAACAAAAACCTAAAGTTAAGGTAAATGAATAAACACTTAATTAAGCTATCTATGAAGTAGATAGGATGAGAAAACTAGTGCCATCAAGAATCCCATGTCACATAAGTTGTGGGATTAATATAAGACAATAAAAAATGACTTACAAGTGCCCCAAAGACCTATAAATCAAGGTGAATCATGATTGTCATATTTTACAAAGCAAGAGTATTGGATAAATATAATAAGTAAGATAGAAAAAAAAAAAAATGAGGTGATCATGGCTGAAATATACAATTACAAATAAAAGTGGTAATCATGGTTGCACACAAAAAGGGGTGATTGTAGCCCTATCCAATTAGGGGTGATCTGGGACCCATTTGACAATATTGCCTAGAAACCAATGAAAATAATTAAAGGGGGATGCCTATTCCCTAATTATTTATAAGTCCGTCTATGTAGGATTAATTTGATGTAATACCTTAGTTACACACCTCCATGGGCTAACTAAGGCCATTACCACTCACCTAATAATGAACATGGGCACTATTGCTTCACCGTAAGGTACCACCACCATACTATCTTATAAATGATTTGATGGATTATCTCATACCAATCCATTGTTTTGATTTCTAGACCTCACCACTAGGAATACATCCAATCATCACTACTTAGGAATTCTCCAATCCTCACTACTATGTACTACCCAAAAATCCTCAACACTTTGGGATATCTGAGCCCCACCATTCAAGATGTATCTTTCATAAATACATGGTTATTACCTCACCACAAATCCTACCAGGATTTAGTACATATTGACCCAAGGTTTTTCTAATATGGTTCTAGATTCATGCCCAAAAATAGCCTCTCATCCAAACCCAAGAAACTTAACATTATAAAGAAGTAAACATCTCTGCCAAAATAAAATAAAGTGCTATATTGAAAACATAAGTAAATTCAACATTACACATTGCTAAAAACTAAAAATTTAATTAATTGATCAATTACTAGAATTTAGGATTTGCTCAATTAAAGGATAACAACAACATCTAAAGGAATTATAACCATAATACATAAAAATAGAATCTATCATTCCTTTAATAAACACCATCCTTCCATTTGCACATATCTAACTATTTTCAAGAACTTCAATATAAAAGAATAATATTTTTTAATCTTCCATTATTGAGAAAATATCAATTAATTTAACAAGAATATTTACAAAGAATTTATTCCTTTCTCATAAACATAACAATGATCCTCATTACATCTCAATATTTACAAAAGCTAATATTATGATCATACATGAAAAACCTAAAATTTGGTCAATGACCATGATTGCCACTCAAATTGGTAGTCATGACACCATTGATATTGGGAATGAAAGCTTTGGAGGACACAAGTAAACATGTTTCTTAATCATGCCTCTATACTTATTTTAAATATTTGAAAAATTTAGAAAGCATGAATGATAATAAATTATAGTAGAAAGGTAAAATTTTGGATGAGAGAAAGAAAATAAAAACATCAATTAATATGGCTTACCATCATCCTATCCAAGAACTAAAAAAGTTACACTATACTCCTATTCAATATTAGGAGGATAAGACTCTATCACCTATAAGTTAGTTGTTAGTGCTCTTTTACAAATACATATTTCCATTTCCTAAGTACTATGTGAAACACCACAAGGGATAACTAATCATGATTTCTTAAAAAATAGAGCGATATGTGATAGAAAAAACAATAGAAATAAAAATTCTATGCTATGGTACAAAAACAAAATTTAGTTTTTTAAAATCTATTGTCTACGCAAAAAATATATTTTTTGAAATAAACAATAGCAAAATACAAAAACATATGCAAATAATGTTAAATAAAATGAAAAACATCTATGATACTTACCTATATGTACCCATACTAATTTTACTCAAGGAAAAATAGTTTTTGCTTACTCTATGGGGCTGCAAAGAAATTTACTTGTAAAAGTACTCAAGTATTGAAATATATAGCATTGGTAAAAAATGAGTAAAAAAAAAGTACATATCTAAGTCAAAAGCAAGAAAATCCCATAGAAGCACTAACCATATGAGAAAAACATTTTTACAATTAATAATTTGAAAATATAAATAGATGATAAATATTTGATTTTTAAATTTCATTTTCACTTGTATATGCAGGCCTCTCATGACCACTACACATACGTATGAGATCACATTAACATGTAGATATAGTAAATGGCAAGTAGATGAGGAAGCAATGCTAGAGAGGTGGGTCCCTTGACCCACTTTATCATTTTTTGACTGAAATAAACAAAAACCTAAAGTTAAGGTAAATGAATAAACACTTAATTAAGCTATCTAGGAAGTAGCTAGGATGAGAAAAATAGTGCCATCAAGAATCTCGAAGGTAGAACTTGGTAAGTTCGTGGAGACCTGTCTCGTACCAAGGGGTTGCACCTCTCATACAGTTTTTCTCTTTAGGTGCGAGGGGTTGGAACCCTATCAGGCACAGGGTTATGGAGCAACTCATCTGTTTGGCACCTAATGCACTCTCTGCTAAGGTGATATAGATGCTCTAGTTGTCGTTGGTCTTTCTCAAGTTGCGTGATCTACGCTTGGCGGGTGCCAGGTCGATTTGTTTTGCCATCTTGAGTCTAGGAGGCTAGATGCCTCTCCTACGCATTTATCTCAGTCGTGATGATTCGAGATCTCTATAGGTCGCTTCCCTCTATCGAGGTTAGCGATATTCACTCGAGGCTCTGGCCTCAGTAGGTGATTCTAGTAGATAGCAGGTGTGGAGGCGCATTGCTCCCATGTTGTGTATTGATCTTGAGGAATATAATGGTCTTCCTCATGCTTCCTTTCGTATGTGTGAAAGGGGCAGGCAGAGTTGGCTCACCCTGTTTGAAGAGCCTTGTGCTCTGGATTTTGGCTATTATTTCTAATAGTGATGGGGGGTAAAGGAGGGATGACATACTCATGTGGCCTCTCCTCA
Source organism: Wollemia nobilis (assembly GCA_028583015.1). Taxonomy (NCBI): domain Eukaryota; kingdom Viridiplantae; phylum Streptophyta; class Pinopsida; order Araucariales; family Araucariaceae; genus Wollemia; species Wollemia nobilis. Next base: position 9,472 of record JAQPPZ010017051.1, read on the forward strand.
TGGACCCTATGCTGTTCTAGCACTTCATCATGCGACGACCACTCATACCGAGCTTCTAAGGGAGCCTTCCTATTTATATTGAGTGCCACATGTAAGGACTCCTCCTGAAAGGGTCTATGTTGGACAGGAGTGCCCCTCGAAGGGGTGCCTCTATAGTCCTATTCTGAAATGGCATTATGTGGACTCTCTTGTGGATTAGGCCACCAAGGTGGTATGACCAAGTCCTTGGGGCTATAGCGGAGGTGACTTGTACCCCTTTGTACACTCTCTGTAGCTCCTGCCCATGATTGGGCTTGGCTACGGGTGTACACCATGGTGGTGTTTTCTTACAAGATGCATAGATTTTTGTTTCTTTTTATGATTTTTATGCTACACTAAATAGAAAATATCACATGCACAAAGCAATGGTTATCTCTTTTAAAGATAAAGGTGTGCCCTAAACCAGGTTTAGTGTATTTTGAATTTTGTTTTGATAGTTTTGTAAAGAACATTGAAATGCAATATGATGGCTCTTATGACTCCCAAAAATGGTTGCCCCTTCTATATACCATTTCCAGGTCGATATACCAACCTCTCTATATACCCGCCCTTACATGAGGGAAACTATTGGTACGTGAGAGCATATGGTACGTGGAACGTAGGCGGTACGAAAGGGGAATCACATTATTTTTGACACCTACCATAGAAGACTTATCCTCATGCACTGGGAATCACCCCAGCTACACTTGGTCAGCTTTCATAAGTATTTACGTCTAGCAACAGTAGCGATCGGGGTTTATGGATGCAAAATTTCAAGCCAAGGTGGTGATGAAATCCACCGTTGGTCTTGATCAAGGGCTGGGGTTTTACTTCCAGCTCCTTGGTGTTTAAATTACCACGTGGTGTGTGGGGTTATTTTTATTTTGCATAAAAGGAAGCAAGCATGCAGTAAAAAAACTTTCTCTAAGCAAGTAAATAACCAGAAAATAGGAAACAGGAAACAAAAAATGACAGAAGGAGTTCAGGACCTCTACCTCTTCTCTGCCCAAATCTGTTGGTTCTGAGTTTCCATCCTGAAACTACACAGAGAGCTATTCGTCCTTGGGTGGGACAAATAACATAACTGTATTCATCATAGGGTGGGGAAAATGCCCATTCGTCCCTAGGTAAGATGAATTCTAGCTCTGTGTTCACCATAGGATGGAACGAACAGTAGTCCAGCATTTGAAAACTTGGTATCTGCAAGCAAAAACAATCAATTTTTGATCATATTTATGATATTAAAAACAAAGGACAAGCGTCCCACCATGATTGCCATTGAAATCATGAGGATACAAAAACAAAAAGGAAAAACCCAGATGCAATGTGAACGAAACAAAAGATAATGCTAAATCCTATGAATTGAAAGTGCATGAAAAGAAAGAAGCATAAACAAATTGAAACCAAATGGAAAGCCAATATGGAAGACAACCCTTTTCTTTAATAAGCTTCAGAACTAGGTTACAATTTGCCTCCTCCCTTTTTAGGGGCTAGGAGAGTTAAATGTGTTCCTGTCACATCAATGGATGCTATTCCTTCTTCTACATGCCCACATGTAAAGTGGGCGGACCAAATGTCACCGCAACTTGCATTGATGAGTCTTGAATCCTTACTGCTCCTCTGATGTTGAGAACCTACATTCAAGGAAATAGGAAATAGTTAGTAGCACATATAGATAAAAATAAAACATGCAATCCCCACACCTTTAATTAGTACATGTCAAAGTATAAATAAAACGATAATTGAAATAGATCCAAATGAACTAAAAACTTGACAGGGGCATAAAAAATTCACTGGGAAGGTACTACAAATAGAACATTCAATAAATTCACCACAGATTTGTATTCGCTTCAGGGCGAGACGAATAGACCTACAACAAAATGTCAGATAGCACTGTCCCAAATGTCACATCCGAGAAGCTCCAAATCACCTAAAAATTTGGGGGTTAGCTAAATGGGGGTATTTTGAAAAGACCCAGAAGGTTATATTTTCCCAATTTTGCCTCTATCACTGGGAATTTGATGATGCTACTTGCATGTTAGTAAAGGCGGGAAATGATAGAAACATGATAAAAAATGCTCAAAACGATGTGAAATTTGAATGACAACCTATCTAAGCAGCATAGAATCATATGCAAAAATAATATAAATGAAATATGCCACATATTTCTAATCACTTCAGGGCGGGGTGATTAGGACTGCAGAAGTGTGGGGGGTGCCCGGGGGCAGGACGCCCACCGTTTGGGGCCTGATTTTGGCACCAATCCACTTGGAATGGGTCCAAAATCTCTTGAGGGGTGTTGTTAGAAAATTTGGTTGGATGTTGTGGCCAAATTTTGGGTTTTGGCTCTGGAATTGCACTTCCAATAACCACCCTATGAGCTCCCTTCCAAAAGAGATCAAGGTGTGAAAGGCACAAATCAAAAGGTGTGTGTGGATGTAAAACGGTAGCACTTCATTGCTCAAAATGCTCCTTCTCTATATATTTTTGGGGTGAGAAGACTCACCATTTTATAGACCTGATGGTCTCTTTGAATGAGCATGCAGAGGTGTCACTTGGCAATCATGCCTCCCAAGGGGGGAGGAGATTCCTCCCTAATTAGGGGCTCCATGAATGCCCCTATAACTGCCTCTAATGCTTGAAAATGCTCACTCACCCTCCCATGCAATGAAGGAAGAGTTAAGTGGTGGATCTGAGCTGTAATTTGTCAAGATTTGACTTTTTTCCTGTCAAACCTGCTATTTGCCCCACCCTGGAGCGAATACTGCTAATCATCTCTAGGTGGGGCGAGTACCAGTTTAGTAATCGTCCTAGGATGGAACGAATAAGGAGCAGAGTGCTTGAAGATGCCAAATTGACCTCTGACCTTCCAAAACTGTTGTGTGAGTGGTTAGGACCACTATTTAACCTTTGGGGGCTGCCCTGGGGACTGTGTGTGTCAATGCGATCAGTGTTTGTAGTCACATAATTGGATTGGTGCTGTTTGGTGTCTACATATACCTATATGCATTTATATTTTATCAAATGTTTAGAAAATTGTTATTCATATTTACTGAAGTTAAATCAATAACTATTCTCAAACCTCTATACTCATATCATGGTGAAAGTAAACTCTTGATGACAATTGTGTAGCTCAAACCCATTCTCTATTGTGGTTGTTGGTTCTAGGGTTGAGTCAATAGGATCTAAATGGGGATGGGGTTGAGTCAATGTCTTGAATGAATGCAACTATATAAAGCATAAGTATGTCATTGTAACAATAAATCAATTATATTTATATAAATTAGGCTTCTATGCTATTTTATTTGGAAATCACCTTTGAAAGCTATAAGCAATTGATTAAATTAATTTATTTTTACAAGAGTTTGTTTTGAAGATATTGTATCCTTTTTACTAAACAAAAATAAGATGAATGTATGAAATAATAACCATTTTGCATATCATATAAAAGTTGCATAATAGTGTAGGTATATGTACACTTATCTATTTTGGATAAATATTATAATTTAATATTATAATAATAAATTAGAATGATTTTTCCTATTTTGTCTCTTCTAGGAAGACTTTAGTGAATGTAATGGGGGAAACAATACATGTTAGAATGGATTTTGAATTTTCTTATGATATTACATATATGTCAAATGATATATATATCCATGTGTATCTACTTGGAATCTTAAATCAAGTTATTTGATCTAAATTTTATCACAGAATTATCCATGTCATCTATTTTAATTTTCTTCACTTATGATATATAATGTAATACCAACAACAATAATAAATCTCTCTCTCTCTCTCTCTCTATATATATATATATATATATAAACTAGAATAATCTGAACAACCTAAGGTTGATTTTACCCTAGTAATCCAATATATTTCTTAATTTTTTTCCTTCATCACAAAAGTTTTTTCTTCCTACCCTACCTAGTACTAAGAACCCATAGATTACATATGCTTATTTTCATTTTTAAAACTCCATTGTTTATAATTCAATTATTATCTATAGTATCCATATTTCTAGTTCTTAAATTCAAATGGATTCCTAAGACCTAGTTTTTTTTTCATCTACATTCCCTATTATTATTATTTTTTTCTTAAACTCTATTGTTTATAATTCAATTATTACCTATAATATCCATATTTCTAGTCCATTAAATCAAATGAATTTATAAGACCTAGTTTTATTCCATATAGATTAAATTTTAATATTGATATTAAATTCAACCCTAAGCCCTAAGTTTTAATTGACTACCCAATCCAAGGCAAGGGCCATCATTGTCTTGCCCACCTAACTTTTAAATGACTTCCTAAGCCTACATTTTATGGCACCCAATCCTATCCAACCATAATTATGGTCTATTTGGGCCTACATTATTCTCATTCATGGATCTTAATTAAGTTAAAATAGATCTTGTCATATAAGTAATCCTAGGTGTTTGTATCTCTTTTAGGGTACATGCATAAATTGAAGAACCTCCCTTAATAGTTGATGATGTTGGTAGGTCATTTGGTATCAACATGGTGTTTGCAAGACTCTTACAATGATCCATGGCACCACATAATATATGAATACTATGCTTTATAAAATATGCCATGCTAGCATTACCTCCCAACCATGACTGCTCATAAAACCGAGAGCTATACTTATCAATAGAGAATTTAACACACATCCACCCCCTCACATACTCACCCACGCCATGGTTTGAACCTTGGAAGGGTTACATATAATATTATTCGTAGAAAATATTATTATACAACTAATAAACTAAAGAGACAAATAAATTTAAATAAAAAATTAATAAAAATCCTCATCAAAATTAATAAATCCTAACAAATAAAATTTAAATACAATATTTAATAATTAGAAAAATTACCCACGTATTGTAGGTGAGTTGGAGAGGGTAGAGCAATCCTCCAAGGGAGGTTCCTAGTTTGAATCTCCACCTTACCAAACACACATCGATACCCAAAATATAGTTGATAATGCTAGTGCAGTCAAAGCCACACACAACTCCTGAGTGATTTTGAATCAAGGTGTCCCTTTAAAAAAATAACAATTTTAACAACCATAACAATTACTTTATTTACTACATGAATGACGATATAATAAAACACATAAAAAATAAAAATCTTATTAAACAAAAAATACATAATTTCAAACTCTATCTATCTATTTATTTACTACATGAATGATAATATAATAAAACACGTAATTTTTTTTTTTTATTAAACCATAAATATATAATTTCAAACTCTATCTATCTATATATATTTGTATTTTATCTGCTTGTTGTGGTGCAGTGGTAAATGTCCTGGGTGCTGGTAGAGGCCAACCCAGGTTCCATTCTCGTTGTTTACATCCTGCGGATATATGGTATAGTTAGGAATGTCCTATGTGCTGGTAGAGGCCGACAAGGCTCCATTCCTCCTATGCCCAACCCGTTGAAAGTGGCACCTCGAAAGGGGTGTTTTCCACTATAAATTAGTTTTTACCCAGGTGTTGTAGGTGAGTTGGAGAGGAGAGGGCAATCCTCCAAGGGAGGTCCCAGGGACCTCCAGGTTCAAATCTCCACCCTACCAAAAAGCTGAATTGGGTACTCAAAATCCAATTGATAATGTTGGTGCGACCAGGGCTGGGTGCGACTCCTGGGTGACTTTGACGGTATAGAACCCCCTTTTCATGGTCTCTCAGACCAAGGCGGCCCCGTAAGGGGTTTTTCACTTTAATAAAATAAATATATATATATATATATATATATATATATATATATATATATATATATTTGTATTTTTCAACATATGAGAGAGTTAGTTACAACCACACTATTTTAAGTAACTGACAAGCATAAGGTTCAAACCATAGGGAATACTCCCACCAAACCTAAAAAAATTATTAAACCATAAATATATAATTTTAAACTCTCTCTCTTTATATATATTTGTATTTTTCAACATAAGAGAGTTGGTTACAACCACACTATTTTAAGTAACCAACAAGCATAAGGTTCAAACCACAAGGGCTACTTCCACCATACCTATTCCACCTCGTTATTGTTGAACCGCCATAAGGGATACTATCAGTCACTCGAGATTCTCTCGGGTGATTTTGAATCAAAGCGATCCTTAAAAAAAATAAATAAATAACAAAGACGCTTGTCCTTTTTTTGATGTTTGGTTTCTTGGAAAAATGATCTAAAGCCTGTGCATTTCTGTCTGCATGTTGTTCTAGGGTTTCTAGTAGTTTTTGTTCATTCTCGAGGAGCTTGTGCTAGCCTTCGTGTTGTCCTTACTCTGTGGGTGTTATTATGTCGACTTCTCCTCCCCCAACTTTGTTTGAAGTTGGCGGTGAGAGGAATGGCTCCGGAGGCGAAGAAACAACCCAGGAATTTTTTTCTCAAGGTGTACCACAAGGTATTTTTGAACCTGAATTTGTGATTCCTCTACATGAATTCAATCAGGCATGTTCTTAGTTTGAAAACAATACTCTTATAGGGTATTTTTTGGGTCAGATTCCCCCTGAGCATGTCCTTAGAAACTGGATTGAGCAGTATTGGCGTTCGTATGGGATTCAAGTCGACCCTGTCCAAAATATCTCTAAGGGTTTTTTCATTTCCATTTTGGTAGTCCTGACCAAGCCTAGAAGGTCCTCAATAAGGGTCCTAGTTACATTAATAGTTCACTACTCATTTTCCCATCGTGGAGCTAGAATTTTACGGTTTCTAATTATGTTTCCCTAGTAGTGCCTATTTGGGTAGAACTCCTAAACCTCCCCACTGCATGCTAGACCTTTCTAAAAAACTTGGTGTCCACCCTTGGTAAATTTATCTGTGATGAACACTCTCGGTTCATGTTAGTCTGCTCTAGCAGGAGAATGTATATCAAGGTTGACCTAGCTAAAAACCTAAAGGAGTATATCGATATTCAGGTTGGTTCTACCCGTATTCATCAGCGGCTAGTGTATATCAACCTCCCTAATACATGTTATCACTACCAGTCAGCCTCCCACCACATTAAGGACCGCCCCTTGATGGCTAAAAAAATTAAGGCCAAGATGGCTACCCCAACAACTAGTGTTGTATTATCTCCCACTTCCTTGCACCCTCCATCAAAATATGGTGAATGGACTGAGGTTTCATGCAAGAAAGGGAAAGGTAGCAAGTTCACTCAGATGGAGCACACAATGGCCACATATGCTCAAGCCCTAGCGCCTAAGCCTCCCATGCAACTGTCGATTATGAAGTCAACCCCTCTTCACTCTCCTCCTCTGGCCATCGAGTCTGTAGACCATGATGAAGGGATGCGGTCCATTATGCCCATGGGTTCTCCAGACAAGGCAAGGATTGAAGGAAGTTTCTCTAAGAATTTAGGACGACGGTCTCGTAGCCCCCTACGAGGTGAGCAACTTGCTCATTTAGACAAGCGATGACAAACTTATCTCTCCTCCACCATCATGGATGCCTTCAAGAATAACCCCTATCACTTGTTGTCAGATAATACCACTGAGGCCATGGGGGTATGCAAATTGACTCTTTTTAATGTTGTTTCTCTCCTGGAATGTTGCGTGGGTTGACAGATCCTGTTTGTCATTACATGGTTTGGGATGAGCTCACTACCTGTTCTAGTATCTATGGTCATCCATATTTTATGTTTTTATAAGAAGTCAAAGTGGCAGGTTTCAATTTGTAATCTACTTTTTCTATGTTATGGCCTGGTACTAAGATGTATGCTACCAACCACAATCATGGTAGTATATGTGCTATCATTTTTATTAATAATAGGTGGGTGAGCAATTTTTTCACATGGGATTCTAACCCCTCTCACCACGTGGTTTGTATGCTACTCAAAATTGGTGATATTTCCTTGGGGATTATTAATATTTACGCCTCTAATGAGGTCCAAGATAGATGTGCACTATGGAGATGGTGTGCTTTGTCCTTACCTATCATAGTTTGGCTGATGTGTGGTGATTTCAATATGATCAAGAAGCCTTATGATAAAATGGGTCAACTTCCTAATAGGTGGGCCTCGGGAGAGCGATATGCTTGGTATTTTATGAAAAATAAACTGGGGTTCTTCATTCCCAATGGTTGTTTCTTTGTGGGTCAGTTTCTCGAGTATTTGTGGTTCACATGGTCTAATTTTTAGTCAGGCCTCGCAAGAGTTTTAAAAAGGTTGGACATGGCTATTTTGTTCGACCAGCATGAGTTTTCTTTTTCTCATCAACTTCCTTCAGTCCCTTTTGTTGAAATCACTTCTGGTATGGTCTCGTTCGATAATTCCCCCATTGTGTTCTCTGTTCATGTTTCCTCCACCCATAAATGGCCTACTCATGCTTAGTAATTTCTTAACACTTATTTCTTGCAACATGAAACCATTTTTTGTCACATCCAAAGGATATGGAACATTGTACCCAAACCCAATGGAGATTCAGGATGGATTGAGTGGTGGAATGATGCCATTTTTTGTACCACTACTCTACTCAGAAGCCTGGGAAAGAAGGTGTCATAGCTGCATCATTGCTCTAATACTACTCTACATAATGAGCTTGCACATGCCTCCTTTCATCTTGAAGCCTCTCCTTTTGATTTTACCATTCAAGCCCATGTCGCTCAGCTCTAGCATGAGCTCAAAGTGGCTGAAGTTTACGAGGCCAGAGGGGCTCAGATTAAAGCTAGACTACATTGGCTCAAAGTGGGTGACTACATTTCTAAAGAGTTTTTCCAGAGGCTTTGACCTTCACGTCACTCCACTCAATTCAAATATTTAGTGGTTAGTGGGGTTTTCACCACCTATTTTCTTGATATAGCAGCTAAATTTACATGACATTATTCTCATGTTTTTGCTGCTCAACCGTACACCCCTAAACAAGAATTAGCCCTTCAATATTGTAAAGAGGTTATCCCAAATTACCTCTCCCCAACAGAGTAGAATGAATGTGAACAACCCCTATCAAAGCAGGATCTTGCAGATGCCCTGTTTCAAATGGCAGACGTGAAGGCCCCAGGGCTTGATGGCTTCCCCTACAAATTTTACAAAACTTGTTGGGAGTTTGTTGGTCCTGACTTGCATAAAGTATATTTAGAAGCCCTGCAGTTTGGCTCCTTAGGTGCTATTATCAATAAGGGCAATATCAAGTTTATCCCAAAGTACGAGGATCCAAAAATCATTACAAATTGGAGGTCAATAACTTTGCCTAATGTCAGCTAAAATATCATTGTCAAAGCGCTTGCTTTGTGGATTAAGCCCTTGCTTCCCTCTATTGTGAGGCCTGAGCAAACTGGATTTATCTAGAATTGATATATTTTGGAAAACATTCTCATTGTTTGGGAAGGGATGGAATGGGCTCGCAAGTCCAGTCAATAGGCCCTCTTCCTCAAGCTTGACTTTGAAAAGGCTTATGATCTAACTGAGTGGGTTTTCATTCTTTCCATGTTGGAAGCTCTTGGCTTTGGTCCTTAGTTTATTTCCTCTATTAAAATACTTTTTCAAGATGCATCAGCTATGATTTATCTCAACAAGTTTCAAACTAACACTATTGGCTTGCATAGGTCAGTAAGGCAGGGTTGTCCTTTGGCCCCCTCGCTATTCATTTTAGTAGCAAAAGCATTTGGTTATATTTTGGATCCTCGTGTTTTTCTTGGGATGCTTCAGGGTATTTCCCTTCCTGGGAATGCTGGTCAACTCATTAATGGCCATTTTGTTGATGATTCCTTTCTTACTTTGAATGAGGATGAACAATCTATTTCTAAAGCTCTGTCTTGTCTTGATATTTTTTGCAAATCCTCTGGGTCTAATATCTAATGAGGAAAACCTCATGTTACAGGTAGTCCCTACAACCTCTTCCCCACTGGCTTTAGCATGTGCAGTGGAGTTGGATTCAGCCTAGAGAATTCTTCAAGTTTTTGGGTATTATTTTTGCCTTTCAAGGCTCTCCATCCCAATTATGATCTTATGTCATCAGAAAAGTAGAAAGCAAGTTGGAATATTGGAATGCTAAGAAGTTGTCTCTTGTTGGAAAATTTCAAATTAGCTCAAAAGGGTTGGCTTCCATGCATATTTATTACTCGTCTTGCTGGGTCCCTTCCCAGGCTTGTTACAAATAGCTTGAAAAATTATTGTGGGATTTTTTGTGGTCTAGTGGGTCTGAGCGGAAGGGATTTCATAGAGTGGCTTGGGATATTTGATGTCTCCCATGACAAGCAGGAGGTATGGGTATGATGGACTGTAAGCGTCAAGGGTCAGCCCTCTGTGCTAAATGGATTATGTGGGCTCTCAAAGGACCTGAAGCATGGAACATTCTTATCAGACATTGCATCTCGTCTAGGCTTCCCCTCAACCATCGAGCCTAGGCAGGAATGGATTTTCCCTCTCTAGTGCTGGCCCTAGTTTTCATTAAAATCCCTGGCTCCTTTGTCATCAAAAGCATATGGAAGGTCTGGCAACAATTAAACCCTTGGATTGTTTGGAAGGGGGTCCATTCACATAAAGGTATTTCCATTAATATTCTCAATGTTTTGTGGTCCCCTGTATTCAAGCTTCAGGGTAAGCTGTTGGGCCAAGTTCCCTGGGTCAATGCCCAATTTTTTTTTAAGCGGGGCATTGCCACCATTGTAGATTTTTACTCCAGGGAAAACAAAGACTTGATTCCTTGAAATGATTCTAAAAGGATGTTTTACTTGTCCAATGCTAACAAGGCTACGTATGATGTTGTTCTAAACCATACACCTTTCTCCTTATGGCAAAATTTAGGTGTCAGATCCCAGAAACCCTAGTGGAAATATTGGGCCTGGTATAAGAGCACTTCCTTGGTCAACTACAGAGCCAGATAGGGTTATGACTGGATTACACCAACTGCACCCATGATGCCCAAAATAAATATCAAATGGGACCTTCTCTCATCACCCTCTAGGTGGAAAACCATATTTCATTCAGTCTGGATGTATTATTTGGAGCCAAAGAAAGCTTTTTTTACCTGGAGCTTATTGTATCAGGGTTTACCCCTTGACTGTAGATTTTATTATATGGGGGTGTCTGAGCCTCGATGCCCATTTTATCAAGAACCAGAGGTATGCATATTTTTTGGGCATTTATATGGGCCAATATCGCTTGGAGTTGGGTGGGTTATTTCTTTACCCTGTTTATGTCCCTGTAGCTTTCCTGACATCATGTCCTTCTGGGTGATCCCATTTAGTTTTCTCTCCTGCTAAGGGAAGTGTGGAAAATCTTCAGATTCAACCTTCTATTTCACATTTAGAAATCTAGAAATACGATTGTTTTCAAGCAGGTTGATCTGTATCAGGATTTTTCATTTTCTAACAAGCTCAAAGTTTTTCATGATGTGTGGTTTCAGATCTATGACCAAGCTAAAAATGTGGCTATGGAGCTGGGCCATTTGCAGATGTTACTAAAATACTGGGGTGAAGCCCCTTGTGCTATCAGTAAGGAGATCTCTGATCGTGCATGATGTCAACCTCCTCGAAGCAGATCCCATATTTATGAAGACCCATTGCAACACCTATATTGTACACCTCCCAACATTCTATGCCTGTGATCACTTCGCAATCTGCACCTATGCCTAATTATAGTTGGGGGACTTTAGGTAGCCATGGGCATATTTTTGGCTGGTCCTTTCCTTCTTCTCCAATTACTCATGCTTCAGGCTGGGGTGAGGAGCGCTTTGATGGGTGGGGGGAACCACCCACTTCAAATGGATAAGGCACTGTCTGCCATAGGCTCACTTATTTAAAAACCTTTTTGACTGTAGAATGTTTTTAATTTGTTGTTGATGGTCGTGGTGTCCATATGCTGCTGTTTGTTTTTCTTTATCCGCTATTAGGATAAGTTTAGCATTTGGGGTGTGATTTTTTCTCCACCCACACTTTTTTTTTTTGGCTATAAAGAACTTTTATTTTTATAATTAAAATGGCCTTTCATCAAAAAAGAAATAACAAAAATATTTAAAAACCATAACAATTACTTTATTTACCTACATGAATGACATATAATGAAACACAGAAAAATAAAAATCTTATTAAACCATAAATATATAATTTCAAACTCTATCTATATATATATATTTGTATTTTTCAACATATGAGAGAGTTGGTTACAACCACACAATTTTAAGAGACTGACATAAATAAGGTTCAAACCACAGGGACTACTCCCACCAAACCTAAAAATCTTATTAAACCATAAATATATAATTTCAAACTCTATCTATCTATATATATATATATATATTTGTATTTTTCAACATACAAGAGAGTTGGTTATAACCACACTATTTTAAGTAACCAACAAGCATAAGGTTCAAACCACAAGGGCTACTCCCACCAAATCTATTCCACCTCATTATTGTTGACCCGCCATAAGGGATACCACCAGTCGCTTGATATTCTTCCAAGTTATTTTGAATCAAGACGATCCTTAAAAAAATAACAAAAAAATTTAAAAACCATAACAATTATTTTATTTACCTACATGAATCACGATATAACGAAGCACATAAAAATAAAAATCTTATTAAACCATAAATATATAATTTCAAACTCTATCTCTATATATATTTGTATTTTTCAACATACGAGAGAGTTGGTTACAACCACACTATTTTAAGTAATTGACAAGCATAAGGTTCAAACCACATGGACTACTCCTGCAAAACCTATTCCACCTCATTATTGTTGACCCGTCATAAGGGATACCACCAGTCGCTCGAGATTCATACCATCGTCATCTAGGCACACTCAGAGGGTTCAGATCACACTACTACCTTTGCAAACAATCTGCCCCCAAGGTTTGAACATGGATGTCTTCCTGGTAAATATGTGGTCAAACAAGCAACTACCAATCCACTAGCCCTTGTGGGCTAATTTCAATCAATATTATTAAAGTAAACAAGTCAGCTCGATATTCATACCATCATCGTCTAGGTGCACACTCAAAGGATTTAGATGAGACTACTACCTTTACAAACAAGCTGCCCCAAAGTTTGAACAAGGTTTCTTATTGATAAATGCATGGTTAGACAAACAACTACCAATCCACTAGTCTTTATAGGTTAATTTCAAGGAACTACCAATTTACTAATCTTTATGAATTAATTTTAAACAATATTATTAAAATAAACAAGTAACTATTATGGTTGTTATTAGCATATCAACTCCTTATAATTAAATTATGTGAACATAATACTATCACCTATTTATGAGAACATAATACTATCACCTATTTATGAGTTAACGTCTGTCAAGTCCATCAGGGCCTTATAACTAAATCATGTGATCATAACACTATCACCCGTTAATGAGTTAACCACTACCAGGTCAAGCTTTCCATTGGAAGACCTAATTTTCCAACTCGAATTAAATTACTTTGCTTTTCTTGATTTTAAATATATTTAAAAAAAAAAAAATTATGGTTGTAAGATTTACGTATAAAAATAGGTTAATTAATAATAAATAAATATTTATCTTTTAATTTCTTAGAATATTAGATACAGATCATATTAACTTCTTCTTCAACTAAGAATTATAATAAAATTTTGGTTGTACTTTAGGTGTACCCTCTCTGGTCTTTTCCCAATTAATGAGGATTTCCAGTAGGACTTAAAAAAAAGAAGTTATATGCAGTCCCTGTGAAGATATAGAGTATAACGGGATTGCAAGCAGCAACCAGGCATTCCATAGAATTGTCTTCTTCTGTCCTTCCGAGAAAAAATAGGCAAATAAAAGAGAAGAAATAAATAATTTGTATATGGAGAAGACATAGAGAGCCTAATGTAGTTATCAGTATAGGGAGAAAGCTAAAGACCAGAAAATAGATTGGATTCCCAAATGGCTTGCGTATTCAGTAGATCAAAATCCACACACGGCAACTTTGATTTTGAACTTCGTTCGTGAACATGATATAAAATGTCTACTTCAAAAAATTGATTAGATTCTCCTGATATTAAAATCCAGGTATACCTATTCTCATCTAAACAATAAAATCTTTATAACGTGCTTGTGCTGGACCTCTATAAACTAAAATAAAATATATGGTTGTTTATATAGGTATATAAAAAACGAGGAATATTATAATAAATAGCTGTGATATTTATTAAGGAATACAATTTAAATAATAACAACATATAAAGAATGCCAACTAATTGTATTCAAATAATAGGCTATAATTTTTAATTTTTAGAAGCAAATCAAGTTCAAATCATGTCTAATAATAAGTGTATCATTGTAGGTCCAAGGGCGCGTGGGCGAGTGAACGAATGATTTTAATTATGTCCACGAGACCCCAATATTGTCTATGAGACCTCAAATATGGAAGTACAATTACTCAAGTCATATCATATGATATTTAATATTTTTGAGAAGGTTGTTCATTCTCCTGTTGATTTGGATTAGCAATTCTCCAACTTTTTTATTTTACTATTTTTAAATAACTCTGCCATAGACCCGTTCCCAAGTGTTTCTTTGTATTTGCCCCGGATATCTAAAAAACTCGGGCATTTATAGATGAAGTGTTCCTTTGTCTCTACTGCCCCTATGCTGCATAGAGTACATATTCTTTCTTCCCATTGTTCTTTGGGCGTTGTCCATATTCCTGTTTCACATCTAAGCTTATGAGAGTTAGTCCTTATCTGAGCAATGAGGATTTCTCCTTTCACTTGATTTCAGCGCCTATATACATTTTTGGGTTAAACTTTGCAATATAATATTGTCTTTTCCTGCTTGTATTTTTCCACATTCCACTTCTGAACTTTTCATTCACATAATTTTTTATGTCTTTGTTGACATTTGGGCATTCATTTATGTTGATTTCCCAACGTTTCATCCATTTCTGATTTTGTTTCATCTATGTATTCTTCCACCTATGTAACTCTTCTTCCCTAGCTACCCTAGGCCATCTGTCATTTTTCATATTTTTGGTTTTTTTTCAAGTAACATAACAACTTGGTCATAACAATTGCTTCTAAAGGGAACATTTCAGTTTCAACTAGAATAATTTCATAAGGGGTTGTGGCCTTAATTTTGAGCATTTTTGTGATTAGATATTTTTGAATCCTTTCTATTTGCCTCCATTTTGCATTTTTTGTGCCACTAGCCCACACCTCGCAACCATACAACAAAAATGGTGTAACAAGTAGGCCAAATAAGACCTTGGTGGTCTTACAGTCCCATAACTTGACATTGCTACACCTATTTTGAAGTGCATATAGTGCTCTCGGACCACTTTGAGTTATTTTCATCCTACATGTATTCCAATTAAGTTTGTCATGAAAGTCTATGTCTAGGTATTTTTATTCTACTACTACCTCAAGCAGTTCTCCTGCAAACTAAAATTTGAGTTGTTGCTTCTTTTTTGCTAAAAATCATAATTTTTGTTTTGCTTGTGTTCACCTGCATCCCAACTACCTTACAAAATATTTCTAGAACTCGAAGGTGATCTTCTAGATCTTTGGCTGTTTTGGCCACAAGAATTACATCATCTGCATACATGAGGAGTTTTACCACATATTTGGCTAAGTGCACACCCTCTCCCCAAAATTTGTTTATCCATTCTTCTAACTTATCAATGTACAACCCAAATAAGGTCGGATATAGAAGGTAACCTTGTTTGACACCTATGTCACTACCAAAACATTCAAATTACCCTTCATGTGTTTTGATTCTAGCCTTTACATGCTCATATAGTCTATGAACTGCTGCCTTGTATTGAATTGGAACCTCTAGCTCTTCCATTCTGCTCTATAATTTTTTCCTTGGTACTATGTCAAATGCCTTTTTGAAGTCTACAAAACAACAAAAAGCCTCCTCTTTTTTGTCCCATATTTTTTCCACTATGTGTCTCAACATGATACAGTTATCAATAGTTGAGTGCTTATAGCTCTTGATTATACGAGAGTTCATGGTTGGGAGGATATATATATATATCATTGTAAAAGTGTATCATTGTAAAATTGTTATAATCTATTATTTGGTAATTATATAATATAAGTAGCACCTTTTCAATATTATATAACCAATATTATATAATATAAATGATATACTTACATAATTATCAAATTATTATAATAAAATATATACAATGACTATCAAATAGTGTTAGTTCAACCCTTCAATTTTCAAGAAAGAGACAAGTTCAATTCTTGCCAAATGATACATAATTGTCAAATTGTTGTAATTATATATATTTATTTAAAAATGTGGATTTCTTCTAGGAACAAAGCTACAACTTCTTTCATAAATGACCCTAAATTCCTAGATTATTCTCATCTCAAAATAGGTTTCATCTCTTATCCACAAAAAGGAGTTGGATATGTTACAATTTATTCAAAAATATACTTAAGATTAGTTAATTTCATATTTCCATGAACTAACTTAGAACATTATCACTCACCTGATAATGATATGGTCACACATGCCTACCCACAAGGTGCCATCTCTTATAATACCATTATCACTCACCTGATAATGATCATGGCCATACTTACCACATCATAATATGCCATACTCAATAAGAAACTACATTCTAGGATTTTTACACCTTAGTCTAATTGGTCAAGATGATGTGCAAAACCTGCCTTATCCCAAATCAACATAAGGACCCTAGAAGAGTAAGCCTCCCAAAGTAGCACATCAAGTTAAGGCTTAACCTAGGTTTTCTCCATGGATGCTTCTAGTCCTATGGCCTAGGCTCTGATACCAACTATAACAACTCATCAACTCAACCTAAGGGAGAGATATATTTTTACAAGTATTAACTCACAAAGAAGACCCAATATTTTTTAGCACTATAAGACAACCACATTTTGAGTTTACTGTCATTGTAGACAACACTCAACTAGATAGGAGTGGTCAACATCCCATACTTCTAGGGTTCACTTTTCTAAACATCATCATTTAGAAAGCATGTCATTAGTGGTCCCACCTCTTTTCCTATACCCTCACCATCATAGGAAATATTGATTATTATGTAGAGATTATCCTTTAAGGCCCATAATAATTAAAGGGTGATGCCTATTCCCTAACCCTATATAAGTACATCTTGACCCAAGGATTTTCTAATATGGTTCTATATTCATGACCAAAAATAATCTCTCATCCAAACCCAATAGAATTAACATTATAAATAAGTAAACACCTCTCCCAAATTAAAATAAAGTGCTATATTGAAAACATAAGTAAATTCAACATAACACATTGCTAAAAACTAAAAATTTAATTGATTAATCAATTACTATAATTTAACATTTGCTCAATTAAAGGATAAAAAAATTTAAAGAAATTATAACCATAATACATAAAAATAGAATCTATCATTCCTTTCATAGACACCATCCTTCCACTTGCACATAACTAACTATTTTCAAGAACTTCAATATAAAATAATAATATTTTTTAATCTTCCATTCTTGAGAAAATATCAATTAATTTAACAAGAATATTTACAAATCATTTATTCCTTTCTCATAAACATAACAATGATCCTCATTACATCTCAATATTTTAAATATATAAATAATATTTCATCTTTTCCTCAAAGTTTTCCACTTTTTGGGTCTTCTCCAATGAAAATTTGAAAGTATGTTTAGGGATCAAAACAACTTTTGTATGCATATACAAGCCTAACATGTACTACGCTAGAAAAAACACATTCAATAATGCAAGATCATACAAAGCAAATACCATGAATGAATATCGAGAGAATCTCATACTTTCCTCAAAATATGGATCGATTGCTACCTAAGATAAATCCAATCATGCAAGAAAATTGAGACAATCTCATAATTCTCTCAAATGGATCTATTCCAACACAAGCCTCATCCATTTGTTAAAAATTAAACTCACTATCTATATCTTTAGTTTTTAAATAAAAAACTTCTCAATTCCCAAATTAAAATTCAATAGAAATAAAATTCACCAATCTATATCACATATTTCCACTAATTAACATTAACTAATAAACAACACTTGATTAAATTATTTATAAAACCTCCATATTAAAATAATAGTTTTACCTCTAAAAATATTAACTAATTGCTTTAAATATAAAAGAATATCATTTTATATTATTAATTTCACCCCACTAAAACTTAAGTAAACCTTCAAATATCTACCTTCAATAATATAGGGTTATACACCAAATTATAACAAACCCAAAATTAGATTAATTTAATAGGTCATTAACCTTAGGGAAAAAATCACATCTATTATTAATTTAATGTCTAAAAGCATATTGGAAAAAAAACTGATGATTATGAAAATTAATAAAGCCAACTAAAGATCCTGTTTACTTACAGAATATAATAAAAATAAATGAACGTCAAAACAACCAAGCAATATGTTGAAACATCAATCAAAATAGGTGAAAATATTAACACTCGGGAAAGATAAAAAGATCTTGCATAGGTATGAACATCATTGTTACGCAGCATGTTACATTCAGTTTGAGGTGCTTAAGAACCAAAGTGAAATATGGATAAACAAAAAACACTAGGTGCTTCTATCTCAATACATGTGCTATAATTCACTTATCTAAAAATATAATATATAAGGTTACTCACAGTTCCACATTATAGAATAGAACACAACAATTTTAGGATCAAAATACACGAGGTAAAAGCCAAGAATTCCAACTACACTCTAAACACAAAAATGACCATCTTAAGTTTTAGATTACTTCAACTTGACACTTATGCACCCATAAGCAACAATTTCCATTCAAAAACCAAAAATATCAAATATTCCAAGGATAACATGGCTACAAGTATAATAGGTATCAATAAAGCCTAGAAGCAAAGTCAAGATCCATATTGAGGGAGGTAATTTTTCTCTTTCAAATCTAGAGATTTCAACATCACCCTCAAAAACATATATTTTTAATTTAAAAGCCAAAGCTAGAGGTATATCCAGAGCCAAAGCTAAGGCTAATACTATGATGTAATAAGAGGGATATGCTAAAAATTATTACATCATAGTCCATGTGACAAAGAGTGTGGTATAACCACCCATAACAAGGACTATCCATCGAATAAAGGTTAAGGGTAGTTGTATGATTAGTTAAGGTTTGTTATGCCAAAATTGGGTATCCATTGTATTTAAATATTCACCATTTCATAATGCAATACATAGAAGCATCTACGCATTAGAAATATCAATATGAAGGTAGAAGCACACATCAATGTGGAAATGGTGTTACATGGAAGGAGAGAGATTATATGCACAAGAAAATATTCATCTCTTGATCAAATTAGAAATGAAGTATGCATACATATGACAATAAATATCATGGATGGAATGAATATATTTTGTAAAATTATTAGTTTAATCTAATGTTTTATTTTATTTCTAAAATTTCTATCATTAAATCCTTCCTTAGTGTTTGAAAACACTTTAAAATATTTTCTATGCTTATATATATAAGCATAAAAAATATTTCTAATATATATTATAATATTAGGGTATCTCATAAACCTCTAAGAATGCCTAATATGGATCCTAGGAAAATGAAGTCGGGATGTCTTAAAGTAGCTGATGGAACTCCTATTGTTAAGCTTGATATGGGTAGAATTCAGATTGGCATTGAAGATCTGGAAAAAAGAGGACTAATTTATCATTTCATAGGTTTTTGTCTGAGCCTATCTGCGTTAAAATTTTGGGCTACAAAAAGCTAGAAAACTAAAGGTGAGTTACAAATATCTATTTATCCAAATGGTTATTTTCTTGTTTTATTTGCTAATAATGAAGATAAAGAGAAAACATTTCAAGGGGGTATTGTGAAATCCAACAAAATTGACTATTGAATCAACATTTAAATAATACAAAGGCATTCCTGGATCATCCCAAAGAAGGCAGATCTCAACAGGATGCCGCTGCAACAATCTACTGAAAATAATCAGGAAATAACAAATATAATTAATCCTATAATGTAATATATGCTAACATCCCCCCTTATTACATTATTTGGATAATAATATAACTACTAGCTATACTAACATCCCCCCTGATTACATCATTTTGCAATACATAGAGAGCTGCAAAACAATTCAAATTTGACAAGTGCAAGTGCCTTAGTGAAAATGTTTGCAACTTGAGCATTTGTGGGAATGTACTGAAGCTGAATTCGGTGCCTTGGAACTTTGTCTCGAATGAAGTGACATTGTGTGTCAATGTGCTTGGTTATTTCATTATGTACTGGATTCTTGACAAGATTCAAAACACCCATGTTGTCATAGAACAAGTTTATTGGAGATTTTGATGGAAGACCCATACTTGTCAGGATGCGACACAACCATATCACTTCGCACACAGCTTCAAGTGCGGCGCAATATTTTGCCTTTGTTGATGAAATAACAACCACCTGTTGCTTCTTGCTATCCCAAGAGACAGGACCATATCCAAGATGAAAAAAATATCCTGAAGTTGATTTACGATCATCATATGATCCAGCATAGTCAGAGTCTGTGTATCCCTGTAAGAAGAATTTTTTGTTCCTCTTGTATTCTAGGCCATATTCCATTGTGCCACGGACATAGTGAAGAACTTGCTTTGCTGCTTTCCAGTGTGTAGTATTAGGCTCCTGCATGAACCTCGAAAGATAGTTGACAACAAATATGATATCTGGCCTAGTGTTGGTCAGATATATGAGACTCCCAATCAACTATCGATAGAGAGTACCATCTACCTGAGGTGAATCATCATATCGCAATAATTGAATTCCTATTTCCATTGGAGTTGACATCAGCTTGCAATCAGTCATGCGATATTTTTCCAATAGGGTCTTGGCATATATTTTTGAGACACTTTGATGTAGTGCTCCTTCTGGCTGACTTCCAGACCAAGACAATAATGGAGAAGTCCGAGATATGTCATCTCAAAATATTGACACAAGTCTCTTTTGACAGTAGAGATCATAGTTTTTGAACTCCCTATAATGAGCAGATCATCAACATAGAGTACAAGCAATACTATTTTAGAACCTTATTTCTTAAAATAGAGGTTTGCATTTGACAAACATCTATTAAATCCATGCTACAGGAGGTGATTATCCATTTTTATATACCAAGCTCGAGGAGCTTGTTTTAAACCATACAAGGATTTGACCAACTTGCAAACTTTTTGCTCTTGACCTTCCACTTCAAATCCTTCTGGTTGAGTCATGTAGACTTCTTCTTGGATATCACCATTTAGAAAAGCACTCTTGACATCCATTTGGTGTACTTTCCACCCATACTGTGCTGCCATAGCACAAAGAACTCGAATGGTTGTCATCCGAGCAATAGGTGCAAAAGTTTCCTCGTAGTCAATGCTTTCTCTTTGAGCATAGCCATTTGCAACAAGTTAGGATTTATGCTTATCTATTATCCCATATGATTTATACTTAAATTTATACACCCATTTGCAGCCTATGGGCTTCTTTTCGTATGGGAAATTGACAAGCTTCCAAGTTTTATTTTTCATCAAAGACTTATACTCTGCATCCATAGCGGCCTTCCAATGAGGCTCACCTAGAGAATCTTGCACTAATGTAGGTTCAAGATCATTTATTGAAGACATAAACACCTTATCATTATCAATATCCATATCTTATGTATCTCTCTCTGGATCTATAGAAAGTTCCTCAAAATATTGACATAGATCATCAACCCCAGTATTCTCTGTTGTAGCTTTCTCCTGTCGAGCCATGCTACGAGTACGAGGCCTATCCAATGTCAAATCTGGTGGAGTGGATAGCTTAGAGTTTTTGATTGTTTTTGTATACCACTTTGGATTCTTATTCTGAGGTGTTGAAGAAGATGAAGAAGAACCTCCAACCTTTGATGAAGGATATTTATCAACCTTAGTTTCCACAAGGTCTAGGTATACATCTGATGTGTTTTTTGATGTGAAAGCCTCATCAAAAACTACATCTCTACTAATGTGTATCTTCTTGGTCAAGGGATCAATCAAATGATAACCCTTAGAGTGCTCATCATAGCTAAGAAGAATACGCTTCAAATATAGCTTCTTCCTTTTCACTTTTGGTATGTGCATGAAAGCTTTACATCCAAAAATGCGTAGATGAGAAATGGAGGGTTTCCTACCACTCCATGCTTCCTATGGAGTAATTCCTTGTAGGGCCTTTGTGGGTGCCCTATTCAACAGATATACTGCTATGGTGATAGCTTCCGCTGTAGACACCAAAACAACACCAATCCGATTATGTGATTGCAAACACTGATCGCTTTGACACACACAGCCCCAAGGGCAGCCCCCAGAGGTCAAACATTGGTCCTAACCACTCTCACAATAGTTTTGGAAGGTCAGAGGTCAATTTGGCACCTTCAGGCACTTTTCTAAGGATCCGTCCCACCCTAGGATGAATTCAATATGGGATTCGCCCCACCCAGGTACGAATTCTGAATTCACTCCAGTGTGGGGCGAATTGCAGGTTTGATAGGCAAAATGTCAAATTTTGACAAATGACAGCTTGGATCCACCACCCAATGCTTCCTTCATCGTATGGGAGTATGGGTGAGCATTTTTGAGCATTAGAGGCATCTGCAAGGCTAGTCATGCAGTCCCAATTTAGGGAGGAATCTCCTTCCCCCTAGGAGGGCATGGCTGCCATGTGGTGCCCCTGCATGCCCATTTGAAGAGGCCTCCACATCTATAAATTGGTGAGTTTCCTCACCCCAATATATAGAGAGTAGGAGCATTTTAGAGCAATGAAGTGCTGCCGTTTTATTTACATGCCTCACACCTTTTTGATTTTGCACCTTTCACATCCTTGATCTCCTTTAGAGGGGAGGTCATTGGGTGAATCTCAAGCCCAAAACCCAAAATTTTGCCACAATATCCCACCAAATTTGTCAACAATACTACACAGGAGGTTTTGGACCCATCCCAAGTGGATTGGTGTCGAAATCAAGCCTCAAACGACGGGCGGCCTGCCCCATGGGCGCCCCCTCCCACACTGCCACAATCTTAACCGCCCGCTTTCAGAGTGATGGGAATTCCATGGCATATTTGATTTATTTCATTTTTGCATTCATTTCTATGATTCTTAGATAGGTTGTCATTTGAATTTCGTCTCGTTTTGAACACTTTTGATCATATTTCTATCTTTGTTTGCTTCTACTAACTTGCAGGTAGCAAAATCAAATTCCCGCCAATGGAGGCCAAATTGGAAAAAATTTATCATCTGGGTCTTCCCAAAATTCCCCCAATTAGCTAACTCCAAGTTTGCAGGTCTTTTGGAGCTTCCCAGGTAGGACATTGGGACAGTACCTTTTTGGCATTTTGTTGCAGGCAAATTCGTCCCGCCCCAAAATGAATTCAAAACAGCAAGGAATTTCTTGACTATTCTTTTTGCAGTGCCCTTATGGTGATATCTTGATACCCCTATCAAATTTTCATAGTATTTGGACTTGTTTTGATCATAGTTTAATTCATTTTTCTCATTCATTTAGCATAGGCTTGGGGATTTGCATGCATTGTTTCATCCGTAGGTGCTATTGATCGTTTCTTAGTCTTTTGAACATAGGTTTTGGTCATCAGAGGAGCATAAAGGAGTCCAAATTCATCAATTCAAGAAGTGGTGACGTTTGGTCTGCCCATTTTACATGTGGGCATGCGGAAGAAGGAAAGGCACCCACAGATGTAACAAAGAACGAACACTTAAATGCTCCTAGCCCTTGGAAGGGGAGGATGCACATTGTAACCGAGTTTGAAACACATCAATAAAAGGGATGTCCTATTTTGATTCACATTTGTTTCAGTTCGATCCAATCATGCTTTTCCCTCTTTTCATGCACTTTCAATTTTTTAGGATTTAGCGCTAAGTCCGGTTTCTTTGTTTGCATATCGCATGTTAGCTTTCCCTTTTTGATTTTGTATCCTTGTGCTTTCAGTGGTGATCATGGTGGGACAAAAAAAAAAAACATGTATGCCTACAAAGCTATTTACCGCAGCAATCGCCTAGGACAAAAAGCCATAAAGTTCTGCACAGTCTATGGTGTGACTACCAAACATCATAAATTCAATTCATCCATTCCATTTGCATATCATATAAATTAGAAACATTTGCATTACATATAAACATATATATCCATCAATATAACTTAACATGCATACATCCATATTCATCAATCATCATGCATAACATCCAATCATGACATGCACATAAACAAAATAAAGTTTGTATATATATATTAGCAAAAATGCCCGTAGGCTACAAAGAGTTGGTCCTCTGACCCTGCAAAAAAATCCAAAATCCCAAAACCACCCAACCAAAGGTGTCGGCCACCATGATCACGTAGGATCAGTGCGATGGGAACTACCCCTCATGGTGTGGGTCCTATGGGACCCCTCAGGGCAGCTAATGCTAGCCGCTGCATCACGCCTACTACTGCCTCCCTCATCCAATCGCCTACGATGAGATGATGTTGACTGCTCAGTACCACTGTCCCTCGTTCGATGCAAAGAGCCACCTCTTGAGGGCTTAGGTAACCGCCCACCAAGTTGGATAATCTCTCCCTCCATATCCAGTCGATGCCGAGACCAATGTGCCTCCCACCGTGACCAATATGCCTCTTGCCGTGACCAACCTGCCTCCCACCATAACCATTCTATCTCCCATCGATGGTAGTAAGCTACTGCATCGTCACATTGCACCAGCTACATCCGTAGGAGATATCTCTCCTATGCAGCGCTAGTGTCCCCATCCCCTCGACGGTGTGCAGCAAATGCGATCTCCCGCTTTGCCAGCTAAACACGCAAAAGATACCTCTCCTACAAAGCTTCTCCCAACACCCCCTCTCCAGCCACCATCGGACCATATTCCCATAAATTTGGCAGTCATCCTTTGCCCTCTCCATTGGGCTCTCCACGCCCAGCTCCTCCCCGTGCTCGAAGCATCGTATCAGTACAACTGTTCGTTGGTCACACGGTGAAGTCCTGATCGGTAGTCCATCTATCGAAATCCGTAGAAGCCGATAGACATCCTCCAAGGTCACTATCATCTCACCTATTAGGAGATGGAAGGTCTTGGTATGGGGATCCCATAGGTTGATCGGGGTCGTCAGATAGGCCCGATCCCTGACCACAGGCTCCAGTCGAGCCACCTACTTGAGCCCAAGGGCATCAAGCCACTCCCAGTCAGCCATAGTCAGCGCCCCTTGCGCTTCCGTGAAAGCAATAGATACACGGTATCGGCTCTTAACAACCTACAAAAGAAAACAACACAAAAACATTAAAATCATGAAAAAAAACTATACAACAAAAAAACATAACAATTTTTTTTTTACAAAACTTAATTTGCTAGTTCTAGGGTTTCTAATCCTAACTGATAAATTTAAAAACAAAATAAAACAATTTTTTTACAAAAAAATTAATTTGTCAGTTCTAGGGGTTTTAATCCTAACTGATAAATTTAAAAACAAAACAATTTTTTTTTTTTTACAAAAAAATTATTTGTTAGTTCTAGGGTATTTAATCCTAACTGATAAATTTAAAAAAACAAAATGAAAAACTCAAAAAAAAATTAATTTGTTAGTCCTAAGGTTTATACAGTTGCCAGTCTCGGGATTTCTATATTTTCACTTTAAAAAGTCTGTACAAACAGCCCAAAATTAAAATAATAGTTTTTAACCTAGGGTTTTCACCTACATTTTAAAACTAACAAGCTCAGCCTAAAAAACTAGGGTTTTCATTCCGTTTATCCTAGGGTTTTAGTTAAAAGCAAAAATAAAGATTTTTCACCCAGGTTTTAGCTACGTCCTCCGTTCAATTTTCAGCTAAAGTCTTGGTTTGTGTCCAGTTCAGTTTTTAGGGTTTCCATTTTAATTTTGAGAAAACAACATCACAAAAGAAAAATAAACAAATAACTTGCAATTTCGAAAACACATAACAAAAGCAATAACACTAAGGAGCACTTACTGGTCTCGCTTTGGCTCCACCGCTCGATCCTGTTTAACCTCATCCTCCCCAGAGCTCCCAATCATAAGAAAATTCATATGCAAATGAGTCCAACATGGTGCCCGTCAAGAAGCCTGATGGGAGGATTCGCATATGCACTGATTTTTGAGATCTAAACAAAGTGAGTCCTAAAGATGATTTCCCCTTGCCGAGCATCGATGCATAGGTAGATGCTACAGCGGGTCACGAAATGCTTTCCCTCATGGATGGTTTCTCGGGATACAATCAAATTTGTATCAATCCTGAAGACCAGCTCAAAATGGCGTTCACAACGCGTTGGGGAACATTTTGCTATAAGGTCATGCCTTTTGGCCTTAAAAATTCTAGCGCCACCTACCAACGTGCCATGACATACATATTCTACGATTACATGCACAAGACTTTGGAAGATTACATGGATGATTTGTTGGCCAAATATCTTTTGCGCCAAAATCATCTCGGTGACTTAAGCAAGGTCCTCGATCGCCTCATGGAGCATAAAGTCAGACTGAATCCCAAGAAGTGCATTTTTGGCATCACATCTAGAAATCTCTTGGGTTTCATAGTCTCAAAATGGGGCATCGAGGTGGACCCAAACAAAGTCAAGGCAATCCTTGAAATGGTTCCCCCAACTACCATCAAGCAGCTCAGAATCCTGCAAGGAAAGGTCACGTCGATCAAGCATTTCATAGCGTAGCTATCTGACAAGTTCCAACCAATGAACAAGTTTTTGCACAAGGGGGTAGCATTTCACTGGGATGATGAGTGCCAGTCAGCCTTTGACGACATCAAACAATACTTGGCTTCACCGCCAGTATTGGCACCACCTAGACTAGGAGTGCCATTCTACTTATACATCTCAGCTACTGAGGTGGCACTGGGAGCCATGTTAGACCAGAAGAACAAACTTCACAGAGAATAGGCTACTTACTATCTTAGCCGCACCCTGGTCAGCTATGAACTTAACTATGGATACGTTGAGAAACTCTACTTGGCAGTGGTGTATGCTACCAAAAAGCGACGCCATTACATGCTGAGCAAAAAGACGTATGTTGTGTCTAAGGAGAATCCATTGTGATACATGATGAGTCGTACTTATCATAGTAGTCGCACGGTAAAATGGATCATGTTGTTGATGAAATTTGACATAGAGTTCATTGGATAGAAATCTATAGAAGGACAGGTCATAGCCGATCAACTAGCAGAGGCTCCTCTCAAAGACAATCAGCCTCTGGTCATAGAACTACCCGGTGATGGGGTCTTCCATGTCTAAGAATCACCAGATTCTAATGAGCCTGAGTCACAGGCCGACATAACCCTATTTTTTGATGGTTCTAAATGTGAGCAAGGTGGTTGCACGGGAATAGTATTCTTCACACCGCAGGGCGCTCCTATGCCCCTGTCATTTAAATTAAATTTCCCATGCACCAACAATAATGCAGAGTATGAAGCCTTGCTCATAGGTCTTCAGACAACAATCACCATGAAAATTAAATGATTGAACATATTTGGTGATTCGATGTTAATCATTAATCAAGTCAAAGGGGTATTCCAATGCAAATGCCCAGTTCTGCAGGCCTACAAAGCCCTCATGGAAAAATTCCTGGCAAAGCTTGAATGGTACGACATCGAGGCACTCCCTCGGTCATCAAATCATTTTGCGAACACTATGGCATCTTTGGGGTCGTTAATCCCGCAAGACCTTTATGGTGATATGACAACCATTCAAGTCAAAACACTATCGCAATCAACGATGGAGCGAGCAAGCTCTGATTTAACACCAGGAATCCACTTGATCCAAATTGAGCCATCCATGGACCGGTTCTCTCGAATCCACGATCATTTGAAACATGCCAATTGGGGGTCCTTGTTCTCCCCTACTCCCCTTAATAGCAATACAACATTATTCTTGCAAGTTCTCTCCCGCTCAGCTTTTGCTAGGGATGAACTTCAAGAGAGACTGGCTGTTCATACCATCGAAGCTTATGATCAGCAAGATTGGTATTCCTCCGTCAGGGACTACCTCAAGTTAGGTAATCTCCTGCTTGGATTGACGCATGCCACAAAATGAGCACTCAAGTAGAGAGCGGCAAAGTATGTCTTGTTAGGAGACATCTTGTACCGTCGTAGCTATGAAGGGATCCTCCTTCGGTGCTTGGACCAGCAAGAGTCCACTTGGGCGATTGTCCAAGTGCAAGATGGTACATGCGGAGGCCACTTCAGCGGTATGGCCATCACCAAGCGCATTCTTTGCATGGGCTATTATTGGCCATATTTAGAGCGATATTTTTGTGCATATGTGCAGAAGTGTGTGAAGTGTCAACATCATGCCAATTTGACACACGTACCTTCCCAGGCCTTACAACCGATCCAATCGGCTTGGCATTTTTTGTAGTGGGGCCTAGATCTCATCAAAAAGATATCCCCTGCGTCATTTGACCGTCACACATTTATCATAACGGCCACAAAGTACTTCACCAAGTGGGTGGAAGCGGTTCCGCTAACCTCTACGACTGGACCCCGCATTGTGGAGTTCATTTTACATAACATCATATGTCATTTTGGTATTCCATCCAAGATAATCTCGGATAATGGGACGTCATTCAAGAAAAAATACATGTGTGCGTTGACCACAAAGTACAAAATTCAGCACAATTTTTTGACACCCTATTATCTATAGGCAAATGGGCAAGCAGAGGCATCAAACAAAATTCTAGTTGCTATCCTTAAAAAGATAGTCGTAAATAGTCATAAGGATTGGCACATTCAGATCCCACTTGCCCTGTGGGCTTATCGCACTAGCATTCGGATGCCCACCGGGGCAACTCCATTTTCGCTCGTGTATGGCTCCAAGGTAGTCATGCCTCTCGAGTTGGAGATTCCCTCCCTGCGCATATCAATGCAAGAGTTCATCGATGATGACACTGCATGGCAGGCCCGGTTAGACCAGCTTACGTTGCTTGACGAACGATGCGGTAATGCTCTCGAGCATTTATGTATCTATCAAGAGAAACTTAAGAAAGCATACAACATGAAAGTTCACCTAAGGGACTTTTAGATTGGTGACTTGGTCTTAAAGGAAAACCAACAGAACTCTAGTTTGTCGTCCCATTTAAGGGACAAGTTCATGGAAAATTGGTTAGGTCCCTATGTAATTGATAGCAAAATAGGACCTGGAACATACCGGCTATCCTCTCTTGATGGAATCAAGGAATTAGAACCCTTGAACATCAGTCATTTGCGACCATTCCATATCTAAAGCAGCCAATCCCAAAAGCTCCAAGGATTCCCATAATCGCTTGGTCAACCCCAAAAGCTCCAAGGATTCCCATAATTGCTTGGTCAACCCAAAAGGCTCCAAGGATTCCCATAATCACTTGGTCAACCCAAAATGCTCCAAGGATTCCCATAATCGCTTGGTCAACCCAAAAGGCTCCAAGGATTCCCATAATCACTTGGTCAACCCAAAAGGCTCCAAGAATTCCCATAATCGCTTGGTCAACCCAAAAAGCTCCAAGGATTTCCATAATCGCTTGGTCAACCCCAAAAGCTCCAAGGATTCCCATAATTGCTTGGTCAACCCCAAAAGCTCCAAGGATTCCCATAATTGCTTGGTCAACCCAAAAGGCTCCAAGGATTCCCATAATCACTTGGTCAACCCGAAAGGCTCCAAGGATTCCCATAATCGCTTGGTCAACCCAAAAGGCTCCAAGGATTCCCCTAATCGCTTGGTCAAAAACAAGAAAAATTCAAAAAAATTCCATAAAATCATCACAAATAAACAAAAAGTTGCATCTCATTTCCATGCATACACAACATTGTCATCACATTACAGAGTTCTTTCACATCTCATCTGCATACTCACAAACATCAATCCCTAAAAAATACCAAAATATATAGCTGCATTAAGCATCACATCCGTACAGTGCATATTTGTGGTCATAAAGGTCAAAGCACCATAGACTGTCATTACTTGGCAACAACCATCATCTTCCACATTTTTCCGCTTTATCAAATAGCTAATCACCTACAACCGCCACTCACATTATTCTCCCACATCATAGTCAGTTGTTCCTAATGTATCAAGAGTTTTCATCATTCAGTCATCATTTGCTATCTAGCCACATACTGTACCAATTCAGACAGATTTTACGCAGGTAGAATTCTACTTGGATCACACCTTGTTACGTAGCATCCCAGCACAAGTTAAAACATATAACAAAATTCCCAAGTTGTGTGAACGAAATATGAACCCTGCAAAGCAATCCAGGTCACCATAAGTGAAACGGTTATCTTTCTCATCCCTCTATACGAATGACCCCAAGAATGCTGAGAGTTGGCAAAAGGACAAGCATCCTCCCTACACAATTCCCCAAGAATCCCAAAAGTTTTCAAAAAAAAAACAAAAATTGCAAAACATCAGAACAATTTGCAAAAGTCAAAAACTCCAAAATTTGATATCCCAAAGTGCACACATCAAAAGGCACAAACAATAGTGATTCTCTTCACTCCACATCCTAATCCCTTTCTCAAAAAAAAAAACAAAAATTACAAAAATAAACAGTGATTTTTATCACTACAAAGAGCAAGTATCCCAATACAATTGAAGAAAAGAAGGGAGTCGAACTTGAATCCCTAGAACTCTCAGCATTCTGACAGGTCACGAGGAAAACCTCAATATCGATTTGGTTGATAGCCTATTGGTCACTAGTGGTAAACCTCCCGCATGACGATATATCTGCCACATTAACTTGTGTGCAGATCAATGTTTGCATGTGGATGAGCTAGCTTATGGTATCCTATGATAGCACCACAGATTAATCTAACTAAATACAACAAAGGAGTTAGTGGAGCTAATTAGGTGATCCTCAGTACAGGTTTGGTTGATAGCCTATCTGGCACTGGCGGTATCCTGAAAAATACCACATAAATGAACCCAATTGCACACACAGGGATGTGAAATAACTTGGTCCAAAACAAGTCCGATTCATACCTTGTTCAAAAGTCTTGTGAGATAAAGTACAGTCATGGCTAGTTAGTTAAAACATCTAAATCTCAAAAAACCTTAACTACATTTGAAACCAACTTGCTATATTTTAGTCTTGCCATAGCAAAAAAAAAAAAAACATGTATGCCTACAAAGCTATTCACCGCAGCAATCGCCTAGGACAAAAAGCCATAAATTTCTGCACAGTCTATGGTGCGACTACCAAACATCATAAATTCAATTCATCCATTCCATTTGCATATCATATAAATTAGAAACATTTGCATTACATACAAACATATACATCCATCAATATAACTTAACATGCATACATCCATATTCATCAATCATCATGCATAACATCCAATCATGACATGCACATAAAAAAAATCAAGTTTGTATATATATATTAGTAAAAATGCTCGTAGGCTAAAAAGAGTTGGTCCTCTGACCCCGCAACAAAATCCAAAATCCCAAAACCACCTAGCCTAAGGCATCGACCACCATGATCACGCAGGATCGGTGCGATGGGAACTACCCCCTGTGGTGTGGGTCCTATGAGACCCCTCAGGGTGGCTACTGCTAGCCCCCGCATCATGCCTGCTATCGCCTCCCTCATCCAATCGCCTGTGACAAGATGATGCTGACTTCTCAGTACCACTGTCCCTCATCCGACATGAAGAGCCACCTCCTGAGGGCTCAGGTAACCACCCACCAAGCTGGATAATCTCTCCCTCCATATCCAGTTGATGTCGAGACCAATCTGCCTCCCATCGCGACCAATCTGCCTCCCGCTGTGACCAACCTGCCTCCCGTCGCAACCAACCTGCCTCTCACCGCAACCATTCTGTCTCCCGTCGATGGTAGTAATCTACTACATCATCGTGCTGCGCCAGCTGCGTCCGTAGGATATATCTCTCTTGTGAAGCACTGGTGTCCCCATCCCCCTGATGGTGTGCAGCA
This sequence comes from Wollemia nobilis, assembly GCA_028583015.1. Taxonomy (NCBI): domain Eukaryota; kingdom Viridiplantae; phylum Streptophyta; class Pinopsida; order Araucariales; family Araucariaceae; genus Wollemia; species Wollemia nobilis. Next base: position 41,380 of record JAQPPZ010017051.1, read on the forward strand.
AATGCGCTCTCTCGCTCTGCCAATTGAACCCGTAGGATATCCCTCTCCTGCAAAGCTTCTCCCAACACCCCCCTCTCCAGCGACCATCGGACCAGAATCTCGCCAATCTGGCAGTCATCCTCTGCCCTCTCCATTGGGCTCTCCATGCCTAGCTCCTCCCCATGCCTGAAGCATCATATCTATATAGCTATCCGCTGGTCACGCGATGACATCCTAATCAGTAGTCCATCTATCAAAATACATAGAAGCTGATAGACATCCTCCAAGGTCACTGTCATCTCCCCTATTGGGAGATGGAAGGTGTTGGTCCGAGGATCCCACAGGTTGATCAGGGCCGTCAGATAGGCCCGATCCCTGACGACAGGCTCCAATGGAGCCACCTACTTGAGCCCAAGGGCATCAAGCCACTCCTAGTCAGCCATAGTCAGCGCCCCCCGTGCTTTCGTGAAAGCAGTAGATACACGGTACCGACTCTTAACAACCTGCAAAAGAAAACAACACAAACATTAAAATCATGAAAAAAATTGTACAACAAAAAAAGAAACAAATTTTTTTTTTACAAAACTTAATTTGCCAGTTCTAGGGTTTCTGATCCTACCTGATAAATTTAAAAACAAAATAAAACAATTTTTTTACAAAAAATTAATTTGTCAGTTCTATGGGTTTTAATCCTAACTGATAAATTTAAAAACAAAACAAAACAAATTTTTACAAAAAAATTAATTTGTCAGTTCTAGGGGTTTTAATCCTAACTGATAAATTTAAAAACAAAACAATTTTTTTTTTTTTTACAAAAAAATTATTTGTCAGTTATTTGTCAGTTCTAGGGTTTTTAATCCTAACTGATAAATTAAAAAAAAACAAAACGAAAAACTAAAAAAAAATTAATTTGTTAGTCCTAAGGTTTATACAGTTTCCAGTCTCGGGATTTCTGTATTTTCACTTTAAAAAGTCTGTACAAACAGCCCAAAATTAAAATAACAATTTTTAACCTAGGGTTTTCACCTACGTTTTAAAACTGACAAGCTCAGCCTAAAAAACTAGGGTTTTCGTTCCATTTATCCTAGGGTTTTAGTTAAAAGCAAAAGTAAAGATTTTTCACCCAGGTTTTAGCTACGTCCTCCGTTCAATTTTTAGCTAAAGTCTTGGTTTGTGTCCAGTTTAGTTTTTAGGGTTTCCATTTTAATTTTGACAAAACAGCATCACAAAAGAAAAATAAACAAATAACTTGCAATTTCGAAAACACATAACAAAAGCAATAACACTAAGGAGCACTTAATGGTCTCACTTTGGCTCTGCCACTCGATCCAGTTTGTGCACTCATGGTGTCGAGAGAAATTCGACAGCGCCTCGCTTCCCAGAATTAACCTCCTCCTCCCTAGAGCTCCCAATCACAAGAAAATTCAGATGCAAATGAGCCCAAACCCTTGTTTTGGCCTTTAAATAAGTCTTTTTAGCTTATATTCATCCCCCCATAGGAAGAGCGCTCTGGTTAGCACTCGTCCCACCCTGGGAAGAATACTCAGCAGGAATTCGTCCCACCCCGAAACGAATTCAGGGTAGAAATTTCAAAAAAACAACAAAAATTGAAAAAAAATGCACCAAAACAGCTAATAAACTTTCCCGATGAGAGTGCTTTGGCACTTGACATCCCGGGCATGCAAAATAGATGTTGGGGTCACAAATCCTTGCTATCCTATTCCCTAAGAAGGCTACCATAGCCAGACCATTCCACGGGAAGACGAATTTTCAAGAATTTCATCCCAAAACAACGTCAACAAAAGGGTCAAAAACCCACCCAAAAATAAGTAATAACATTTCCTAATGAAGGTGCCTTCACGCCTGACATTCTTTGCATCCAAAACATACGTTGGGGTTACAAATTATCACTATCCTACTCCCTAAGAAGGCTACCATAGCCGGACCGCTCCATAGGAGGACGAATTTCTGCCAATTTTAGCTCCAAAAGGTGTCACCAAAAGGGTTAACACCCACCAAAAATAGGTCTAAATGTCGAAAAACTGCACACACGTTCACGGATAAGAATCTAAAGGCACCCTTACACAAGTCATCTAGGGTCAAGCGACTCGTCGCTTTTCTCATGAAGGTCATTCCCTCATCGATTCGTCGCTTGAGGGGGTAGTCACACTTAGTCACCAATCAACAAATACACACCCAATCATGGAACTGGCATGCATTCAAAGAATCATTGACAAAGATAATTACACTCTTGCTTGGGGTAGTAAACAAGCAATAATCACAAGCTGATCAATTACTTGGCATTCATGAATCATGAACTCAAGGTTCTCACAGACAAAAGGTTGTGCCCTTTGCCTATTCATGACTGATCAATGTCCAAGTTCAAGTAACACCTCACCGAAAAAGGTTAACACTTGAACCGAGTTCCTTCTCTCGTTAGAAGAAAGGATTCAAGAATGCATGCCCCTTTTCATGCTTGGGGCATCAAGAGTTGGTTAGGTTACTAAGAAACCCTAATCATTAGTGCTTTGATTATTTATTTTTGCTCGGTGCTGCGCCATGCATAGCGCATCCCAAAAAGGGGCATCTGTAGACACCAAAATAGCACCAATATGATTATGTGACTGCAAACACTGATCGCTTTGACACACACAGCCACAAGGGCAGCCCCCAGAGGTCAAATAGGGTCCTAACCACTCTCATAGCAGTTTTGGAAGGTCAGAGGTCAATTTGGCACCTTCAGGCACTTTGCTAAGGATCTGTCCCACCTTGGGATGAATTCAATATGGGATTCGCCCCACCCAGGGATGAATTCTGAATTCGCTCTAGGGTGGGGCAAATTGCAGGTTTGATGGGAAAAAAGTCAAATCTTGACAAATGGTAGCTTGGATCCACCACCCAATGCTTCCTTCATCGCATGGGAGTATGGGTGAGTGTTTTTGAGCGTTAGAGGCATCTGCAAGGTCAGTCATGCAGTCCCAATTCAGGGAGGAATCTCCTTCCCCCTGGGAGGGCATGGCTACCATGTGGTGCCCCTGCATGCCCATTTGAAGAGGCCTCCAGGTCTATAAATTGGTGAGTTCCTCACCCCAATATATAGAGAGTAGGAGCATTTTAGAGCAACAAAGTGCTGTCATTTTATTTACACGCCTCACACCTTTTTGATTTTGCACCTTTCACATCCTTGATCTCCTTTAGAGGGGAGGTCATTGGGTGAATTTTGAGAGGACGAATATTGAGCCCAACACCCAAAATTTGGCCACAATATCCCACCAAATTTGTCGACAATACCATACAAGAGGTTTTGGACCCATCCCAAGTGGATTGGTGCCGAAATCAAGCCTCAAACGATGGGCGGCCTGCCCCATGGGCGCCCCCTCCCACATTGCCACAATCTTAACCGCCCCCTTTCGAAGCGATGGGAATTTCATGGCAGATTTGCTTTCTTTCATTTTTGCATTCAGTTCTATGATGCTTAGATAGGTTATCATTTGAATTTCGTCTTGTTTTGAACACTTTTGATCATATTTCTATCTTTGTTTACTTCTACTAACTTGCAGGTAGCATAATCAAATTCCCACCAATGGAGGCTTAGGGATTTGCATGCATTGTTTCATCCGCAAGTGCTATTGATTGTTTCTTGTTCTTTTGAATGCAGGGTTTGGATGTCGGACGAGTAGCGAGGAGTCCAGATTCATCAACACAAGCGGCGGCGACGTTTGGTCCGCCCATTTTACATGTGGGCATGCGAAAGAAGGAAAGGTGCCCACGGATGTAACAAAGAACGAACGCTTAAACACTCCTAGCCCTTGGAAGGGGAGGATGCGCATTGTAACTGAGTTTGAAACACATCAATAAAAGGGCTGTCCTCTTTTGATTCACTTTTTTTTTAGTTCGATCCGATCATGCTTTTCCCTCTTTTCATGCACTTTCAAGTTTTTAGGATTTAGCGCTAAGTCCGGTTTCTTTGTTTGCATATCGCATGTTAGCTTTCCATTTTTTCTTCCATATCCTCGTGCTTTCACCGCCCAATATAGTTGCTCAATACTAGCTCCTGTGAGCATGCAATGAACCATTTCCATGATGGAACGATTCCTCCTTTCAGTAACTCCATTTTGCTGAGGAGTATCAGCAGTAGTTAACTGTCGTGTGATCCCATTTTATTTTAAGAACTCAGAGAATTCTTTAGAGGTGAACTCCCCCCCCTCGATCTGAGCGGAGGGTATTTATAGAAGTCCATGACTCCTTTTCAACAGATTTCTTGAATTGTTGAAAAAAGCCAAATGCTTCAGATTTCAGTTGAAGAAAGAATACCCACATATTTCGGGAGTAATGATCCATGAATAACTGAAAATACCTCTTACCCCCACAACTATTGGGAGTGAAGGGACCACATAGATCGATGTGAACCAACTCCAGAGGTTTCGTTGCTCTTGTAGAGCTCTTTTCAAAAGGCACTCTATGCTGCTTTCCTGCCAAGCAGTCAGAGCAAACTGGTAAAGTGGTAGAAATGGAAGGAAGACCCTTTACCATTTCATACTTACTTAACTCAAGTAAGTAACCAGAACTCAAATGTCCATATCTCTTGTGCCATAGGGAAGTTGCCTCCTTTATAGAAGCAATCATGGCTACATATGGAGAAGATATAGTATCTAGGGCAAATAAGTTGTGCTTATATGAAGCGGTTGCAATGTTATTACCTCTCCTGGTGATAGAACAACACTTCTTGCCTCCCTCAACACTAAAATTTACAACCATATTTTTGTCCAGAATTTGTGTCATAGATAATAAGTTGTTTGCCAGTCCTGGAACATAGAGGACTTTCTCAATCTGGCACTTGCCATCAGGAAGAGTGACAAATACTGTTTCTTCTCCTTGAACCTTGTAGGTTTTATCATCGACAATAGTGATTGGTTTGCCCTCTTTGGCCTCAAAAGACTCAAACCATGATTTGTCACCAGTCATGTGCTTACTGGCTCCAGAATCAACATACCATATAGGATCCGTCTGCTTGGACACTGTGGTAGTCATGAGAACTTTGTGGGCTCTCTCAGAATCCATGTCAGATTCTTCAACAACAACATTCAATTGTTGTTTGTTATTTTGTGGTTTTTTCTGGCCTTTTTGTTTTGATTGTTTATTATTATGCCAACATCTGTTTGTATCATGACCTTCTTTATCACAGATCTTGCCATATCTCTTTTTCGATTGAGGTTGTTGAGTTTGTTTCCCTTTTGAATCCTTTTGTGAATTCCCTCCCTTCTAAAAATTACCCTTCTTCTGGTTCTACCCTTTCCTATTGATGTAGAGGGCAGTGTTAGAAGAATCATCTCACTATAGTTGGCGTGCCTCCTCTTGAAGCATATTAACCAACTCTACAAAAGTAACTTTCCATTGCGATATCTGAAGTGAAGTGATCAACACCCAATAAGAATCAGGTAAAGCTCTCAATACAATTGAGGTAAGGAGCTTGTCATCAACTGGTTCTTCCAAAGAATTCAACTTTGCTTTCAATTTAGACACTCTGCAAAGAAAAAAATTCAATTGTATCCCCTTGCTTCATGCTTAGACTATGTAATTGAGATTGAAGCAATAGAATAGTGGAATAATTCTTTCCCTCATATATAGTATTAAGGGCATCCCATGCCTCTTTACTATGTTCACAGTCAGCAATATGGGGTTGAACTTCATCAGACACAACAAGCAAAATGAGCACTTTTGCTTTGCTTTGTCTTTCTTGTCAAAGTCTTTTTGAGTAGTAGATGGAGTCGTAGCACCGATGGCAGGATGAAGGTCTTGTTGTTGCTCCGGATACAACATCCCATAAGTCATCCATTGCTAGGATTGCCTTCATCTTGTTTTTCCATGGTGTGTAATTAGGACCTTTCAACAAATGATGAGAATCAGTCATTAATTTTGTAGACATGGTGAAGGTTCCTTATAACACCAATTGGTCCCCCTTTCAATATACCTTTTGCTAGGCCGTTATACCATACAAAATACCCGCCCTTACGTGAGGGAAACTATAGGTATTTATAAATATAAAAAAAAACACCCGCCCTTACGTGATGGAAACTATAGGTAATTTTTAGAGATCATACGATACGTGGTACTTAAGCAGTACTGAAAGGGAATAGTCTTGTTGATGGCACCTACCATAGAAAGTCTGCAATCCTCATGCATGGGGCGTAACTTCCCTTAAACACTTTGGATTTCAAAACTTTCATCAAGATTTATGCCTAAACACAAGAAATATCAGGGTAATGGATGAAGTAAAAAAAATGCAAAATGACAAACTTATCTCTCCCCCACGATTTATAGAGAACAATCTCAGACGTCATTTTGGCAGCTATATTAGGCGGCGGATACAATAGCGCAATCACGAAAACTTTACCTGTAAGTGCTGGCTAGAGGTATCACAAATACCAAACACTGCAGTGCAATAAATTGCACGGATGGGTTTTAATTATTTCGGGGACTTAGGGAGTGAATTTGATTTTTTTAAACTTTTAATGAAGTAGTGCAAAATAGAAAAAAATGCAACCTACAACATAAAATTGCCCACAGGAATGACCCACTAGGTGTCAGGCGCAGCCGAAAATGCACCTTTATAATAATGCCAAATTTGCTTTTCAAAAAATTACTCACTTCCCCCTTTGATTTTTGAAAAAAAAAATACCCCCCTTTAAAAAAAATCTCTCAACAAAGCATTTTTATAATTATTATATAGTTTTAAAGTTAAAAAAAAAATGAATTTTAATTTATATAGTTTAAAAAACTATGAAAATAAATTAAAATCAAATTTTAATTTTAAATAAAAAAAATTAAAAAAAAACTTTATAATTTTTTTTTTTACCTTTTTTTTGAGAGGGGGGGATCGACGGGATTGGAACCTGTGACCTGAGGGCTCCTTGAGCCCTACCGCTCAGTCCAACACCAGGTGGACTAGCTGGCTGATCCGATAGGATCAGGGACCCCCTCCTATTTGAGGAGGGTCCTGGAGCCTGTCTGCCTCACAACAAGAAACTTCTTCGAAGAATCGAAGCTAGGATCTAGCAGCTTTAGCATGGTCTACAAGGGCATGCTATCCGATGGGCATCGCATCACGATCAAACGGGGTGAGACCCAGTTGCGTAGCATGAAGAAGTACCAGGATAATGCTTTCACTTTTGATTCAGAACTCCTACTGCTTTCTCAACTCCACCACAATCACCTCATGACCATGGTAGGCTACTGTAAGGAGGAAGACGAGAGACTTCTCATCTACGACTACATGTCAAATGGGTTGCTGTACGACCACCTCCATAAGGTAGAGGGGATGGGGCCCTCCTTTGATTCGTGGGTGATGCGCATCAAGATCGTGTCGGACGCTGCCAGGAGAAGAAGGCCATCCATAGGCACGATGGTAGCGAAGGACCGCACAACATTGTGGACTACGCACTACCGCACATCGAGGCGAATGAGTTTTCGAGGGTGTTGGATAATCGACTACAGCCATCGAGGTCGTATGAGATCGAGGCGGTGATGTAGGCTCACAGCCAATCTCAATAGTGATGGGCCTGATGTCTTTCTCAGTACGTCTGCAATATCAAAATGATGACATCACAAGGTCTCACAACATATCATGCTCACACATTGCAGCGTCTAAAATACTCTAGCATAGATATTGTCTTGGCAACTCTTCATGATGCAAAAAAATTCACTGGCTTCCTCACAATGCAAGCATCATTGCTTTCACCTCCTCTCAAACTTTTTGCTCTAATACCATATTGTGAAATCCAACAAAATTGACTATTGAATCAACATTTAAATAATACAAGGCATTCCTGGATTAGCCCGAAGAAGGTGGATCTCAACAGGATGTCACTGCAACAATCTGCTAATAATAATAAGGAAATAACAAATATAATTAAGCCTATAATGTAATATATGCTAACAGGGGGTCCTTGGTTCTTTGGAATGGTAGAGCTTTTCATGAAGCCTTGGCATACTAAATTTAAATACAAAGAAGATATGCCTTCTACAGCTCCCGTGTGGGTTAGATTGTTTGGCCTCCCTATTGAATTATAGAATCTAACTTTTTTTCTTCAATTGGAAATATTTTAGAAAATTTTATGATGACTTTTGATTTTACTAAAAAATTTGAATATATTATTTATGCTCGAATTTGTGTTTTAATAGATTTTGACAAACCCCTACATAAAAAGATCCAATTACAATTTGCGGAGGACACTTGGGAGCAAGTAGTGGACTATGAGAACATTCTTTTTCATTGTAGAATTTTACATGAATATGGTCATTTGGCTAGTGTTTGCCCAAATAAAATTCTAGATCAAAAGAAAGAAGATATAAACTCAACAGGTTTCCAAATGCCTAAGAAGAAGAAACGAAGGAAAAACTAGTTATGAAGGATCAATCTAAGTTATCTGCTAATATGTTTGAAATTCTTTTCACAAATGTCCCAAGTGAGGAAGAGGAAATAATGGAAACAAAAATCTTAAAAATGCAATTTAAATATGAAGGGAAGAACTCAGACATAAACAACAAATCAAAGGCTTTCAACAGAAAAAAAAAAAGAAAATATACATAAGAAAATATTTTAAATGTTAAAACTTCAAATAATACAGGTTCCAATATAGACTCTATTGAACCTTCTGGTAACACTTTGGTGGTCTACATGCATTATTCAAGGTTAGAAGCCATATTAGATTCAATTGGAGTAAGTCAATAAACAGGAAAAAAATGGAAGATGGATTCTAATCATAAGGTAGGTTGCAAGACCAATTAACATCATATGGCAAAAGAAGGTGAAAAGCTTGTAAAGGAAGGTAATATTAATACCCTTCCCAACTTTTTTAGCCCTAGTATTAATGAAGATCATGACGTGGAATATTAGAGGACTGAAAGGGAGTATTTCAAATCAAAATGAAATTAGAAGAATGATTCAGATAAATCATCCACATCTTGTTTTTCTTTAAGAAATGAAGATGTCAATAAAGGAAATGGAATCAATTGCTAGTAAAATTTGGCTAGTTGAAAAAGTGGTTTTCCTCAGTTCTCAGGGGACTTCAGGTGGCATTTCTTGCCTTTGGGACCCAAAAGAGGTAGTTATTCACCATTTTCAAGTAGTCCCTTTGAATATATAGAGTATAACGGGATTGCAAGCAGCAACCGAGCATTCCATAGAATTTTCTTCTTCTGTCCTTTCGGAGAAAAAATAGGTAAATAAAAGAGAAGAAGAAATAAATAATTTGTATATGGAGAAGACATAGAGAGCCTAATGTAGTTATCAGTATAGGGAGAAAGATAAAAACCAAAAAATAGATTGGATTTCCAAATGGCTTGTGTATTCTGCCGTAGGTATTCAGTAGATCAAAATCCACACACGACAACTTTGATTTTCAAATTATACAAACTTCGTTCAAATGGTAATTAGGTGAATTATTTTTTATCGCTCAGCACTGAGCATGCTTGCGGCGAAATACTTAGAGATGCACACAACATGCTCTTCTAGACGCTCGAACTTGGTTTTTTTATCCAAGGTTACCAGATGGGGGTTGCGGGTACGATGGGAATCGCAAATGCAATGGGTGTGGTCCTTGTCAAAAATAGGGTTCTCCAAGTTCAGGTGTGACGGAAATCATGAGTGCGGGTGTGATCCTTGTCAAAATAAGGTTCGTCGGATGCAGATGCGGCTAGTTTTTAATATATATATATATATATATTGTTATCAAAATTTAAAAAATAAAAAATAAATATGCAAACAGAGTATATAATTATCAAATTGTTGTAACAGAGTATATATACTAACTACCATATGACATTAGTTCAACCCTTCAATTTTCACGAAGAAGACATAATTGTTAAATTGTTGTAATATAATATATATATATATATATATATTTCAAATGGTATTAGTTTAAGGAGACAAGTTCAATTTTTTTATGAGGGATTAGTTCAACCCTTCAAATTTAAAAAAAAAGACAATTATCAAATTGTTGTTATATATATATAACTATCAAATGTATTAGTTCAACCTTTCAGCTTTTAAAGAAGGAGAGAAGTTCAATTTTTACGAGGTGATGCATACATAATTACCAAATTGTTATAATAAGAAATATACAATGACTATCAAATGACATTTAGTCAACCTTTCAAATTTTAAAAAGGAAAAAATTTCAATTCTTATCAACTCTTGTCAAATGATACAAACATAATTATAAAGTTGTATAAAATTTTTATAATACCATTATCTTTAATATTATAAATTGATATATATCAACTAAATAAATAAAAAATGTACAGTATACGCACATTAAAACAACACAGATATTACTTAAAATAATATAACAGAAGATAAGGATAAGGAATCAGCATATGCCAACATAATTTGGCACCGTTGGTTCCGTGCAACACTTTGCCTCTGCTAGTTCCGTAGGATAAGGAGATTCTTGACTCCTTCAGAGTAGGAGAGACAGCATAACGTGTATTGGAACAGACTTTGTTTTACTTCCCATTGTACAAGCATTGACGAGTACACCTGAACGGGAAGACCTGAAACGAGAACGCGTACGGTGGAGTTGACTAGTACTCCTGAAACGGGAACGCGTACGGTGGACTGGACTGAGTTGATAATTATCTGGTCTAATGCCGATGAATCCGTCCAACCCTCAAGCCTCAAGACTTAGACAAGGGATGGGAAGGCCGTCGAAATTGAAATATTCAGATTGCCCCAGTATTTATATACTTACCTGCTAATGGTATGGTTGTATCATCCCATCAGTGTTCCAAAGCAAACCATTTGCAAGAGGTCTCAAATATAAGATAACTCTGATTTAAGCAGCCATTTATTAGAGCCGCTGAAACACAATAACCTATTGATATTCCTATTCATATTCATTTTAGAGGAAACAAAATCCTTCATCAAATTGCAAGTGCCAGCGTCAGCGTTAGCATCAATATGGCCATACCTCTAATAGCCATTAGCGAAGGAAAGGAGGATTGTGAAGATCATGTATCAGCAAGCCAAGAGGGAGAGAGAAAAATAATGAGATCAAGCCAAGTGCACCAGCTTGAAAGTGGTGTTGGTGAGATGTGGCGAGAAATCCAAGGTGCCAAGAACTGGAAGGGTTTGCTTGATCCCATTCATCCCCTTCTCAAAGCCGAGGTAATGAGATATGGCGATTTTGCACAGCAATGCTACGATTGGTTTGACAATAGTCTCTCTTCCAAATACTACAGCAATTGCAAGCGCAGCAAAAGCTCTCTCACTCAGAGATTGCGTTTGGGTGAATGTGGCGGTAGCTATCAAGTCACCAAATACATATACGCCAATACCAGAGTTTTTGGTGAGGAAGAGAAAATGAGTGAAACGGGTGCTTGGATTGGATTTATTGCGGTTTGCAATGATGCAGAGGAGATAAGGAAACTGGGACGACGTGACATTGTGGTTGCATGGAGAGGAACAGAAACGCCACAAGAATGGTTTCAAAATCTTAGAGACATATTAGTTCCGATTCCTGCTAGGCTATCCCACAACGTACAAACAAATTCAAAGCCAAATGTACGCATCGAGAAGGGATTTATGAGCTGTTATACGTCCATAGAGGAAGACTCTGTAAGATGCAGGGCCAGCGCCAGGGAAAGTGTTGTGGCGGAGATAACAAGGCTGTTGGAAAAACACAAAGACGAAGAGCAGGATTTAAGCATAACATTCACGGGGCATAGCTTGGGAGGTGCACTGGCAACCATAAGTGCATATGACATCAAACAGATATGCATGCTCAGTGACGATGAAAAAACGAGGAATGTTCTTGTCACAGTGTTTTCCTTCGCCTCCCCACGTGTAGGAAACATGTGGTTTGCCCAACATATGGAGGAGATTGGCGTCAAAGTTTTGCGGGTGGTAAACAGAAACGACTTGGTTCCCAACGTTCCAGGAGTTTTTGTGAACGAAAACATCGGATGGCTCGCCAAAATTCTGTGTTGGCTTCCCTGGACATATTTTCACGTGGGTGTCCAGATAACTGTGGACAGCACCAGCTCGCCTTTGCTCAAGGAAACCCATAATCCTGCCAACTTTCACAATTTAGAGGTTTATCTGCACTCCCTCGATGGCTTTCAAGGGAATGACCGGCCCTTCAAATCTTTAGGATTAAGGGACCCCGCTCTGGTTAATAAGAACAGCGACTTATTGATTGAAGACCTACAAGTCCCTTCTCAATGGTGGCCTCGAAGAAATAAAGAAGTCGTCAAACGTATAGATGGGGCATTGGTATACTCTCCCGCTACTCCCACCCCGCCTCCTCCCTTTCTCGCCTGACGTCTGATGTGATGATCATCAGAGCTCTTTTTCAGAACTGTTTTGTATACATATTCTCTTTATGTTATATTAAATTACATGGTTAACCCACGTACCCGTAGAATTTACTAATGCTTATTTAGTTGAAGGCTGTAGTTTATAAATAAGCATTAGGAAATTCTACGTAAGGTTAAAAGTTAAGAAATGCAATGGCTGCAAAATGTCATTTAACTTTTAAACATTTTATTTTTAAATAATTAATTAAATAATTAAATTTATTTATTTATCATTAAATGTAGTTGTAGGGTATAAGCTTGAAATGTTTATATAGATGGTCTGTTAACATGTTAATAATGGAAAGAAGATGACTATATCAAGAAAACAATTTAGAGAATTATTTAACAGTTTAAAACAAATAAAATATAATTAAAATATTTATATCATATAATTTATATAAATTAATTTAATTTTAAAATGTATATAACAATTTTACTATAATAAAAATAAAGGGTAGTGGTTGATAATTAAGTTTGTTTGTAAGAAAAAAAGATATTCTACACATTATAAGAATTAATACAAGATATAATTTAATATGTAAATGGGCTCGAGTTGCTTTGTAAATGGGTCCTCAAGCAATATCTTCAATCCTTAACTACAAAGTCTAGTTTAGAGTCTCATTCTTTTTTTGTGGAAGTAATAATGTTTAATGGTTTTGATAGCACCTACAAGAACAAGAGAAAAAGACTAAGCAAGAAGAAGATCATTTGTTTTGAGAGTAGTAGGGGCAATACAATAATGTAGATAAGAATGTTAAAAGTATATAAAATCTTTATTAATAATATTATTACTAAATAAATGATAGGTGAATAAAAGAGTTAATGGAATGAATACTTATAGTAGATGAAATATATAAATTTTTCTTTTGAGATTGATGAATAGATTATGCTTTTAAATTGAAATAGTTAGTCAAATTGATGTACTATTTTAAACCTATGTATACAAAAGCTAATATTATGATCATACATGAAAAACCTAAAATTTGGTCAATGACCATGATTGCCACTCAAATTGGTAGTCATGACACCATTGATATTTGGAATGAAAGCTTTGGAGGACACAAGTAAACATGTTTCTTAATCATGCCTCTATACTTATTTTAAATATTTGAAAAATTTAGCAAGCATGAATGATAAGAAAATATAGTAGAAAGGTAAAAATTTGGATGAGAGAAAGAAAATAAAAACATCAATTAATATGGCTTACCATCATCCTATCCAAGAACTAAAAAAGTTACTCTATACCCCTATTCAATATTAGGAGGATAAGACTCTATCACCTATAAGTTAGTTGTTAGTGCTCTTTTACAAATACATATTTCCATTTCCTAATGCTATTACGCAAAAAATATATATTTTGAAATAAACAATAGGAAAATACAAAAACATATGCAAATAATGTTAAATAAAATGAAAAAAATCTATGATACTTACCTATATGTACCCCTACTAATTTTACTTAGGGAAAAATAGTTTTTGCTTACTCTATGGGGCTGCAAAGAAATTTACTTGTAAAAGTACTCAAGTATTGAAATATATAGCATTGGTAAAAAATGAGTAAAAAAAAAGTACATATCTAAGTCAAAATCAAGAAAATCCCATAGAAGCACTAACCATATGAGAAAAACATTTTTACAATTAAATATTTGAAAATATAAATAGATGATGAATATTTGATTTTTAAATTACATTTTCACTTGTATATGCAGGCATCTCATGACCACTACACATATGTATGATATCACATTAACATGTAAATACAATAAATGACAAGTAGATGAGGAAGCAATGCTAGAGAGGTGGGTCCTTTGACCCACTTTATCATTTTTTTATTGAAATAAACAAAAACCTAAAGTTAAGGTAAATGAATAAACACTTAATTAAGCTATCTAGGAAGTAGCTAGGATGAGAAAACTAGTGCCATCAAGAATCCCATGTCACATAAGTGGTGGGGTTAATATAAGGCAATAAAAAATGACTTAAAAGTGCCCTAAAGACCTATAAATCAAGGTGAATCATGATTGTCATATTTTACAAAGTAAGAGTATTGGATAAATATAATAACTAAGATAGAAAAAAAAAAATATGAGGTGATCATGGTTGAAATATACAATTACAAATAAAAGTGGTAATCATGGTTGCACACAAAAAAGGGTGATTTTAGTCCTATCCAATTAGGAGTGATCTTGGACCCATTTGACAATATTGCTTAGAAAACAATGACAATAATTAAAGGGGGATGCCTATTCCCTAACTCTATATAATTTCGTCTATGTAGGATTAATTTGATGTAATACCTTAGTTACTTGCACCTCCATGGGCTAACTAAGGCCATTACCACTCACCTAATAATGAACATGGTCACTCTTGCTTCACCACAAGGTACCACCACCATACTATATTATAAATGATCCGATGGATTATCTCATACCAATCCATTGTTTTTATTTCTATACCTCACCACTAGGAATACATCCAATCATCACTACTTTGGAATTATCCAAGCCTCACTACTATGGACTACCCAAAAATCCTCACCATTTTGGGATACCTGAGCCCCACCATTCAAGATGTATATTTCATAAATACCTGGTTATTACCTCACCACAAATCCTACCAAGATTTAGTACATATTGACCCAAGGGTTTTCTAATATGGTTCTAGATTCATTCCCAAAATTAACCTCTCATCCAAACCCAAGAGACTTAACATTATAAACAAGTAAACATCTCTCCCAAAATAAAATAAAGTGCTATATTGAACACATAAGTAAATTCAACATAACACATTGCTAAAAACTAAAAAATTAATTAATTAATCAATTACTAGAATTTAGCATTTGCTCAATTAAAGGATAACAACAACATCTAAAGTAATTATAACCATAATACATAAATATAGAATCTATCATTCCTTTAATAAACACCATACTTCCATTTGCACATATCTAACTACTTTCAAGAACTTCAATATAAAAGAATAATATTTTTTAATCTTCCATTCTTGAGAAAATATCAATTAATTTAACAAGACTATTTACAAAGCATTTATTCCTTTCTCATAAACATAACAATGATCGTCATTACATCTCAATATTTTAAATATATAAATAATATTTCATCTTTCCCTCAAAGTTTTCCACTTTTTGGGTCTTCTCCAATGAACATTTGAAAGTACGTTTAGGGATCAAAATAACTTTTATATGCATATGCAAGCCTAACATGTACTACGCTAGAAAAAACACATTCAATAATGCAAGATCATATAAAGCAAATACCATGAATGAATATCGAGAGAATCTCATACTTTCCTCAAAATATGGATCGATTGCTACATAAGACATATCCAATCATGCAAGAAAATTGAGAGAATCTCATACTTATCTCAAATGGATATTTTCCAACACAAGCCTCATCAATTTGTTAAAAAATAAACTCACCATATATATCTTGTTGTTTTAAATAAAATCTTCTCAATTCCTAAATTAAAATTCAATGGAAATTAACTTCACCAACCTATATCACATATTTCCACTAATTAACATTGACTAATAAACAACACTTGAATAAATTCTTCAAAAAAATTTCATATTAAAATAATAGTCTTACCTCTAAAACTATTAACTAATTACTTGAAATATAAAATAATATAATTTTATATTATTAATTTTACCCCCACTAATAGTAAAGAAACCTTCAAATATTTACCTTCAATAATATAGGGTTATACAAAAAATTATAACAAACCCAAAATTAGATTAATTTAATAGGTCATTAACCTTAGGGAAAACTTCACATCTATTATTAATTAAAAGTCTAAAAGCATATTGGAAAATAAACTGATGATTATGAAAATTAATAAAGCCAACTTAAAATCCTGTTTACTTCCAAAATACAATAAAAATAAATGAACATCATAACAACCAAGCAATATGCTGAAACATCAATCAAAATAGGTGAAAAGCTTAACACTCACGAAAGATAAAAAGGGTTTGCATAGGTAACAAAGTCATTGCTACGCAACATGTTACATTCAATTTGAGGTGCTTAAGAACCAAAGTGAATTATGGATAAACAACAAACACTAGGTGCTTCTATCTCAAGACATGTGCAATAATTCACTTATCTAAAAATATAATATATAAGGTTACTCACAATTCCACATTATAGAATAGAACACAACAATTTTAGGGATAAAAACACAAGAGGTAAAATCTAAGAATTCCAAATACACTCTAAACACAAAAATGACCATCTTAAGTCTTAGAATACTTCAACTTGACACTTATGCACCCATAAAAAATAATTTCTATTCAAAAACCAAAAATATCAAATTTTATAAGGATAACATGGCTACAAGTATAATAGGGATCAACAAAACCTAGAAGCAAATTCAAGATCCATATTGAGGGAGGTAATTTTTCTCTTTCAAATCTAGAGATTTCAACATCACCCTCAAAACCATATATTTTTAATTTAAAATCCAAAGCTAGAGGTATATCTAGAGCCAAAGCTAAGGCTAAGACTACGATGTAATAAGAGGGATATGCTAAAATTTATTACATCATAGTCCATGTGATAGAGTGTGGTATAACCACCCATAACAAAGACTATCCATCCACTAAAGGTTAAGGGTAGTTGTATGATTAGTTAAGGTTTTTTATACCAAAATTGGGTATCCATTATATTTAAATATCCATCATTTCATAATGTAATACATAGAAACGTCTAAGCATTAGAAATATCAATATGAAGGTAGAAGTACACATCAATGTGGAAATGGTGTTACATGGAAGGAGAGGGATTATATGCACAATAAAATATCCATCTCTTGATCAAATTAGAAATGAAGTATGCATACATATGACAATAAATCTCAAGGATGGAATGAATATATTTTGTAAAATGATTAGTTTAATCTCATGTTTTATTTTATTTCTAAAACTTCTATCATTAAATCCTTAGTGTTTGAAAACACTTTAAAATATTTTCTATGCTTAAATATATATAAGCATAAAAAATATTTCTAATATATATTATAATCTTAGGGTATCTCCTAAACCTTTAAGAATGCCTAAGATGGATCCTAGGAAAATGAAGTCAAGATGTCTTAAAGCAGTTGATGGAAATCTTATTGTTAAGCTTGATATGGGTAGCATTCAGACTGGCATTGAAGATCTAGAAAAAAGAGGACTAATTTATCATTTTGTAGGTTTTTGTCCGAGCCTATCTGCATTCAAATTTTGGGCTACAAAAAGCTAGAAAACTAAAGGCGATTTACAAATATCTATTTATCCAAATGGTTATGTTCTTGTTTTATTTGCTAATAATGAAGATAGAGACAAAAAATTTCAAGGGGATCCCTAGTTATTTGGAAGGGCAGGGTTTTTCATGAAGTCTTAGCATACTAAATTTAAATCCTATGAGAAGATGCCTTCTACAGCTCCCGTGTGGGTTAGACTGTTTGTCCTCCCTATTGAATTATAGAATCTGACTATTTTTTCTTCAATTGGAAACATTTTAGGAACTTTTATGATGACTTTTGATTGTACTCAAAAATTTGAACATATTATTTATGCTCGAATTTGTGTTTTAATGGATTTTGACAAACCCCTACCTAAAAAGATCACATTACAATTTGGGAAGGACACTTGGGAGTAAATAGTGGACAATGAGAACATTCCTTTTTGTTGTAGAATTTTCCATGAATATGGTCATTTGGCTAGTGTTTGCCCAAATAAAATTCTAGATCAAAAGAAAGAAGATATAAACTCAACAGGTTTCCAAATACCTAAGAAGAAGAGCACGAAGAAAAAACTAGTTATGAAGGATTAATCCAAGTTATCTGCTAATATGTTTGAAATTATTTCCACAAATGTCCCAAGTGAGGAAGAGAAAATAATGGAAATAGAAATCTTAAAAACGCAATTTAAATATGAAGGGAATAACTCAGACATAAACAAAAAATCAAAGGTTTTCAATAGAAAAAAGGGAGAAAATATACATAAGAAAAATAATATTTTAAATGTTAAAACTTCAAATAATACATGTTCCAATATAGACTCTGCTAAACCTTTTGGTTACACTTTGGTGGTGTACATACATTATTCAAGGTTAGAAGCCATATTAGATTCAATTGGAGTAAGTCAAGAAATAGAGAAAAAAACTGAAGATGGATTCTAATCAAAATGCAGGTCACAAGACCAATCAACATTATAGGGCAAAAAAAGGTGAAAAGCTTGTAGAAGAAGATAAGATTAATATCCTTCCCAACTTTTTTAGCCCTAATATTAATGAATATCATCACTTGGAATTTTAGAGTATTGAAAGGGAGTCTTTCAAAACAAAATAAAATTAGAAGAATGATTAAGATAAATCATCCACATATTGTTTTTCTTTAAGAAACGAAGATGTCAATAGAAGAAATGGAATCAATTGTTAGTAAAATTTAGCTTGTTGAAAAAGTGGTTTTCCTCAGTTCTCAGGGGACTTCTAGTGGCATTTCTTGCCTTTGGGACCCAGAAGAGGTAGTTATTCACCATATTCAAGCAATCCCTTTGAGGATATAGAGTATAACGGGATTGCAAGCAGCAACCAGGTATTCCATAGAATTGTCTTCTTCTGTCCTTTTGGAGAAGAAATAGGTAAATAAAAGAGAAGAAAAAATAAATAATTTGTATATGGAGAAGACATGGAGAGCCAAATGTAGTTATTAGTATACGGAGAAATATAAAGGGCAAAAAATAGAATGGATTCCCAAATGGCTTGCGTATTTTGCCGTAGGTATTCAATAGATCAAAATCCACACACGACAACTTTGATATTCAAATTATACAAACTTCATTCAAATGGTTCCAAAATATTAGAGACATATTAGTTCTGATTCTTGCTAGGCTATCCCACAACATACAAACAAATTCAAAGCCAAATGTACGCATCGAGAAGGGATTTATGAGCTGTTATACGTCCATAGACGAAGACTCTATAAGATGCAGAGCCAGCGACAGGGAAAGTGTTGTGGCCAAGATAACAAGGCTGTTGGAAAAACACAAATATGAAGAGCAGGATTTAAGCATAACATTCACGGGGCATAGCTGGGAGGTGCACTAGCAACCATAAGTGCATATGACATCAAAAAGATATGCATGCTCAATGACAATGAAAAAATGAGGAATGTTCTTGTCATAGTGTTTTCCTTCGCCTCCCCATGTGTAGGAAACATGTGGTTTGCCCAACATATGGAGGAGATTGGCATCAAAGTTTTGTTGGAAATATTAAACCAAACATCACGCCCGAAAGCACTTCGACGCAAAGTCTTTCCGAAACACCTTGGGAAAATGATTTGGAGCGAGAGACAAAACGACAGCCCCCAAAATTTGGTTCACCATGAAGTAAATACAAATTGCCCTCCGAAGTGAAATTTAGCCGAAGCAAATATCAAGCACAGGAATTGACACATTAAATTCCCAAGCGTGCGAGTAGCTAAGGTTGACCAATAGTTGGTCAAAAAGTCACTCTGACATTTAATTCTGTCAACAAGTTGGTGAGTTTTATCCCGCCCTTTGTCCTCAGTCCTCGCATATAAATACTGGGGCCATTTTGTCATTTAGCAGCATGAGGAAGTCAGAGAGCAGAGAAGAGAAGAAGTAGTTTGTGGAGCCCAAAACAGCCACAACACTAGGTTTTTGTCCAGCACAGTAGTAGAACGACAAAAGCAGCAACTGCCATTAGCCGAAGAGTGGAGCTATAGTCTCCAAGAGTTATCTGTTGTGTTATCCTGCAGATGTTTATCTGGCAGATGTTTGTAACCATTTCAAAAGGAATCCCTTTGTAAATCTGGCAATATATTTAATATATAAAATATTTTTTGGGTCTCTGCATATTTATCTTTTGTCTCGGAGCATTATTTTGTCGTAGATATTCCAGAGCTAGGGTTAGGCCCAAAGTTGGAAAACACCCGTTCAACCCAGTAAGGAATCGAGATAATTTGTTTGTGCCAAAGCACATTGTGGCATTCTATTTCGCTAAAGTTGTCGTAGGCTACCGAACCTCGCAGCCTTCCCGAAGTATTTTCACTTCGGCAGATTTTTGCCCCGAAGTACCAATTTCGAGAGTATCTTCCCTGAAGTAAATTTACTTTAGAAGTATCCTCCCCCGAACCTATCTCCCTCACCGAAGTTTTTCCCTCATTGGAAACTTCCTCGAAGTTCCTCACCGAAGTAAAAATTGCTGAAGCATTTTTTACGTGACCCGAATGGTTCTTTGACATAGTTTAATTTGTGATTGGGAATTTAATTTGATTTAATTCCTTCAAATTGGTATCAGAGCCGTATTGCCATGACACAGAGATAGAAGCATGGCTTCCGAGAGAAACTCGCTGCAGTTGCAGATCCTATGATTTAATGGCAAGAACTACGATTACTAGAGCATCCAGATGAAGATCCTCTTTGGGTCTCAGGATTTGTGGGACTTGGTCGAGAATAAATACCCGAAGCTGACATATGCAACAGCATAGGCCGCTCTCTCCCAAGCCGACAAAGATCTTCTAAAGGAGAATCGAAAGAAAGATCAGAAAGCTCTATTTTATATCATGCAAGCATTTGAGGAGACTATCTTCTCATGGTTGCATCAGCCACCAAGGCCAAGCAGGCTTGGAAATTTTTGGCAAGTTTGTACCAGGGCACCAACAAAGTCAAGTTGGTAAAATTGCAGATGCTCAGAAGGTAGTTCAAGAACCTGTAGATGAGCGAGTCAGAGACCATGAGTGACTTTTTCACTCGAATGACAGACGTCATCAACCAAATGTGGTTGAATGGTGAAATTGTGCAGAATCAAAGGATCATGGAGAAAATCCTGTGAAGTCTACCAGCAAAGTTTGAATCTATGGTAATTGCAATTGAGGATTCAAGGGATTTGATAATCCTCTCGATGGATGAACTCATGGGTTCCCTATAGACACATGACGAGAGGATGAGCCACTCAACTCAGTCCTCTTTGGAGCAAGCCTTCAAAGCACAAGTCTTAGTCTGAGACAACAACAGACAAGACTCCCACCATAGCGCTTCTAGTTCTCAAGGAGGAAGAGGCAGAAGCAGACATGGGAGAAGTAACAAGCAAGGAGGGAGGTCAAACCCTCATGACAGCGAGCCCAGTTACAACTTTCATCAGCATGGAGGAAGAGGCACTGGCAAAAATCAACAAGGAAGGTCTCAGTAGAATACGGACATGTCAAAGGTCCAATGCTACTACTGCAATAAGTTCGTCCATTATGCCTCATAGTGTAGGAAGAATATGGCGAACGAGAATCAATAGCAAGTCCATTATATAGAGGAAATCAAAGATGCGATAGGAGGAAATATGTTGTTGACTTGCAGTGTTGAGGAAGAGAGCAAAAAGAACATTTGATATCTTGACAGTGGGTGCAACAACCACATGACTGGGAACAAGGAGATGTTCTCACAACTAGATGAAAAAGTCTAGTCAGAAGTCAAGATGGGGAACAACAGCAAGGTTCCCATGATGGGGAAAGGCAAAATCTCCATTCACACCCAACATGGTGAAAGAAAAATAATTTAGAATGTTTATTATGTGCCTGGGTTGAAGCACAATCTGCTGAGTGTTGGACAACTTATGCAAAATGGACACACTGTTCAGTTCAAAGATGGTTTTTGTTCAATCAGAGACAAAGTGCATGGAAAAATAATAACTGTGTCCATGACAAAAAACAAAATGTTTCCATTACAAATTTAGAATGAATCTATAATGTCATTGAGTGCAGTTGTGAAGGATGCTACTTGGCTGTGGCATCTTAGATTCAGTCACCTAAGATTTGGTGGCCTGAATCTGCTACACAGGAAGCAGATGGTGAAGGGCTTACCTCTCATTGAGCAACCGAACCAAGTGTGTGAAGGTTGCCTGGTCGGCAAGCAGCACAGGGACGCATTCCCTATAGGATAGTCTTGGAGAGCATCACGACCATTGGAGCTGGTGCACTCAGACATTTGTGGTCCCATGCAGACCACCTCATACGTCGGTAACAAATTGTTCCTAACTTTCATTGATGACTTCATCCGGAAGACCTGGATTTACCCCATCAAGTTGAAGTCAAAGGCATTTGGGAAGTTTAAGGAGTTCAAGGCTCTGGTTGAGAAACAGAGCGGATATTATGTGAAGACTCTCAGAACTGATGGAGGTGGAGAATACATCTCCAACGAATTCCACAACTTCTGCAAGTAGCATGGAATTCGTAGGCAGTTCACTACTAGATATACACTACAGCAGAATGGTGTAGCTGAAAGGAAGAACAGAACAATCATAGAGATGGCATGGAGCATGCTGAAGGCAAAAATTCTACCACATGAGTTCTAGGCAGAAGCTGTAAGTTGTGCAGTTTATCTACTAAATTGATGTCCCACCAAGAGTGTGAGGGACAAAATCCCAGAGGTAGCCTGGAGCAATCTTAAGCCAAATGTGGTTCATTTGCAAGTTTTTGGGTGCATTGCATATGCACATGTTCTAGACAATAAAAGGTAGAAGCTGGATGACAAAGCTGAAAGATGCATCTTCACAGGATACAGCAAACCAGCAAAGGTGTATAGGCTGTACAATCCTATGACAAAGAAACTTGTCATCAACCGAGATGTGAAGTTCCTGGAGGATGAAGCCTGGAACTGGAAATCAGATACTGGTCAGCCTTAACCAATAGTTGCTGAACCTATAAACTTGGAGGAAGATAGTGTGCAACCACCTATATCTTCAAGCAGCAACAGTGGTGCCAGTAGTAGCATAGCCACATCATCCTGATCACCTTCACTTGCAAGCAGAATTCAAAATCTGAGAACACCTACGAAGACTCGGATCTTACAAGATATTTATGAGGTAACTCGTAATTAGATGGATGAAGATTATTCTAACTTTGCCCTATTTATGAAGTGTGATCCAATGGAGTTTGAAGAGGTAAGTCAGAATCACAAATGGGTGAATGCAATGGATGAGGAGATAGCAACCATTGAGAAGAATGAGACATGGCAGCTGACAGATCTTCCAGCAAGAAAGAATACCATTGGTGTCAAGTGGGTGTATAAAATGAAGTTTAACACCCAAGGAGAAGTTGATAGACATAAGGCCAGATTAGTGGTGAAAGGCTACAAGAAAAATTCAAGAGTTGACTATCATGAGGTGTACGCACCTGTAGCTCGACTTGACACAGTCAGGATGATTCTAGGACTAGCCGCTCAAAAGGGATGGAGCGTGTACCAGATGGATGTCAAGTCTGCCTTCTTGAATGGAGTGTTGGAAGAAGAGGTCTACATAGACCAGCCACATGGTTATGAAGTGCAAGGACGAGGAAAAAGTCTTGAAGTTGAAGAAGGCCCTGTATGGTTTGAAGCAGGCGCCCCGAGCATGGTACAACCATATTGATGACTATTTTCAAGAGAATGGGTTTCATAAATGCCCATATGAGCACTCCCTGTACCTAAAATTAAATGAAGCAGGTGAGATGATAATCGTATGCTTGTATGTAGACGATCTAATATATACTGGCAATAGCAGCAGTCTATTTGCATAGTTCATAACAGCCATGAAGTTTGAGTTTGAAATGACTGACATGGGGCTGATGAAATATTTTCTTGGTATTGAAGTTGACCAATCAGCAGATGGCATCTTCATTTCTCAGGGAAAGTATGCAAATGATGTCTTGAAGCGGTTTAATATGGAGGACAGCAAACTTGCCATCACTTCGGTAGCCACTGGCATCAAGCTGAGCAAGACTAAAAACAACAGAAGTGTTGACCCAACTCTCTATAAAAGTTTAGTTGGAAGCCTGATGTACTTGACTGCAACCAGGCCATATTTGATGTATGTTGTGAGTTTAATCAGTCGGTTCATGGAGTCACCCAAAGACACTCACTGGCAAGTAGGCAAGAGAATCCTGCAATATGTCAATGGCACAAGGAACCATGAACTCCACTATGCCAGAAAGGACCAGCTGGAGTTAATTGGCTACATCGACAGCGATTGGGCTGGTAGTGTAGATGACAGGAAGAGCACTTCGGGGAATGCCTTCCATTTTGGATTTGGAGTCGTCTCTTGGTCCTCGAAGAAGCAACCAATTGTGGCTCTATCTACAACAGAGGTAGAGTATGTTGCTGCCACCTCAGCAGCCTACCAGGCAGTCTAGCTGAGAAGAGTTCTGAGTGAACTACAACATCTTCCCGAAGAAAAAATAACAATATTTTGTGATAATAACTCTACCATCGCGCTCTCGAAGGACCCAGTCTTCCATGGCCGGATGAAGCACATTGATATCCGATATCATTTCATCAGAGAGCTAGTGAAATTTGGCAAAGTATAGTTGCAGTTCTATAGGTCGAAGGAGAAACTGGCTAACATCTTCACGAAGCCCTTGAAGGAGGAGGACTTCGCAAGATTGTGAGATATGTTGGGCGTTAGAGAATGTGTGAAGTTCGGTTTAAAGGAGGGTGTTGGAAATATTAAACAAAACATCGCACCTGAAAGCGCTTCGGTGCAAAGTCTTTCCGAAACACCTTGGGAAAATGAATCGGTGCGAGAGACAAAACAACAACCCATGAAAATTGGTTTACCACGAAGTAAATACAAATTGCCCTTTGAAGTGAAATTTAGCCGAAACAAATATCAAGCACGAGAATCAACGCATTAAATTCCCAAGCGTGCGAGTAGCTGAGGTTGATCGGCAGTTGGTCGAAAAGTCACTCCAACATTTATTTCTGTCAGTGGGTTGGTGAGTTTTATCCCGCCATTTTGTCATTTAACAGCATGAGGAAGTTAGAGAGTAGAGAAGAGAAGAAGCAGTTTGGGGAGCCCAAAACAGCCGCAGCGCTAGGGTTTCATCTAGCACAACAACATAACAACAAAAGCAGCAACTGCCATTAGCCAGAGAGTGGAGCAGTAGTCTCCAAGAGTTATCTATTGTATTATCCTTAAGATGTTTATCTGGCAGATGTTTGTAACCATTTCAGAAGGAAGCCCTCTGTAAATCTGGCAATATATTTAATATATAAAATTTATTTTTGGGTCTTTGCGTATTTATCTTTTGTCTCAGAGCATTGTTTTGCCACAGATATTCCAGAGCTAGGGTTAGGACCGAAGTTGGAAAACACCCGTTCAACCCAGTAAAGAATTAGGATCATTTGTTTGTGTCGAAGAACATTGCAGCATTCTATTTCGCTGAAGTTGTCGCAGGCTGCCGAACCTCACAGCCTTCACGAAGTATTTTCACTTCGATAGATTTTTGCCTCGAAGTACCAATTTTGGGAGTATCTTCCTCGAAGTAAATTTACTTCGGAAGTCTCCTCCCCCGAAACTCCCTCTCGCTGGAAATTCTCCCGAACCTCTCTCCCTCGCCAAATTTTTTCCCTCGTTAGAAACTTCCTCGAAGTTCCTCCCCGAAGTAAAAATTGCTGAAGGATTTTTTACGCGACCCGAATAGTTCTTTGACGCAGTTTAATTCATGATTGGGAATTTAATTTTATTTAATTCCTTCAATTTTTATGGATGGTAAATAGAAACGACTTGGTTCCCAAAGTTCCAGGAGTTTTTGTGAATGAAAATATCGGATGGCTCACCAAAATTCTGTGTTGGTTTCCCTAGACATATTTTCACGTGGGTGTCCAGATAACTGTGGACAACAACAACTCGCCTTTGCTCAATGAAACCCATAATCCTACCAATTTTCATAGTTTAGAGGTTTATCTGCACTCCCTCGATGGCTTCAAAGGTAATAACCAACCCTTCAAATATTTAGAATTAAGAGACCCCAGTATGGTTAACAAAAACAATGACTTATTGATTGAAAACCTTCAGGTCTCTTCTCATTGGTGGTCCTAAATAAATAAAGAAGTCATCAAACATATAGATGGGGCATTGGTATACTCACCTGCTACCCCCACCCTGCCTCCCCCCTTTCTCGGCTGACGTATAAATTAATTTAATTTTAAAATGTATATAGAAAAATTTTACTATAACAAAAATAAAGCATAGTGGTTGACAATTAAATGTGTTTGTGGGAAAAATAATATATCCCATATAATTATAGGAATTAATACAAGATATATTTTAATATGTAAATGGACTCAAGTTGCTTTGTAAATGGGTTCTCAAGCAACATCTTCAATCTTTAACTACAAAGTCTAGTGTAGAGTCTCATCCTTTTTTTTGAAAGGAAATAAACTAATGTTTCATGGTTTTCATAGCATCTACAAGAACAAAGGAAAAATATTAAGCAAAAAGAAGATCATGCAGTCGAAGCAATACAATGATATAGATAATATGGTTAAAATTAGATAAATTCTTTGTTAAGATTACTAAATAAATGATAGGTGAATACAAGGTTATGTATAGTTGCTAATCATCATTAATTAGGACTATTTTAATTTTATATATCTAATATTTCTCCTAAAAATAGGGAACTTTTTCACCTTGAAATTATAAAGAATTTTGGATTTTGAAACTAATTCAACCTATTTTTATAAATACATTTTAGATCCAACCTCGTACGTATAACCGTGGGTGAATAAATGAGTGAATGAAATGGATATTTATAGTATATGGAAGATACATTTTTCTTTTGAGACCGACAATTGGATTATACTTACCTGATAATGATCATGGTCACACTTGCCACAACATAAGATACCATCCCCAATAAGAAGCTATACTTTCTAGTATTTTTACACCTTGGTCTAATCGGTCAAGATGATGTGCAATACCTACCTTATCCCAAATCAACTTAAGGTCCCTAGAAGAGTAAATCTTACCAAAGTAGCACATCAAGTTAAGGCTCAACCTAGGTTTTCTCCATGGAAGCTTCTAGTCCTATGACCTAGGCTCTGATACCAAATGTAACAACCCACCAACTTAAACCAAGTTATATATATATATATATATATATATATATATATATATATATTACAAGGATTAACTCACAAAGAAGACCCAATAGATTTTAGCAATATAAGGTATAGCCGTATTTTGAGTTTACTGTCATTGTAGACAACACTCACCTGGATAGGAGTGGCCAAAATACCATACTTTTAGGGTTAACTTTTCTAAACCTCATCATTTATAAAACATGTCATCAGTGGACCCCCCACTTTTCTTATACCCTCACCATCATAGGAAAACTTGACCATGATATAGAGATTATCTTTGAAGGCCTATAATAATTAAAGGAGGATGTCTATTCCCTAACCGTATATAAGCCCATATATGTAGGATTAATTGGATGTAATGCCTTAGTTCTTAGTTACTCACACCTCCATGGGCTAACTAAGGCCATTACCTCTCACCTAATAATGAACATCGTCACTCTTGCTTCACCACAAGGTACTACCACCATACTATCTTGTAAATGATTTGATGGATTATCTCATACCAGTCCACTATTTTGATTTCTAGACCTCACCACTAGGAATACATCCAATCATCACTACTTAGGAATTATCCAAGCCTCACTGATGTGGATTACCCAAAAATCTTAACCACTTTAGAATACCTGAGCTTCACCATTTAATATGTATCTTTCATAAATACATTTTTATTACCTCATCACAACTCCTACCAAGATTCAGTACATCTTGACTCAAGTATTTTATAATATGGCTCTAGATTCATGCCCAAAAATAACCCCTCGTACAAACCCAAGAGAATTAACATTATAAATAAGTAAATATCTCTCCCAAAATAAAATAAAGTGCTATATTGAAACCATGAGTAAATTCAACATAACACATTGTTAAAAATTGAAATTTAATTGCTTAATCAGTTGCTAGTTACTAGAATTTAGCATTTGCTCAATTAAAGGATAACAACATCTAAAGGAACTATAACCATAAAACATAAAAATAGAATCTATCTTTCCTTTCATAAACACCATCCTTCCATTTTCACATAACTAACTATTTTTAAGAACTTCAATATAAAAGAATAATATTTTTAATCTTCTATTCTTGAGCAAATCTCAATTAATTTAACAAAAATATTTACAAAGAATTTATTCCTTTACCATAAACATAATAATGATCCTCATTACATTCCAATATTTAGAATATATAAATAATATTTCATCTTTTCCTCAAAGCCTTCTACTTGTTGGGTCTTCTTCAATGAACATTTGAAAGTTTGTTTAGGAATCAAGACAACTTTTATATGCATACGAAATCCTAAACACACATTCAATAATTTAAGATCATACAAAGCAAATACTATGAATGAATATCGAGATAATCCCATACTTCCCTCAAAATATGGATCGATTGATACACAAGCCATATCCAATCATGCAAGAACATTGAGAGAATCCCATACTTCTCTCAAATGGATCTATTACAACACAAGCCTCATCCATTTTTTCAAAAAATAAACTCACTATCTATATCTTCCCATTTTTGAATAAAAACTTCTCAATTCCCAAATTAAAATTCAATGGAAATTAACTTAAATAATCTATATCATATATTTCCACTAATTAACATTAACTAATAAACAATACTTGATTAAATTCTTCATAAAAATTCCATATTAAAATAATAGTTTTACCTCTAAAACTATTAACTAATTGCTTGAAATATAAAATAATATCATTTTATATTATTAATTTCACCCCACCAAAACTTAATGAAACCTTCAAATATTTACCTTCAATAATATAGGGTTATACAACAAATTATAGCAAACCCAAAACTAGAATAATTTAATAGGTTATTTGATGCAGGAGCCTATCTTTAGAGGGTTTTTTTAAAAGGAGTTTTAAAGTAATTTTTTTATTACTAAAAATGGAATTCTTTGACGCAAAATATAATTTGCCGAAAATTGTAATTACTTAAAAAAGTAAAATTTGATGAAAAAATAATTTGCCGAAAATAGTAATTATTTAAAAAGGTATTTTTTTTGTGGAAAAATAAATTAGCCAAAAATAATAATTTTTTATTTTTAGGGTTTTAAGTTTTAGGGTTTTTTTTTAGGGCTTCAAGCTTTAAGGTTTTCTTTTAGGGTTTCTTTAGGGATATATATTCCCTTGGTATTGCATTGTAAAAGGAAAAGTGAATCCATGAATGAGAAAATAAATTATTTATTGGTTTATTTCCATGTATTGTAGTATTTATGTGAATGGAGGGTTTTTATGATTATTTCCATTTATTGCAATTTTTATGTAAATGAAGGGTTTTATATATTATTTTCATTTATCGCAGTTTTTATGTAATGGGAGGTATTATATTTTGACCTCTTGCAGCTGGATTTACATCATTTGGTATTAGAGCAAGTTGGATCTTTCTAGGGAGAAAAGAGAATAAAAGAAAATAGAAAAAGAGAGGAGAGCAAAGGGGCTCTAAAAAAAATGGCACTTTGTGTAGTGCTTGCAAAAGGTTTGTAAAACCTTGGAGAAATAAATTGGTACTCTATGTAAGTTCTTGTAGGAGGTTTTTTTTTAAGTAAAACCTCAGAGGGAGGAATTGGTACTTTGTGTAGTGCTTGCAGTGATGGGAAACCAAGTGATATTCTATTAAATTGCATCAAATATATAGATTACATTAGGCTTGGAATAGCCCATGAGTTTAGGATCTAGAAAACCAAATAATACCTAAAATGTACTCACGCTATGTTAAGCCTAACCACTAGTAAAATAATGGAATAATAATGATAACATATGCTAACATACCCCCTTATTACATTATTTGGGTAATAATATAACTACTAGCTATGCTAACATCCCCCCATACAACAATATTTGGGTAAAGTATATAACTGCCCTAATACAGTGAAAAAGAAGAAGATAAATGAAAGAATGGTGGCTCATGCTTTGTTTTCGACTCTAGCTTTGGCTCATGGCTCTGGCTCTGGCTCTAAGAATACATCTGCAATTGTACATCTGGGTCTATCTTAGGATATGCCTGTGAATCTGCCTTTTAATCATTGCCTCTGGATCTTCCTGTAGATCTACCTCTAGAACTGTCTTTGGGTCTATCTTTAGGTCTGTCTTTGGGTCATTATCTCTGGAACTGCCACTCGGTCTATAACTGGATTTGCATTGGGTTCTACCATAGGTTTTACCTTTTTGATAGAAGCCATACAAAATTTCTTTCATCATTGTCCATTGTGTGAGATTTGTCCATCCACAATAAATATGGACCTTGTTGGTCATTTTCACTTTGTACCAACATCTTGAAGAAGAGTGATTCATACATCCAAAAGATCACAAGGATGTAATCTCCAACACTTAGCTGCAACATGTCCTTCCTTTCCATAGTGACTACAATAATGCTTTATAGGAGATTTAGGATTTACAAACATGATATTACTGGTACTTTCTTGTCCAGTATAGCCAAGGCCTTCATTCTTTGCCCTGACATTTAGCATTATTAGAGTTTTAATGCCTTTTTCCTATTTACCTAATCTCTCACCATTGAATCCCATTTTCTTCATCATTTTGGAACCAAATCCTTTGGTGTGTTTTCAAAACACCCAATTTTATCATCTTCATCAATACTTTTAACAATATTGCATTTGTCGCTATTGATGAGATTATGGAGCTATTTTTGAGAAGGTTCAATTTTTAGGTCACTAGTGTCACCAGCAAAATCTGCTACTGAAATGAGATCACTTATGCTACAACTGATATCTACCATAGAAGATATGAGGTCGCCTGTATCACAACAAGCATGTGCCACAATGGGCTAAAGGTCACTCATGTTACAGCAAGCATTCACCACAATGGGTTGAAGATCACTTGTGTCAATACAAGCATCGACCATTTTTACCTTTGTTTCCTCACCAAAGTCCCTGTAGATTTTACGTTGGGCCATATCAAGAGTAATAAATGATATGTAGACTACCCTTATGACTCCTATAGGGATTTGAACACCATTTTTTTGAAGGTCTTTAGAATCTTCATAATCTCTGAGAATGGATTTTACACCATTACGTAGTGTAGAAAATTTTTCATCCTCATAAAAATCCATCCCTTCCATCTCTAGTGGAAAGTAAGGACCTTTAACTAATTCAACAACATCAGTTTGTTTAGGGGCTTGCTTTTTCTTTGATCTGCCCATTTTTAAGGTGTTGGTCACTACCAAAAATGCACCTTTTACAATGAAATTTTGCAAAAAAAATCTAAGGTGTCAATCACTATCGAAAATGCACCCTTATAAGTATTCCCCCTTTGATTTTGCAAAATTATATCTCCGTTGTGTGTAAAATAGGATATGGTGGAGAGAAAAAAATTATCCCCCCTTGAGTGCAAAAAATTTGCAACTATGAAGCCTCAAAAAGGCTTTTACAAAACTTGCCTCCTTGACAAAAAATGTCACCACAATAATCCCCCCCTTTTATTACAATGACTTCAAACAAGGTTATTTTGCTATTTATGAAGCCTAAAAGGTGTGTAATGGTGCTTTGAAGGCAAATTTGGAGTTGTCTCCTCTTGTTTTTAAGGTAATTTGCAAAAATTAAAAGTTAAATCAAATATTTAATTAATAATAAAATAATTTTTGTTTTTAAAAAAAAAATCAATAAAAAACAAAATTGATTTTTAAAAAACACAAAAAATTATATTATTAATTTTTTTTTTGATAAAATTTAATAATGAGATATAATTTTGCAAAAATAAATAATGTTTACCATGGGGATCGACAATGTCTTACCTGGGGAGGGTCGACGGGATTTGAACCTATGACCTCAGGGCTCCCTGAGCCCTACCACTCAGCCCACAACTAGGTGGGCTACCAGGCTGATCCGAAAGGATCAGGGGAACTCTCCCCCTTATAGGAATGTGTAGGTGGCACTCAAGGGTGGCTCCTCCACAGTGGTGTCGACGACGCTCAGGGGTGGCTCCATAGTGGTGGCGGTGACGCTCTGCCCCTTTGGCAGTGATAAAATCTTAGGGGTGGTTCAACAACTTGCCTCATCATCTAGATTGGTATACATTGCAAATACTGGTTGTGGGGAAGCAATAAATAGATTCTGTTGCATCAGGTGAAAAAATGCTCGTTGAGCGTTGTCACGACATCCACAAATTGACTTTCTAGTGCTCATCGATGTTTGCAACTCAACATCTCCTCAAACGCGTAGCAGGTGATGATCGTGTCCACTATGACTACGTCTTGGTCTACAACTACGTCTCGATCAACGATTTGACAGAGTGGGTTACATGATGAAATGGTTTGAAAACATGCGCGTCTCACCTCATTTCATATCACACAACTCTACCTCCTTTATGCTAAAACACACAAGATTTCTGCATCCATTTGTCGTTGTGATATCCAGATCTATGATGTGTGTTTGTGCTCGCTGTCTGGATCTGCACACCACCCTTCAGATTTGGGAATAATCCTGCTGGGCTTCCACAAAATTCAACGAACCATCGCTTGCTTTTCCTGCATGAAACCTGATAAAACTACTATTTTTGTTTCGTAGTGCAGTTGTAAATTGCGATCACAAATCTTGCGTGTGGCTTTTGCAGGTTAAAGGGAATAATCCCACATGTACAACGGGCAGAAACAATGAAGGGTTTATAAGGACAAACCCTCACAGAAGACAATGTTTACCTTCAGGTAGACTATACTACCCATGTCATTTCTTAAGACAAGCAGTCTTCCCATCGTGTGACAAATTTTTGTCCACGTCTCCTAGGTCTAGGTGTCTAGGATAGTCCGATAGGTCCACATGTTACTTAGATCAGCATAGGGGTCCTTCCTGCTATGTCCATGACTTCCATATCCATAGTCCATCCTAGCATCCTAACCGGGGCCAGGCTAGCAATCTAGTCACGTAGTCTGAGGGCCTTGCCTACCTAAGTGTCTAGGTTTAGGCTTCATGTCCATCAGTCACCATGTCATCTGTGGTAGGTTTCCCACTTATGCTAGGTGTCGCATGTGCTTTGTGGTCCCGTCCAGGTCACGGTCTTGTCATATTATGTAGTATTGTCAGATTTGATAGGGACGAAGTGGTTGTCACCTCGTCCAGTCACAGTCCTACCGTGCCCATATCCCTCAGGTCCAGGTAGTCACGTCTAATATCCAAGCCTCCAGGTAGTCACGTCTAATATCCAAGCCTCCAAATAGGTCCTCCTAGTCAACCCTTAATAGGTCAGATCAGAGGTCAGGTCAGATCAAAACCAGTCGACTCTTAGGCTACAATCAAGCCGAGAGCAACTCGGGTGGCTTTGATACCATGATGGGAAACCAAGTGATATTCTATTCAATTGCATCAAATATATAGATTACATTAGGCTTGGAATAGCCCGTGAGTTTAGGATCTAGAAAACCAAATAATACCTAAAATGTACTCACGCTATGTTAAGCCTAACCACTAATCAAATAATGGAATAATAACGATAACATACGCTAACATGCAGAACGTTTGTAAAGCCTTAGAGAAATAAATTGGCACTCTATGCAGTGCTTACAAAAGGTTTTTTTTTCATTAAAAACCTCTGAGGGAAGAATTGACACTTTGTGTAGTGCTTACAAGAGGTTTGCTATTTTAAAATCTTGAAAGAATAAATTGCCACTATATGTAGTGCTTGCAGGAGGTTTGACATATAAAACCTCAGAAGGAGATTGGTACTTTAAGGAGTACTTGCAGATGTGTGGCACTCTATGGAGAGCAATTATGAGTTTGATCAAAGGAACTCGCAGGAGCAAAGTTCTTTTCAACCAGAGGAGAATGATGCAGGAGCCTATCTTTAGAGGGTTTTTTAAAAGGAGTTTTAAAGTAATTTTTTTATTACTAAAAATGGAATTCTTTGACGCAAAATATAATTTTCTGAAAATGGTAATTACTAAAAAAGGTAAATTTTTATGAAAAATAATTTGCTGAAAATAGTAATTACTTAAAAAGACATTTTTTTGTGGAAAAATAAATTTGCCAAAAATAGTAATTTTTTATTTTTAGGGTTTTAAGTTTTAGGGTTTTCTTTTAGGGCTTCAAGCTTTAGGGTTTATTTGGGGATATATATTCCCTTGGTATTGCATTGTAAAATGGGAAGTGAATCTAAGAATGAGAAAATAAATTATTTATTGGTTTATTTCCATGTATTGTAGTTTTTATGTTAATGGAGAGTTTTTATGATTATTTTCATTTATTGCAGTTTTATGTAAATGGAGGGTTTTATATATTATTTTTATTTATCACAGTTTTTATGTAATGGGAGGTATTATGTTTTGACCTCTTGCAGCCGAATTTACATCATTATTAACCTTAGGGAAAACATCACATCTATTATTAATTAAAGATCTAAAAAAATATTTGAAAATAAAATGATGATTAAGAAAATTAATAAAGCCAACTCAAAATTATGTTTACTTCCATAATGCAATAAAAATAAATGAACGTCATAATGACCAAGCAATATGCTGAAACATCAATCAAAATAAGTGAAAAACTTAACACTTAGGAAAGAGAAAAATATCTTGCATAGGTATGAACATCATTGCTATGCAGCATGTTACATTCAGGTTGAGGTGGTTAAGAATCAATCTAAAATATGGATAAGCAACAAACACTAGGTGTTTCTATCTCAAGACATGCTATAATTCACTTATCTAAAAATATAATATATAAGGTTACTCATAGCTCCACATTATAGAATAGAACAAAACAATTTTAGGGATCAGAACACAAGAGATAAAATCCAAGAAATTCAACTACAATCTAAACATAAAAATGATCATCTTAAGTCTTAGAAAACTTCAACTTGACACTTATGCACTCATAAGCAACAATTTCCATTCAAAAACAAAAAATATCAAATGTTCCAAGGATAACATGGCTACAAGTATAGGGATCAACAAAGCCTAGAAGCAAAGTCAAGATCCATATTGAGGGAGGTAATTTTTATCTTTCAAATCACCCTTAAAAACATATATATTCTTTAATTTAAAATCCAAAGCTAGAGGTATATCCAGAGCTAGAGCTAAGGCTAAGACTATTATGTAATAAGAGGGATATGCTAAAAGTTATTACATCATAGTCCATATGACAATGAGTGTGGTATAATCACCCATAATAAGGACTATCCATCCACTAAAGGTTAAGGGTAGTTGTATGATTAGTTAAGATTTGTTATACCAAATTTATGTATCCATTGTATTTAAATATGCATGATTTCATATGCAATACATAGAAGTATCTAAGAATTAGAAATATCAATATGAAGATGGATGTGCACATCAATATGAAAATGGTGTTACATGGAAGGAGGGAGATTATGTGCACAATAAAATATCCATATCTTGATTAAATTAGAAATGAAGTATGTATACATATGACAATAAATATCATGGATGGAATGGATATATTTTGTAAAATGATTAGTTTAATCTCATATTTTATTTTATTTCTAAAATTTCTATCATTAAAACCTTCCTTAGTGTTTGAAAACACTTTAAAATATTTTATATGCTTATATATATAGTACAACCCCCTTATATTATATGTTATGATTCTTTTCTATGTGATTGTAAAACCCAATGGACAATGAAGAAAACAATAAATGTAGGAGGAACGATTCATATCTATAGGTAGATGATCTAAATATAGAGTGAGTGATTTATATTTAAGGATGTATGTCCACTACATAGGATGAATGATAAATAAGTAGGATTATATGATTTGGTTCCAAGAATTATTTGTATGTAGGGGTGGACAATATATATGTAGGATATTATAAAGATGAGTGGAATTAAGAGGATATTCATAGGTCTCAAAGGGAACCAACCACCTAGAGGAATAGGAATCTAATTGTTGTATGTGGTTATTATACCTATATGCATTTATATTTTATCAAATGTGTGGAAAATTATTAGTCATATTTCTGGAAGTTAAACCAATAACTATTGTCAAACCTCTATATGCATATCATGGTGAAAAGAAACTCTTGGTGACAATTGTGTAGCTCAATCCCATTCTCTATTATGGTTGTTGGTTCTAGGGTTGATTAAATAGGATCTAAATGAGGATGGGATTTAGTCAAGATCTTGAATGAATGTAACTATATAAAACATAAGTATGTCATTGCAACAATAAATTAATTATATTTATATAAATTAGCTTTCTATGCTATTTTGTTTGGAAACCACATTTGAAAGCTATAAGCAATTGATTAAATTATTTTTTTACAAGGGTTTGTTTTGAAGATATTGTATAATTGTTACTAAACTAAAATAAGACGAATGTATGAAATAATAACCATTTTGAATCTCTTAAAAAAGTTGCATAACAGTGTAGGTATATGTACACTTGTCTATTTTGGATAAATATTATAATAATAAATTAGAATGATTTTCCTTATTTTGTCTCTTCTAGGAAGACTTTAGTGAATGTAATTGGGGAAAAAATATATGTTAGAATGAATTTTTTATTTTTTAATGATATTACATATATGTCAAATGATGATATATAGATCCATGTGTATCTACTTGCAATCTTAATTCAAGTTATTTGATCTAAATTTTATCATAGATTTATCCATGCTATCTATTTTACATTTCCTAACTTATGATATATTATGTTGTAGACACCAAAATAGCACCAATATGATTATGTGATGACAAGCATTGATCGAATTAATGTACATAGCCCCTAGGGCAGCCCCAAAAGGTTAAACAGTGGTCCTAACCACTCCCACAATAGTTTTGGAATGTCAGAGGTCAATTTGGGACCTTTCAGGCACTCTGCTCCCTACTAATTCCACCTTGGGATGATTACAAACTGGTATTCGTCCCACCCCGAGACGATTAGTAGCATTCATTCCAGGGTGGGGTGAATAGCAGGTTTGACGGGAAAAAGGTCAAACCTTGACAAATGGTAGCTCATATCCACCACTCAACTCCACCTTCAATGCATGGGAGTGTGAGTGAGCATTTTTGAGCTCAAAGAGACTATCATAGAGGCAATCATGGAGCCCTTAATCATGGAGGAATCTTCTCTCCCTTGATAAGGCATGATGGCCAAGTGGTGCCTCTGCATGCTCATTCACAAGAGACCCTCAGGTATATAAAATGATGACTCTTCTCACCCCAAAAAAAGGACAGAGCAGGAGCATTTGGAGCAACAGTGTTGTCGAATTACATCCTCACCCATCGCTTGTGCTTCTTACATCCTTGATCTCTCTTTTGGAAGGGAGGTTATTGGGTGATCATTAGAAGCACAATCTGGACCCAAAATTCAACATTTGGCCACAATACCCCACCCAATTTTTTGACATAACCCCATAGGAGGTTTTGGACCCATCCCAAGTGGATTGGTGTCGAAACCAAGCCCCAAACGGTGGGCGTCCTGCCCCCAGGCGCCCCCTGCACTATTACAGTCCTAATCGCCTCACACCAAAGAAATTAGAAATATGTAGTAGATTTATTTATTGTTTCATTTGCATTTCATTTTAGGTCACTCATATAGGCTGCCATTAAAATTTCATGTCATTCTGATGAATATTGGTTGTTTTTTCAGTGTTTTCCATTTTCACTAACATACAGGGAGCATCATCAAATACAGGGCGATCAAGGCAAAATCTATGAAATATGACCTTCTAGGTCATCTCAAAATGCCTCATTTTTCCTAACCCTAACTTTGCAGGTGTTTTGGAGTCCCCTGGATGGGACATTTAGGAGGTCACTCTCTGACATCTTGTGATAGTCCTAATCGTCCCACCTTAGAGCGATTAGAAATCTGTGGTAGATTTCTCAAATTTTCCTTTTGCAGTGTGTTATTGGTAATGTTTTCATGCCTCTATATAAATTTTAGCTCATTCTGATATGTTTTTATTATAGTTTTAATTATTTTTATGCATGCATTAACTGGAGGCCTTGGGGATCGCATGTTTCCCTCCATCCGTAGGTGCTTTTAATTGTTTGCTATTTTTTGAACGTAGGATATTGACACTAGAAGGGTAGCAAGAAAGCATAGATGCATTCATACAAGCCGCGGTGATGTTTGGCCCACAAATTTCACATGTGGGCACGCAGAATAAGGCATACCATCCATGGTGTGATAAAACTATGTTTAACACTCCTAGCCCCTGAAAATGGAGGAGACGTATTGTAACTTGATATCGAGAAAATTAATAAAATAAAGGGCTGCACTTTACATTTGCTTTACATCTCATTTCATTTTTCTTGTTTTCCCCTTTTCATGCATTTTTGTTCGTAGGACTTAGCGTTTCGCATGCTCTTGTTTGCACCACACCCGGTACGCCTATTTTGCTTTTGTATCCTCATGCTTTCAGTGGTGATCACGATGGGACCCTGTACCTTGATTTTGGGGTCAAATTTTTGATCAAAATTGTGTGTTTTTGCTTTCAAGTGTTAATCCTTCAAGCACTGGATTACTGCTCATGCCACCCTGTGACGAATATAGACTAGAATTCATGCCACCCTGGGATGAATAAGGCATTCGTCCCACCCTATGATGAATACAGATTTGCTATTCATACCACCCCGGGACGATTAGCTCTCTATGTAGTTTTTAAGCAAAAACTTAGGGGCATCTGGTGTGGGCAGAGAAGAGGTAGGTTGTTTGAACACTCTCTGTCATTTCTATTTTCTGTCTCTATAATTTTTAGTTTCTTTGCCTACATAAAAAAAAGCTTTACTGCATGTTTTCTTTCTTTGTGCTGGTAAAAAAAAACCCACACACCACGTGGTAATCTAAACATCAGGGTGTTGGTCATAAAACCCCAACACTTGATCAAGACCAATGGTGGATTTCATCACCACCTTGGCTTGAAGCTTGCATACATAACCCTGATCGCTACTATTGCTAGATGTAAATCCTGATGAAAGCTGACCAAGTGTAGCTGGGGTGATTCCCAGTGCATGAGGATAAGTATTCTATGGTAGGTGTCAAAAACAGGGTGATCCCCCTTCTGTACCACCTATGTTCCATGTACTATTATGCTCTCGCGTACCAATAGTTTCCCTCACGTAAGGGCGGGTATATTGAGAGGTTCGGTATAATGGCCTGGCAGTGGTATATTGAAGGGGCGACCATTTTGGGAGACATAAGAGCCCTTATATTGCATATACAACAAAATTTTCTTTACAAAGCTTTCAAAACAAAAATCAAAACACACTAAACTAGATCTAGGGCACACTTTTAATCCATAAACGAGATAATCACTTCTTTTTTTGTGTGGCTTCTGTTTATTTAGTGTAGCATAAAAAATTGTAAAGAAGATAAAAACCTACGTATCTTGTAGAGAGACACCACCATGGTGTACACCCGTAGCCAAGCCCAATCATGGGAAGAAGCTACGAAAAGTGTACAAGGGGGCACAAGTTGCCTCTGCTATAGCCCCAAGGACTTGGTCATACCACCTTGGCGGCCTGACCCACAAAATAGTCCACATCATACCATGACAGAATGGGACTATAGAGGCACCCCTTCGAGGGGCACTCCCATTCAACATAGGCCCTTTCAGGAAGAGTCCTTACACATGGCACTCAACATAAATGGGAAGGCTCCCTTAGACACTTGTTATGAGTGGCCACCATGCAATGAAGTGCTAGAACATCATAGGATCCATAATGAGGGGCCACATGATTACATCATCCCTTCTCTGCCCCTTATTGCTGTCAGAAACAATAGGCCAAATCTAGAGCACTAGGCTCTTCAGACAGGGTGAACCAACTCTGCCTGCCCCTTTCACATAAACGAAAGGGAGCATGAGGAAGACCACTACATTCCTCAAGAGCAATACATAGTGTGGAAACAATGCGCTTCTGCACCTGCTATTTATCAGGATCACCTATTGAGGCCAGAGCCTCGGGTGAATGTTGCTAACCTTGATAGAGGGAAGTGACCTATAGAGATCTTGGATCACCACGATCGAGATAGGTGTATATGGGAGGCATATAGGCCTCTTAGACTCAAGAAGATGGAACAGATCGGGTTATAATTTACCAAACATATCGCTCGTTGAGCACAAATCATGTAGCTTGAGCAAGATCAACAATAGTTAGAGCACCTGTATCACCTTAGCAAAGACCACATTAGGCATCAGACATATGAGTTGCTCTAGAACACTATGCTTGAGAGGGTCCCAACCCCTCACACACATAATACATAGTTGTATGAGAGGCACAACCCCTTGGTGCGAGATAGGTCTCCACGACCTTATCAAATTTTGCCTCCAAGACCTTCTAGACCTAAGCAGGAGACTACCCCTAGAGCCATTGATGGGCACCCTCCGTGGGAACCCACCCATGTTTATAGGTCATGCCCAGGAACTCCTCAAGATGCCTATGAGGAATTCGATCAAGAAGAAGAGCAGGTTGAAACGCCCTACCAAGGCAGAGGGGGTGATATCTGATTACCCCTCCATAGGCCTCATGTTCCCCATAATTCTCAATGAGAACAAACCAAGGAGGAAGAGATCAAATATTTCGATGCATACAAAGCTATAGACACCAAAACAACACCAATCCGATTATGTGACTACAAACATTGATTGCATTGACACACACAGCCCCAAGGGCAGCCCCCAGAGGTTAAATAGTGGTCCTAACCACTCTCACAATAGTTTTGGAAGGTCATAAATCAATTTGGCACCTTCAGGCACTTTGCTCAATATTCGCCCTACCTAGGGACGAATTCAAACTGGGATTCGCCCCACCCAGGGACGAATATCAGGATTCGCTCCAAGGTGGAGCAAATTGCAGGTTTGATGGGAAAAAAGTCAAATCTTGTCAAATGGAAGCTCAGATCCACCACTTAATTCTTCCTTCATCGCATGGGAGCGTGGGTGAGTTTTTTTTAGCGTTAGAGGCAGTTACAAGGGTAGTCATGAAGTCCCTAATCAAGGAGGACTCTCCTTCCCCCTGGGAAGGCATGATTGCCAAGTGGCACCTCTACATGCCCAATTCAAGAGACCTCTAGGTCTATAAACTGGTGATTTTCCTCACCCCAAAAAATAGGAGAGATAGAGCATTTTAAGCAACGAAGTGCTGCCATTTTACTTCCCCATACACCCTTAGTTGATTTGTGCCTTTCACATCCGTGATCTCTTTTAGAGAGGAGGTCATTGGGTGACCCTTGGAAGGTCGAATATTGAGCCCAAAACCCAAAATTTGGCCATATAATACCACCTAATTTGTCGACAACACTTTACAAGATATTTTGGACCCATCCCAAGTGGATTGGTTCCAAAATCAGGCCCCAAACGATGGGTGGCATGCCCAGGCGCCCCTGCACTGCTGCAAGTCTAATCGTCCCTTTTAGGAACGATTAGGAATCTATGGTAGATTATTCTTTCTATCATTTTCATTTTGCATTTCATCTTATGCTGCTTAGATAGGTTGCAATTTCAATTTCGTATTGTTTTGAGTAAATCTTATCATGTTTTATCATCTTTTGTCTTTACTAACTTGCAGAGGGCATCTCAAATCCGGCATTAAAGGACAAAATGGGAAAAAAACCAATTTGGTCACCCCAAAAAACCCCCCCAAACAAAACCCCCCCCTTTTTAAAAATATGGTTGGTCCGTCATATTTTGAGCAGTGCTATTTGGCATTTTGTTGCAGGTCAATTCGTCCCGCCCCAGAGCGAATTCAAATCGGTGAGGAATTTCCTAACTGTTCCTTTTGCAATGCCTTCCTGGTGATGTTTTCATGCCTTTGTGAATTTTTTAGATGATTTGGATATATTTTAGTCATCGTTTTATTTATATTTTGCATGCATTAACCGAAGGCTTGGGGATTGCATGTTTCATCTCATCCGCAGGTGTTACTGATTGTTTCTTGTTTCTTTGAACGTAGGGTCTAGACATTAGAGGAGTAGCAAGGAGTCAACATTTGTATACGCAAGTGGCGACGACGTTTTGGTCCGCCCATCTTACATGTGGGCATGCGAAAGAAGGAATGGCATCCATGGATGTAACAAAGAAATGAATTTAACACTCCTCGCACCTAAAATGGGAGGAAGCGAATTGTAATTAAGTTTTGAAAGATATCAATAAAATAAAGGGCTATCTTCCTTATTTGCGTTATTCGGTTTTGATTTGTTCATGCTTTCTCCTATTTCATGCATTTTCAATTTGTAGGATTTAGCGTTAAGTTTAGTTCCATTTTGCATCGTACTTGGAGATTTTCCTTTTTTGTTTTCATATCCTCGTGCTTCTAGTGGTGATCATGGTTTGACCCTGTCCTCTATCTTTTTAGATCAGAAATTTGATCAAAAACTTGCTTTTGCTCGCAGGTATCATTTTTTTTTAACGCGGAACTATGTTCGTTCCAGTCTGTGGCGAATACAGAGCTGGAATTTGTCCCATACAGGGATGAATTTGAATGCACCCCACCCTATGATGAATTTTGTTCTGTTATTCATTTCATCCAGGGATGAATCGCTCTCTGCATAGTTTCAGGGCAGAAACTCAGAGCCAACAAATTTGGGCAGAGAAGAGGTAGGGATTTTGAACTTTTCCTATCATTTTTTATTTTCAGTTTTCTATTTTTGGGTTACTTGCTTTCTTAGGCAAAGTTTTATTTTATTGCTTGTTTGTCTCATTTTTTCAAAATAAAAGGAACCCCACACATCACGTGGCAAATTAAACACCAAGGAGCTGGTCGTAAAACCCCAGCCCTTGATCAAGACCAACGGTGGATTTCATCACCACCTTGGCTTGAATTTTTGCATCCATTACCCTGATCGATACTATTGCTAGACGTAAATCTTGACGAAATATGACTGAGTGTATCCAGGGTGATTCCCAGCACATGAGGATAAGTCTTCTATGGTAGGTGTCATAAACAGGGCGATTCCTCTTCCATACCGCCTATGTTCCACGTACCATCTGCTCTCACGTACCTATAGTTTCCCTCACGTAAGGGCGGGTATATAGATAGGTTGGTATATCAGCCTGGAAAATGGTATATCGAAGGGGCTACCAATTTTGGGAGTCATAAGAGCCATCATATTGCATTTAAACATTCTTTACAAAAACCTTCAAAAAAAAAAAAAAAAAAACAAAAACCAAAACACACTAAACCAGGTTTAGGACACACTTTTAATCTTTAAAAGAGATAATCATTGCTTTGTGTGTGTGTGCTCCTTTCTATTTAGTGTAGCATAAAAAAATCATAAAAAAAGATAAATCCTACATAGCTTGTGGAAAAACACCACCATGGTGTACACCCGTAGCCAAGCCCAATCAAGGGCGAAAGCTGTAGAGAGTGTACAAGGGGGCACAAGTCACCTCCGCTATAGCCCCAAGGACTTGGTCATACCGCCTTGGTGACCTGACCCATGAGAGAGTCCACATCATTCCATTTTAGAATGGGACTATAGAGGCACCCCTTTGAGGGACACGCCCATTCATCATAGCCCCTTTCAAGAAGATTCCTTACACGTGGCACTCAACATAGATAAGAAGGCTCCCTTAGAAGCTCGATATGAGTGGCCACTACGCGATGAAGTGCTAGAGTGGCATAGTGTCCATGAGGAGAGGCCACATGATTATGGCATCCCTCCTTTGCCCCCCATCACTGTTAGAACCAATAGACAAAATCCAGAGTGCAAGGCTCTTCAAGCAGGGCGAGCCAACTCTGCCCGCCCCTTTCACACATGTGAAAGGGAGCATGAGGAAGACCATTACATTCCTCAAGAGCAATATACAGCGTGGGAGCCATGCGCTTCCACACCGGCTATATACCATGATCACCTACTAAGGCCAGAGCCTTGGGTAAATGCCACCAACCTCGATAGAGGGAAGTGACCTATTGAGATCTCGGATCATCACGACCGAGGTAAGTGCATAGGAGAGGCATCTAGGCCTCCTAGGCTCAATATGGTAGAACAAATCGACCTGGCAGTAACCAGACATGCCACCCGCCAAGCGTAGATCACATGGCTTGAGCAAGATCAATAGTAGCTAGAGCATCTATATCGCCTTAGCAAAGAGCGCATTCGGCACCAAACAGATGAGCTACTCCATAACCCAGTGCCTGAGAGGGTTCCAACCCCTCGCACCCAAAGAGCAAAACCATATGAGAGGTGCAACCCCTTGGTGCGAGATAGGTCTCCGTGACCTTACCAAGTGCTACCTCCGAGACCTCCTAGACCTGAGCGGGAGGCCACTCCCTAGAACAACGATGGGTACCCTCCGTGGGGACCCACCCAAGGTCATAGGTCTCATCCAGAGACTCCTCAAGAAGCTTACGAGGAGTATGAACAAGAAGAAGAGCAGGCCGAAATGCCCTACCAAGGCAGAGGGGTTGCTATTCGGCCACCCCTCCATAGGCCTCAAGTCTCCCACAACCCACAACGGGAGAAAACTAAAGAGGAAGAGATTAAATATTTAGATGCATATAAAGCGCTGCTAGAGCATCTGGAGTCTATGGAAACCAAAACTTCTAGGCCCCAAAAGCCCACTTTACGCCAGCTCCGTAGTCATCCTATGCATCCGTCAGTGCCAACACCCCCTTACCCTGAACACTTCAAGCTGCCTCA
Organism: Wollemia nobilis; assembly: GCA_028583015.1. Lineage (NCBI taxonomy): Eukaryota > Viridiplantae > Streptophyta > Pinopsida > Araucariales > Araucariaceae > Wollemia > Wollemia nobilis. The sequence continues at coordinate 86,193 of JAQPPZ010017051.1, forward strand.
GTTGGCAATCTTTAGAGGTGAGGAGGATGCCCAAGAGCATGTGATGAGATTCCTGAGCCAATGCTTTGGCATTCAGGACAATGATGCTTTGTTATTAAGAACATTTATAACCACATTCGTAGGCCCTACCTCGGATTGGTTTACTCAATTACCAAAGCATAGCATTAACAACTTAGATCAGTTAGTGGATGCATTCCTCAAACGCTTCACCTTCAACACCAAGAAGAAGGCATCACTAAGTGACTTAGCCAGCCTCAGGTAGTATGAGGAAGAAACCATGGTGGCCTATGGGAATCGATGGAGGGCTTTGCTTTCAAAGCTGCCCTACCTCCCTCCTATGTCCGACCTCACTCAAATGTTCTCCAAGAGCTGTTTGAGATTGATCTCTGTGCTATTGTAGCTGCAACAATATGCCACCTTAGAAGAAGCTCTGGTGCAAGCCAGGATCATTGAAGAGATCAAGATACAGGATGGTGAGATAGCCAAACCTAAGAAAAAAGAGTGGACTAAGAACACTAAAACAGGGACCACGCAATAGAAACCCGTTGCGGTCAACCAAGTTGCTATCAATGTCCCTAAGCCTACACAAGCAACACAGCCTCAAAAGGCTAACTATCAGGTAGTGCCTCCTAACAACTATGACAGAGAAAATCAGAGGCAAGAATAGAGTCAGCAACGTCGCCCTAGGCGACAATACACACCCTACATAGAGTCCAGGGACTCCCTGTTTGACCGCTTGTTAGTGGAAAATTTGATCAACCTGCCAGAGATTCAAACCATAGACCCCAACGCTCCCAAGCCTAAGGGGTACAGGGAGGACTTGTACTGTAGGTTCCATAGATGGCAAGGACATGACCTAAATGCCTGCTGGAAGTTTAAGGGCTTGGTGCAAGACCTAATTGATAACAAGACACTAGCGGTAGATAATCTCGTGGCACCAAGCAATCAACAAATGGAGGTCTTTAAAGACCCCTTGCTTGCTCATGCTCCATAGGCAAAGACCCTACAAGTTAATGAGGTCAAACAGAACTGCCCCATGTAGGGGTATGTAGGGATGATCAATATAGTGACTCAAAATAGGAGGTACCCGAGCACAAATGCTCCTGCGACAGCTACAGGAGAGGTGCCAACAATGTCACAACCACAATAGCACCTTGCACAACCTCCTTCGCCTAAGCCTGTGGCCACACTTTAGACCAAACTAACTCAGAGTTTGAGGACCACCTCGGCTAGGCTCTCCATATACGAGCTCATACAACAATCAACGCCCCATCGAGAGGCTCTAATGGAGATATTGAAAGCCATCGAGTTGCAGCCCCACGAAACAAATTCTTTCAACAACTTCGTGGGACATGTCAAACAATGCACTGAGCCAGTCATCACATTTCGAGAAGACGAAGTGAAATCAGTGGCTGATGACATGGCGGATCCACCCCTGCATGTTATCGTGTGGGTCAACGGGATTCCATATAAGAGGGTGTTGGTAGACACTGGCTCGTCCAGTAATATCATCACAACAATGGCATTAAAACATTTGAAGTTGCTAGCATCTCACATCACGGCTTCCACATATACACTGTGAGCATTCAATGATGCAATATGCTCGATAGTTGGCACAATTGTCCTACCCATCTAGGTGGGACAAAAGACTATACCTACATTGTGCCATATTTTGGAAGGTGAGATGGCCTATAACATCTTGTTGGGTCGACCATGGATCAGGGACATGAAGTGTGTCCCTTCGATAGCTCACCAATGCTTAAAGTATACATTTGAAGGGGAGGTGCATGTAGTCTCGGTGGACTTAGAACCCTTCAAGTATTGTAATGCGGTGTAGCTGATGCCGCAATCGACCCTTCCATCAATGCATTTGGATTTTCAATTGAATCCATCTAAACAGGGTTCGATTTCGTAGGCATCCCCGTTAGCAAGTTCTTCAAAACCCCAACTGGGTCCATCTTCATCATCTGGTCCTCCACCAACAATGCCACCGATGGGGGCCAAATAGAAGGACAAAGGGAAGAAACCTATGGAAGAGGCGCAACCTCTGGAAGAGACACTGCCATCAGTATCAACTATCTCTACTGAGGAGATGTCTAGCCGAATGGAATTCGAGGCTCCTAGTTCACCCGACATGGAGTGGACTTAGGGAGAACTTCCATTCCCTCCCCCCCAACCACCAACAATCACCGTTGAAATGGCCAATACGGGCCTGGGGGAGTATCTGGTGTGGAATATTGTAGCAACACCCGCACTAGAGTCCATGCAGGACATGGGGAGACCTCGCCTCCCCATCGGCACTATTGTTCCCCTAGGCTACCCGTCGAACTAGACAAACTTTGTGTATGGGGGCCTTGATCATGGTACTAAACCATACATGCAAGAGGATGAATATGAAGAGCCTTTTGTAGAAGATGTCAACTATTTGTCTAACCCAGAATTTGCTTTGAGATACCTTGGCCAATGCAATTGGCATGGATATGGGTTAGGTAGATATGAGCAAGGAGTGCGTGTTATTTGCCAACCAAGATATCAAATGTCGTATGATAAGTCAGGAGTAGGGTTCAACCACCCCCTGCCCTTGGACATCTTGGTAGAGAACATGCAAGGCCTAGGGATAGGCAACAAGGGTGGATTGGCATTAAATCCCTATGCCAATCCTAATACAACATATACATTGGAAGATTATCTCCCATGGTCGACCACCAACCTTGTTAGCCTCAACAACCCTTTCCCTTCGCTCGAGAGAGGAGAAAGTTTGAGAGCTCACCTACAAAGGGGATATAGACAAGATCAGGAAGGGTCCTCAGAAGACGAGTCAGAGGATGAACCAGCGTCATATGACCCCTTCGAATCAAATAGCGATCACTCACAGGTGATCCCCATGGATGATTATCAAGAAAGCCTCTTGACAATGTTCCCTTTGGATGCTCCAATCGAGCAAGCACCACTCCAAGGTAATCAGGTCCCCCCATAGAGAGCGAAACAACCCCAATGGGGCCAGATCAATTTGCTCGAGCAAGACGAGCCCCTAATGCCACAAGTAGTTGTCGAAGCCAACGAGGGCCTTTGGATCTCCGATAGTGATTATGAAGATGAGACTGAGATGGCATATCTTAATCACATGTGGCAAATGCAGTGACCATATCCCTTGGAGATTAACGACATATTCAAGCAATTAAACATAGTGCCAGGGCATGAGTGGTATATAGACCCAGCACGATGGGAACAAGTGTTGAATCTGCCACTTTGGGCATATGAAGAATACCTTCCACCCAGAGACCCTATAGCAACATCAGTGCCGAGGGTAGATCCTATCTTCTTATCCACACATAGGGCCGATCCATTCATGCCAATACCTCTAGAGCCAGACCCAAAGCATAGAGATCATTCAGGATGCCCGAGTAACCACACCCACGGTAATGGAGACCAAAATCATTTCATCAACATGATCTCCATTGACTTAACCACCCCCATCCACAATCCGATCGGTCCAGCACAGTCATTGTATCTAGACATAGATGCCATAGACTGGGATCACGTCAATTCACCACCATCCCCATCAGAGTACTGGCCTTTCGATGAAATGCTTCATTTTACCCTAGGGCCAACTCAGGATATCTTCCATGCTGAAGAGGGACCCGAGGTTCCTAACGATGATTTAAACTCAACAAATGATATCCATTTGATCCCAACTCCACACCAGTTGGAGGACGGATCCCACATGTCGGTCAAGGAGATGACTGACGTAGACATCGACTCAGATCCAATGAATCCATAGATCATCAAGCTAGGGGTAAGTCTATCCCCTAAAGAGCAAGCCGACTACATTGCCCTTCTCAAAGAGAAGAAGGAGGTTTTTGCATGGTCATACAAAGACATGTCGGGACTAGATCCACAACTAGTCACGCATAACCTAATGCTTGATCCGAAAGTCAAGCCAGTTAAGCAAAAACTACGTAATATGCACCCAAAAGTGGCCTTGATGGTCAAAGACGAATTGCAAAAGTTGTTGGATGCATAGTTTGTCATCTACATGGATTATCCACCATGGTTGTCCAACATGGTGCCCGTCAAAAATCCCGATGGGAGGATTCGCATATGCACTGATTTTTGAGATCTAAAAAAAGCAAGCCCTAAGGATGATTTCCCATTGCCAAGCATCAATGCATTGGTAGACGCTACAACGGGTCATGAAATGCTTTCCCTCATGGACGATTTCTTGGGATACAATCAGATTTGTATCAATCCCGAGGATCAACTAAAAATGGTGTTCACAACACCTTGGGGGACATTTTGTTACAAGGTCATGCCCTTTGGCCTTAAAAACGCTGGCGCCACCTACCAACGTGCCATGACATACATCTTCCATGATTACATGCACAAAACTTTGGAATATTACATGGATGATTTGTTGGCCAAATATCTTTTGCGCCCAGATCATCTCGATGACTTAAGCAAGATCCTCGATCGCCTCATGGAACATAAAGTCAGACTGAATCCCAAGAAGTGTGTATTTGGCGTCACATCTGGAAAACTCTTGGGTTTCATAGTCTCAAAATGAGGCATCAAGGTGGACCCAAACAAAGTCAAGGCAATCCTTGAAATGCTTCCCCCAACAACCATCAAGTAGCTCAGAAGCCTGTAGGGAAAGGTCACGTCGATCAAGCACTTCATAGCGTAGCTATCTGACAAGTGCCGACCCATGAATAAATTATTGCACAAGGGGTAGCATTTCACTGGGATGATGAGTGCCAGTCAGCCTTTGACAATATTAAACAATACTTGGCTTCGCCACCAGTATTGGCACCACCTAGACTAGGAGTGTCATTCTACTTATACATCTCAGCTACTGAGGTGGCACTGGGTGCCATGTTAGCCCAGAATAATGAACTGCACAAAGAACAGGCTACTTACTATCTTAGCCGCACCCTGGTCAGTTATGAACTTAACTATGCATACGTTGAAAAGCTCTGCTTGGCAGTGGTGTTTGCTACCAAAAAGCTATGCCATTACATGTTGAGCAACAAGACGTATGTTGTGTCTAAGGAGAATCCATTGCGGTACATGATGAGTCGTACTTATCATAGTAGTCGCACGACGAAATGGATCATGTTGTTGATGGAATTTGACATAGAGTTTATTGGACAAAAATCCATCAAAGGTCAGGTCATAGCCGATCAACTAGTAGAGGCTCCTCTCGAAGATGATCAGCCTCTGGTCATAGAACTACCCGATGAGGGGGTCTTCCATGTCTCAGAATCACCATATTCTGATGAGCCTGAGTCCCAGGCCAACATAACCCTATTTTTTGATGGTTCTAAATGTGAGCAAGGTGGTGGCGCGGGAATAGTATTCTTCACACCGCAAGGCGCTCCAATGCCTCTATCATTTAAATTAAACTTCCCATGCACCAACAACAATGCAGAGTATGAAGCCTTGCTCATAGGTCTTCAAACAACAATCACCATGAACATTAAATGATTGAACATATTTGGTGATTCGCTGTTAATCGTCAACCAAGTCAAAGGGGTATTCCAATGTAAATGCCTAGTTCTGTAGGCCTACAAAGCCCTTGTGGACAAATTCCTGGCAAATATTGAATCATTTTGCGAACACTATGGCCTCTTTGGGGTCATTAATCCCGCAAGACATTTCTAGTGATATGACCACCATTCAAGTCAAAACACTATCGCAATCCATGATGGAGCATGCAAGCTCTGACTCAATGCCAGGAATCCACTTGATCCATATTGAACCGTCCACGGATAAGTTCTCTCGAATCCATGATTGTCTGAATCATGCTAACTGGGGGTCCTTGTTCTTCCCCACTCCCATTAATAGCAACACAACACTATTCTTGCAAGTTCTTTCCCGCTCAGCTTTTGCTAGGGATGAACTTCAAGAGGGATTGGTTGTTCAGACTATCGAGGTTTCCGATCAGCAGGATTGGTATTCACCCATAAGGGACTACCTCAAGTTAGGTAACCTCCCACTTGGATTGACACAAGCCATGAAAAGATCATTTAAACAGAAAGTGGCAAAGTATGTCTTGTTAGGAGACATTTTGTACCATCGTAGCTATGAAGGAATCCTCCTTCATTGCTTGGACCATCAGGAGTCCACTTGGGCAATCACCCAAGTGCACGATGGTACGTGTGGTGGCCACTTCAGTGGTATGGCCATCACAAAGCGCATTCTTCGCATGGGCTATTATTGGCCATCTTTAGAGCGAGATTGTTGCGCATATGTGAGGAAGTGCGTGAAGTGTCAACACCATGCAAATTTGACACACGTACCTTCTCAGGCCTTGTCCGATCCAATCGGTTTGGCCATTTTCATAGTGGGGCTTAGATCTAATCGAAAAGATCTCCCCTGCATCATCAAGTTGTCACACGTTTATCATAACGGCCATAGAGTACTTCACCAAGTGGGTGGAAGCAATTCCGCTAACCTCTACGATAGGACCCCGCATTTTGGAGTTCATTTTACATAATATCATATGTCATTTTGGTATTCCATCCAAGATAATCTCGGATAATGGGATGTCATTCAAGAACAAAGACGTGCGTGCTTTGACCACAAAGTACAAAATTCAGCACAATTTTTTGACACCCTATTATCCGCAGGCAAATGGGCAAGCAGAGGCATCAAACAAAATGCTAGTTGCCATCCTCAAAAATATAGTCACAGATAGTCATAAGTATTGGCACCTCCAAATCCCACTTGCCCTTTGGGCTTATCACACTAGCATTCGGACGCCCACTAGGGCAACTCTATTTTCGTTGGTGTATGGCTCTGAGGCAGTCATGCCTCTCGAGTTGGAAATTCCTTCCCTACGCATATCAATGCAAGAGTTCATCGATGATGACACTGCGTGGCAGGCCCGGTTAGACCATCTTACGTTGCTTGAATAATGATGCGTTAATGCTCTCGAGCATTTACGTATCTACCAAGAGCGATTGAAGAAAGCATACAACATGAAAGTTCACCTGAGAGACTTTCAGGTTGGTGACTTGGTCTTGAAAGAGAACCAACAGAACTCTAGTTTGTCGTCCCATCTAAGGGACAATTTCATGGCAAACTGGTTAGGTCCCTATGTAATTGATAGTAAAATAGGACTTGGAACATACCGGCTAGCCTCTCTTGATGGAATCAAGGAACTAGAACCCTTGAACATCAGTCATTTACGGCCATTCCATATCTAAAAGAGCCATAGCCTAAACAAAAAGCTCCAAGGATTCCCATAATCGCTTGGTCAACCCAAAAAGCTCCAAGGATTCCCATAATCGCTTGGTCAACCCAAAATGCCCCAAAGGTGCCCATTACCCCTTTGGTCAAACCAAAAGCCCCAAGGATTCCCGCAATCCCTTGGTCAACCCCAAAATTCCCCAAAGGTGCCCATTACCCCTTTGGTCAAACCAAAAGCTCCAAGGGTTCCCACAATCACTTGGTCAAAAATAAGAAAATTCAAAAACAATAAAATCATCAAAAATAACAAAATTTGCATCTCATTTCCATGCATGCTCAAAATCATCACAACAATAAAGAGCTCTTTTTGCATCTCATCTTCATACTCACAAAAATCAATCCATCAAAAACACAAAAATATATAGCTGCATTAGGCATCACATCCATACATTGCATATTTGTGGTCATAAAGGTCAACGCACCATAGACTGTAATTACTTGGCAAAGCCATCATTTTCCACATTTCTCCATTCTATAAACCGTCCATCAAAAATAAAATGCCATTAACATCTTTGTCGCCACATCATAGTCGGTAGTCTTCTAATGTATCAAGAGTTTTCGTCCTTCAGTCATCATTAGCTTTTCTAGCCATGTACTGTACAAAGTCAGATAGATTTTACAAAGGTAGAGTTCTACTTGGATCACACCTTGTTACGTAGCATCCCAACACAAGTTAAAACACATAAAAATAATTCCCAAGTTGTGTGAATGAAAGATGAAACTTGCAAAGCAATCCAGGTCACCATAAGCGAAACGGTTATCTTGCTCATCCCCCTGTGCAAATGACCCCAAGAATGCTGAGAGTTGGCAAAAGGACAAGCATCTTCCCTACCCAATTCCCCAAGAATCCCAAGTTCTCCAAAAGTTGCAAAACATTAAAAATTTGCAAAAGTCAAACCTCCAAAAATTTGACATCACAACAAAAGTGCATACATCAAGAAAAGCACATAAAATAGTGATTCTCATCACTCCATATCCAAATCCCTTGCTCAAAAAAAAAAAACAAAAATAAACAATGATTTTTATCACTACAAAAGAGCAAGTATCCCAATACAATTGAAGAAAATAAGGGAGTCGAACTTGAATCCCTGGAACTCTCAGCATTCCGACAGGTCATGAGGCAAACCTCAGTACCGGTTTGGTGGATAGCCTATCGATCACTGGTGGTAAACCTCCCGCATGACGATATATCTGTCACATTAACTCGTGTATAGATCAATGTTTGCATGTGGATGAGCTAGCTTATGGTATCCTACGACAACACCGTAGATTAATCTGACTACATACAACAAAGGAGTTAGTGGAGCTAATCAGGTGATCCTCAGTACAGGTTTGGTTGACAGCCTATTTGGCACTGGTGGTATCCTAATGAACACCACATAAATGAACTCAATTGCACACAGGGATGTGAAATAACTTGGTCAAAAACAAGTCCGATTCATACCTTGTTAAAAAGTCTTGTAAGATAAAGTACAGTCGTGGCTAGTTAGTTAAAACATCTAAGTCTCAGAAAACCTTAACTACATTTGAAACCAACTTGCTATATTTCATTCTCACCTTGCCATCAGAAAATACAAAAAAATAGCCCGTATACACAAAGAAAGTCAGGTCACACAATAATCACCCAGCACAAAAAGCCATAAATTCTAAACAGTCTATGGTGCGACCACCAAAAATCACAAATTCAATTCATTCATTCCATTTGCATATCATATAAATTAAAAACATTTGCATTTCATCAAAACATATGCATCCATCAATATAAATTAACATGCATACATCCATATTCATCAATCATCATGCATAACATCAAATCATGACATGTGCATAAACAAAATAAAGTCATCTGTATATATCATCAAAAATGCCCATAGGCTACAATGAACCGGTCCTGTGACCCCGCAAAAAATTCCAAAAGCTCAAAAATCCCCAAAGCCTAAGGCGTCGGCCACCATGATCACGCAGGATCGGTGCGATGGGAACTACCCCCCATGGTGTGGGTCCTATGGGACCCTTCAAGGCAACTGCTGCTAGCCCCCGCATCATGCCTACTACCCCCTCCCTCATCCAATCGCCTATGATGAGATGATGCTGACTGCTCAGTATCACTCCCCCTCGTTCGATGCATGAAGAGCCACCTCCAGAGGGCTCAGGTACCCGTCCCCTGAGATGGATGATCTCTCCCTCCAAATCCATCCGGTGCTGACACCACTCTACCTCCCATCGATGGTACATCGCTACTACATCATCACGTTGTGCTAGCTACATCCTTAGGAGATCCCTCTCTCATGCAGCGTCGGTATCCCCCTCCTATCGACGGTGTGCAACCCATGCATTCTCCCACTCTACTAGCTGAGCCCGCAAGAGATCCCTCTCTTGCAGAGCCTCCCCTAGCTCCTCATCTTGCCTCCATAGTAGCCCTGCCAATCGTGCATTCTCAGCGTGCACCCCTGCCTCTGTGTCCTCCGCCTCTGCTTGGTGCATAGGCAAATCTGAGACTGCAGCCTGCTCTGGCTCCCACTACTCTGGGGCATCCTGCATCTCTGACTGATCTGGAGCACCATAATCCACACCCACATCATCTACCTCCACCATGTCCGCATCCTCTAGCGGAGCTCCCCAATCATCTCCTGGTACCTCGGCACCCTCCCTGCCTATTGCTGCTGCCTCCACGCCTCCTAGTGGCCCCTCTCCCCGCCATCACCGTAGTATCCACCACTGGTCATACTCCATGGTAGTCCCGACGTCATCCATATCTAGGACATCAATCACCATGTCTGAATCCTCACCAAGTGGCGCGATGACTGGTCGGTCCAGAGTCCTCTCGTCCCCATGACATCGATAGACCACGGGCTCACCAGGCAACCCTTAGCGCACCCCAAACTGTCATGTCACCCACATGTAAGGGAAGAACTCATGCTCGGTCCCATGCCACCCAATCAACCACCGCTCCCTACGTACCCGTTGGAGCCACTCTCCAACCTCAGCTAGAGTGGAGAGTCCTGATAGGGGTGCCAGAACACCTCCCCTAGAGCAAGCCGAGCAAAGGCATCGGCATAGTGCCCCATGGCACCTGCCCATCGTCGACTCTATCCCTTCTCCCTAGACCACCGCCATAGAGCCACGTAACCTATATCCTTATCCACCATCTCCACCCGAGTCATCCATGGTAACCCCACTGGCCTCTCCATCGCTATGTGCTACCAAGCCCAACTCTACAATAGATAGTTGTAGCTAATCCCCTTCCGCCTCTGGCAACGGACCTCGTATAGCTCACCATAGAGCTATGCCAACAACGTCTGTCCCCACCTCATGATCAAAGGCTCATGCATTGAACACTCCACTAGCCGACAGACCACATCCAACAGGTTCCACGGGAACCTCGCGCTTGAAGAGTCAGGTAGCAGCATGTTAGAGATGAGGCCCATCAGTACTGCGTGCCTCACTCCTAACACACCCCTCTCAAGACACCATCACACTAGTATACCACCAATCTAGCAATTGCCCTCTGCCTTCTCCACTAGGCTATCCACACCCAACTCCTCCCCATGCCCGAAGCAACGTGTCAGCACTGCTGTTCGTTGATCCCGCGATATCGTCCTGATCGGAAGTCCATCTATCAGAATCCAAAGAATCCGATAGACATCCTCCAAAGTAACTGTCATCTCCCCTATTGGGAGATGGAAGGTATTCGTCCGAGGATCCCACAAGTTGATCAGGGCCATCAGGTAGGCCCGATCCCCAATCACTGGCTCCAGCCGAGCCACCTGCTTGAGCCCGAGGGCATCAAGCCACTCCCAGTCAGTCATAGCTAGCGCCTCCCGCGCTTCCGTGAAAATAGTAGGCACACGATACCGGCTCTTCACAACCTGCAAAATAAAACAACACAAAAACAGTAAAACTCATGAAAAACTGCATAAACAACAACATGAATATACAACACTACATCAAACAATGTACAACACAAAAAAATCAAAATTCAAAAAATTAATTTGTCAACCTAGGGTTTTGTACTCTCAAATTGATAAATTAAGCAAAAACAACAAAAATAGTAAAATTAATTTGTCAGCCTAAGGTTTTTAACTTTAAATTGATAAATTAAACAAAAAAATCAAAATTCAAAAAATTAATTTGTCAACCTAGGGTTTTGTACTCTCAAATTGATAAATTAAGCAAAAACAACAAAAATAGTAAAATTAATTTGTCAACCTAGGGTTTTTAACTCTTAAATCGATAAATGACCGAATACCAAAAAGAATTGGGACAAAAAATTGAATTTGCCCTAGCAAAAACACCAAATAACACCCCTAGAACTCTTAACTGATAAATTAAACACAAAAACAATAAAACTCGACTAGGGTTAGCCTACGTTTTCAGCTGAGTTTCATTTTTTTGTTAGCCTAGGGTTTCTTTTGGTTTACAAAAAATGGACACAAACATACATGGTTTCCACTAGGATTTCAACCTAAGTTTTAATGAAGCCATGAAAAAATAAATAAATGCATCCATTTCACTAAGGTTTTTCATTTTTACATTTGAAACAAAATACAAAAAAAAAAGAAGTAAAAACAAACAAATTTGCGGTTTTAAAATTGTAATACAACAAAATGCAAGCAATAACGGGGAGGATCACTTACTGGTCTCACTTCGGCTCTACCGCTCGATCCAGTTCATGCACTCATGATGTTGGGAGAAATTTAGTAGCGCTTCACTTTGCAGAATTAACCTCCTCCTCCCTAGAGCTCCAAATCACCAAGAAAAACAAGTGCAAATGAGCCCAAAACCTAGTTTTGGCCTTTAAATAGGATTTTTGAGCTTGTAATCGTTCTTCCCTGGGATGAGCACTCTGGTTAGCGCTCGTCCCACCCTGGTATGAATACAAAAATGATATTCGTCCCACCCCAAAATGAATTCAGGGCACAAATTTCAAAAACAACAAAAAAAATGCACAAAAATGCACCAAAAACAGCAATAAAACTGTCCAATGCAAGTGCTTTTGCACTTGATATTCCAGGCATGCAAAACCGATTTCGGGGTCACAAATCCTCACTATCCTACTCCCTAAGAAGGCTACCATAGCCGGACCACTCCACGGGAGGACAAATTTTCGAGAATTTCATCCCCACGCGGCGTTGCAAAACGGGTCCGCACCCAACCAAAAATAGCAATAACATTGCCGAACGAAGGCGCATTTGCGCCTGACATTATTGGCATCCAAAATAGACGTTGGGGTTACAAATTTTCACTATCCTACTCCCTAATAAGGCCACCATGGCTGGACCACTCCACGGGAAGACGGATTTTTGCCAATTTTAGCCCCGAAAAGCATCACCAAAAGGGTTAACACCCACCAAAAATAGGTCTAAATATCGAAAAACTGCACACACATTCAAAGATAAATCTCTGAAGGCACCCTTACACAAGTCATCTTGGGTCAAGTGACTCATCGCTTTTCTCATGTTGGTCATTCCCTCATCGATTCGTCGCTTGAGGGGGTAGTCACACTTAGTCACCAATCAACAAATACACACCCAATCATGGAATCAACATGCATTCAAAGAATCATTGACAAAGACAATCATGCCCCTGCTTGGGGAAACAAAAAAACAAATAATCACAAGTTGATCAAACACTTGGCATTCATGAATCATGAACTCAAGGTTCCCACGGACAAAAGGTTGCGCCCTTTGCCTATTCATGATCGATCAATGTCCAAGCTCAAGTAACACCTCACCGAAAAAGGTTAACACTTGAATTGAGTTCCTTTGCTCGTCAGAAGAAAGGATTCAAGAATGCATGCCCTTTCCATACTTGGGGCATCAAAATTTGGTTAGGTCACTAAGAAACCCTAATCATTAGTGCTTTGGTTATCTATTTTTGCTCGACGCTGCGCCTTGCATAGCGCATCCCAAAAAGGGGCATCTGTAGACACCAAAACAACACCAATCCGATTATGTGACTGCAAACACTGATCGCATTAACACACACAGCCCCAAGGGTAGCCCCCAGAGGTTAAACAGTGGTCCTAACCACTCTCACAGCAGTTTTGGAAGGTCAAAAATCAATTTGGCACCTTCAGGCACTTTTCTCAATATTCGCCCTACCCAGGGACGAATTCAAACTGGGATTCGCCCCACCCAGGGACGAATATCAGGATTCGCTCTAGGGTGGGGCGAATTGCAGGTTTGATGGGAAAAAAGTCAAATCTTGACAAATGGCAGCTCAGATCCACCACTTAATGCTTCCTTCATCGCATGGGAGTGTGGGTGAGCATTTTTGAGCGTTAGAGGCAGTTACAAGGGCAGTCATGAAGTCCCTAATCAGGGAGGAATCTCCTTCCCCCTGGGAAGGCATGATTGCCAAGTGGCGCCTCTGCATGCCCAATTCAAGAGACCTCCAGGTCTATAAATTGGTGAGTTTCCTCACCCCAAAAAAGAGGAGAGATAGAGCATTTTAAGCAACGAAGTGCTGCCATTTTACTTCCCCATACACCCTTAGTTGATTTGTGCCTTTCACATCCATGATCTATTTTAGAGAGGAGGTCATTGGGTGACCCTTGGAAGGTCAAATATTGAGCCCAAAACCTAAAATTTGGCCATAGAATACCACCCAATTTGTCGACAACACTTTACAAGAGATTTTGGACCCATCCCAAGTGGATTGGTGCCGAAATCAGGCCCCAAATGGTGGGCGGCCTGCCCGGGAATCCCTGCACTGCTGCAAGTCTAATCGTCCCTTTTAGGAATGATTAGGAATCTATGGTAGATTTTTATTTCTATCATTTTCATTTTGCATTTCATCTTATGCTGCTTAGATAGGTTGCAATTTTGATTTCGTATTGTTTTGAGTAAATCTTATCATGTTTTATCATTTTTTCGTCTTTACTAACTTGCAGAGGGCATCATCAAAATCCGGGTGTTAGAGGCCAAATTGGGGAAATCTGACCATCTGGGTCATCCCAAAATGCCCCCAATTAGCTAACCCCCACTTTTTTAGGAGATTTGGAGCTGTCCATATGTGACATTTTGAGCGGTGCTATCTGGCATTTTGTTGCAGGTCAATTCATCTCGCCTACAGAGTGAATTCAAATCGGTGAGGAATTTCCTGACTGTTCTTTTTGCAATGCCTTCCTGGTGATTTTTTCATGCCTCTGTGAAGTTTTTAGCTGATTTGGATACATTTTAGTCATCATTTTATTTATATCTTGCATGCATTAACCGAAGGCTTGGGGATTGCATGTTTCATCTCATCCACAGGTGCTACTGACTGTTTCTTGTTTCTTTGAATGTAGGATATGGATGTTAGAGGAGTATAAAGGAGTCAACATTCATATACACAAGTGGTGATGATGTTTTGGTCCACCCATCTTACATGTGGGCACGCGGAAGAAGGAATGGCATCCATGGATGTAACAAAGAAACGAATTTAACGCTCCTCGCCCCTAAAAAGGGAGGAAGCAAATTGTAATCGAGTTCTGAAATATATCAATAAAAGAAAGGGTTGTCTTCCTTATTTGTTTTATTTGGTTTTGATTTGTTCATGCTTTCTCCTATTTCATGCATTTTCAATTCGTAGGATTTAGCGTTAAGTTTAGTTCCGTTTTGCATCGTACTTGGAGCTTTTCCTTTTTTGTTTTCGTATCCTCATGCTTCCAAAAGCACTACTAGAGCACTTAGAGTCTATGGAGACCAAGACTTTTGGGCCCCAAAAGCCCACTTTATGCCAGCTCCGCAGTCACCTTGTGCATCCTTTAGTGCTAGCACCCCCATACCCTGAACACTTTAAAATGCCTCAGTTGGCAATATTTAGAGGGGAGGAGGATGCCCAAGAGCACGTGACAAGATTCCTGAGCCAATGCTTTGGCATTTAGGACAATGATTCTTTGCTTCTATGAACATTTATAACCACGTTCGTAGGCCCTACCTCAGATTGGTTTACCTAGTTTTCGAAGCATAGCATTAGTAACTTGGACCAGCTAGTGGACACGTTCCTCGAATGTTTCACCTTCAATACCAAGAAGAAGGCATCATTAAGTGACCTAGCTAGCCTCAGGCAGTATGAGGAAGAGACCATGGTGGCTTATGGAAATCGGTGGAGGATGTTGCTTTCAAAGCTACCCTACCTCCCTCCCATGGCCGACCTGACCCAAATGTTCTCAAAGAGTTGTTTGAGGTCGATCTCCATGCTATTGTAGCTGCAACAATATGCCACTCTCGAGGAAGCCCTGGTACAAGCCAGAATCATTGAGGAGATCAAGATACAGGATGGTGAGATTGCCAAGCCACGCAAGAAAGAGTGGCCTAAAAACATGAAAACATGGACCACACAATCGAAACCCGCTGTGGTCAATAAGGTTGTTATCAATGCACCAAATCCTACTCAAGAAACACAACCCCAAAAGGCTAATTATCAGGCAGTGCCTCTTGACAGCTATGAAAGAGAAAATCATAGGCAAGAGAAAAATTAGCAGCGTCACCCTAGGCAACAATTCACACCATTCACAGAGTCTAAAGACTCCTTGTTTGATCGCTTGTCAGCGGTAAACTTGATAAACCTACCAGAGAGTTGACCCATAGACCCCAACATGCCAAAACCCAAGGGTTATAGGGAAGACTTGTACTATAGGTTTCACCGACAGAAGGGACATGACCTTTACGCATGTTGGAAGTTCAAAAGTTTAGTGCAAGACCTAATAGACAACAAGATGCTAGTGGTGGATAATCCCATTGTGCCAAACAACCAATAGATGGAGGTCTTCAAAGACCCCCTGCCTACCCATGATGTGCAAGAAAAGACCCTTCAAGTCAATGAGGTGACACAAAACTGCCCCATGCAGGGGTATGTAGGGATGATAAGCATAGTGACTCGAAACAAGAGGTACCCAAGCACAGCTGCCCCTGCGGCAGCTACAGGAGAGGTTCCATCAATGTCACAACCTCAAAAACACCCTACACAACCTCCCTCGCCTAGACCAATGGCCACGATTCAGACCAAACTTACCCAAAGTTTGAGGACCACGTTGGATAGGCTCTCCATCTATGAGCTCATACAAAAATCATCACCCCATCGGGAGGCTCTAATGGAGATACTTAAAGCCATCGAGCTGCAGCCCCATGAAGCAAATTCTTTCAACAACTTTGTGGGACATGTAAAATGATGCACCGAGCTAGTCATCACCTTTAGAGAAGATGAGCTAAAATCGATGACTGGTGATATGGTGGATCCACCCCTGCATGTCATTGCATGGGTCAATGGGATTCCATATAAGAGGGTGTTGGTGGACACTGGCTCGTCCAGTAATATAATCACAATAATGGCATTGAAGCACCTCAAGTTGCCAGCATCTCACATTGTGGCCTCCACCTATACTCTTCGAGCATTCAATGACATGATATGCTTGACGGTTGGCACAATTGTCCTACCCATCCAAGTGGGACAAAAGACTATTCCTATGTTGTGCCACATCTTGGAAGGTGAGATGGCCTATAATATCTTGTTGGGCCGGACTTGGATCAAGGACATGAAGTGTGTCCCTTCGATAGCTCATCAGTGCCTAAAGTACACATTCAAAGGGCAGGTGCATGTAGTCCCGAAAGACTTAGAGCCCTTCAAGTATTGCAATGCGATGCAGCTGATGCTACAATCAACCCTTCCATCGACACATTTGGATTTTCAGTTGAATCCATCTAAACAGGGTCTGATTTTGCATGCATCCCCACTGTTAAGTCCCTCAAATCCCCAGTTGGGTCCATCTTCATCATCTGGTCCTTCACCAATGATGCCACCTACGATGGCCACACCGAAGGACAATGGGAAGAAACCCCTGGAAGAGGCACCACCATCAGTCTCAACCATCTCTACCGAATAGATGCCTAGCCGAATGGAAGTCGAGACGCCTAGTTCACCCGACATGGAGTGGACTCAGGAAGAACTCCCATTCCCTCCCCCTCAACCGCCAATGATCACCGTTGAGATGGCCAATATGGGCCTGGGGGAGTACCTAGTGCAGAAAATTGTAGCAACACCCACACTTGAGTCCATGCAAGACATGGGGAGACCTCGCCTCCCCATCGACACTATTGTTCCTCTAGGCTACCCACCCAACCAGACAAATTTTGTATATGGGGGCCTCGATAATGGCATTGAACCTTACCTGCAAGAGGAAGAAGATGAAGAGCCCTTTGCTGAGGACATCAACTATTTGTCCAACCTAGACTTCGCTTTGAGATATCTTGGCCAATGTAATTGGCATGGATATGGGTTGGGCAGATATGAACAAGGAGTGCATGTTCTTTGCCAACCAAGATATCAGATGCCATACGACAAATCAGGAGTAGGGTTCAACCACCCTTTGCCCCTTGACATCTTGGTAGAGAACATGCAAGGCCTAGGGATAGGCAACAAGGATGGGTTGGCACAAGATCCATATGCCAATCCTAACACAACGTACACATTGGGGGATTATCTCCCATTGTTAACAACCAACCTTGTTGACTTCAACAACCCTTTCCCTTCGATCGAGAAAGGAGAAAGTTTGAGGACTCACCTACAAGAGGGATATAGACAAGGTCAAGAAGGATCTTTAGAAGACGAGTCAGAGTATGAGGTAGCACCATGGGACCCTTTCGAATCTGATAGTAATCATTCACAAGTGACCCCCATGGATGACTACCAAGAAAGCTTATTGGCAATGTTCCCCTTGAATGCTCCAATCGAGCAAGTGCCACCTCAAGAAAATTAGGTCCTCCTATAGAGAGCGGAACAACCCCGATGGGACCAGATCAATTTGCTCAAGCAAGACGAGCCTCACATGTCACAAATAGTTGTCGAAGCCAATGAAGGCCTATGGATCTCTGATAGTGATTATGAAGATGAGACTGAGATGGCATATCTCAATCATATGCAACAACAACAATACCCCATGGACATTGATGACATGTTTCAACAACTAAACATAGGGCCAAGGCATAGGTGGCACCTAAACCAACCATAGTTGGACCAAGTGCTTCACCCACCACTTTGGGCATACAGAGAGCACCTTCCGCCCAGAGACCCTATAGAGCCATCAGTGCCAAGGGTAGACCCCGTCCTATTATCTGCACATAGGGCCGATCCATTTGTACCAATACCCCCAGAGCTAGATTCGGAGCACAAAGATCACCAAGGAAGTCCGAGTCACCACACCCATGGTAATGGAGACCAAAATCACTTCATCAACATGATCTCCATTGACTTAACCGCCCCCATCCACAATCCAGCCAATCCAACATGGCCATTGTATCTAGACTTAGATGCTATAGACTAGGATCGTGCTAACTCACCACCATCCCCATCAGAGTATTGGCCTTGCGATGAGATGCTTCATTTCACCCTAGGACCAACTCAGGATATCTTCCATGTTGAAGAGGAACTCGATGTTCCAAATGTAGATCTAAATTCAGCGAATGATATCCACCTGATCCCAACTCCACACTAGTTGGAGGATGGGTCCCACATGTCAGTCGAAGAGACGACTAACGTAGACATCGGCTCTGATCCAATGAATTCACAAATCATCAAGCTAGGGGTAAGTCTATCCCTCAAAGAGCAAGCCGATTACATTGCCATTATCAAAGATAAGAAGGAGGTTTTTGCATGGTCCTACAAAGACATGCCGGGGCTAGACCCACAGCTAGTCATGCATAATATAATGCTTGATCCGAAAGTCAAGCCAATCAAACAAAAACTATGTAAGATGCACCCAACAGTAGCCTTAATGGTCAAATATGAGCTACAAAAGCTGTTGGATGCACAGTTTGTCATCTATGTGGATTACCCACCATGGTTGTCCAACATGGTACCCATCAAGAAGCCAGATGGGAGGATTCGCATATGCACCGATTTTCGAGATCTAAACAAAGCGAGTCCCAAGGATGATTTCCCCTTGCCTAGCATCGACGCATTGGTAGACGCTATAATAGGCCACGAAATGCTTTCCCTCATGGATGGTTTCTCGGGATATAATTAGATTCGTATCAATCTTGATGATCAACTAAAAATGGCATTCACAACGCCTTGGGGGACATTTTGTTATAAGGTCATGCCCTTTGGCCTTAAAAACGTTGGTGCCACCTACCAACGCGCTATGACATACATCTTCCACGATCACATGCATAAAACTTTGGAAGATTATATGGATGATCTGTTGGCCAAATATCTTTTGTGCCCAAATCATCTCGATGACCTAAGCAAGATCCTCGATCGCCTCATCGAACACAAAGTCAGACTAAACCCCAAGAAGTGCGTATTTGGCATCACATCTGGAAAACTCTTGGGTTTCATAGTCTCAAAACGAGGAATCAAGGTAGATCCAAAAAAAGTCAAGGCAATCCTTGAAATGCTTCCCCCAACCACCATCAAGCATCTTAGAAGCCTATAGGGAAAGGTCGCATCAATCAAGCGCTTCATAGCCCAACTATCTGACAAGTGCCGACCCATGAATAAATTATTACACAAGGGGGTAGCATTTCATTGGGATGACGAGTGTCAGTCAGCCTTCGACGACATTAAACAATACTTGGCTTTGCCACCAGTATTGGCACCACCTAGACCAGGAGTGTCGTTCTACTTATACATCTCAGCTACTAAGGTGGCACTGGGTGCCATGCTAGCCCAGAAGAATGAACTACACAAAGAACAGGCTACTTACTATCTTAGCCGCACCCTGGTCAATTATGAACTTAACTATGCATACGTTGAGAAGCTATGCTTGGTGGTGGTATTTGCTACCAAAAAGCTACACCATTACATGTTGAGCAATACGATGTATGTTGTGTCTAAGGAGAATCCATTGTGGTACATGATGAGTCATACTTATCACAGTAGCCACACGACAAAATGGATCATGTTGTTGATGGAGTTTGACATCGAATTCATTGGACATAAGTCCATCAAAGGTCAAGTCATCACCGATAAACTAGTAGAGGCTCCTCTCAAAGATGATCAACCTCTGACCATAGAGCTACCCGATGATGGGGTCTTCCATGTCTCGAAATCACCAGATTCTGATGTGCCTGAGTCACAGGCTGACATAACCCTATTTTTTGATGGTTCTAAATGTGAGCAAGGGGGTGGCGTGGGAATTGTATTCTTCACACCACAAGGGGCTCCAATGCCTCTATCATTTAAACTAGATTTCCTATGCACCAACAACAATGCCGAATATGAAGCCTTGCTCATAGGTCTTCAGACAACAATCACCATGAACATCAAACGCTTGAACATCTTTGGTGATTTTTTGTTAATTGTCAACCAAGTGAAAGGGGTATTCCAATGTAAATGCCTAGTTCTGCAGGCCTACAAAGCCCTTGTGGAAAAATTCTTGGAAAATCTTGAATGGTACGACATCGAGGCACTCCCTCGATCATCAAATCATTTTGCGGACACTATGGCCTCCTTGGGGTCACTAATCCCGTAAGACCCTTCTAGTGAGATGACAACTATTCAAGTCAAAACATTATCACAATCCACGATGGAGCGTGCAAGCTCTGATCTAACGCCAAGAATCCACATGATCCAGATTGAACCATCTCAAGATAAGTTCTCTCGAATCCATGATAGTCTGAATCATGCCAATTGGGGTCCTTGTTCTCCCCAACCCCTCTTAATAGCAACACAATGCTATTCTTATAGGTCCGTTCCCACTCAAATTTTGCTAGGGATAAACTTCAAGAGGGATTGGAAGTTCATACCATCGAGGTTTATGATCAATAGGATTGGTACACACCCATAAGATACTACCTCAAGCTAGGTAACCTCCCACTTGGATTGATGCATGCCGCAAAAATATCATTCAAACAAAAAGTGGCAAAACATGTCTTGCTAGGAGACATTTTGTACCGTCAAAGCTATGAAGGGATCCTCCTCCATTGCTTGGACCAACAAGAGTCCGCTTGGGCGATCACCCAAGCGCACGATGGTACATGCGGTGGCCACTTTAGTGGTATGGCCATCGCAAAGTGCATTCTATGCATGGGCTATTATTGGCCATATTTAGAGCGAGATTGTTGCACGTATGTAAAGAAGTGCGTGAAGTGTCAACACCATGCCAATTTGACACATGTACCTTCTCAGGCCTTGCAACTGATCCAATCGGCTTGGCCATTTTTTTAGTGGGGCTTAGATCTAATCGAAAAGATCTCCCCTGCGTCGTCAAGTCATCACACGTTTATCATAACGGCCACAAAGTACTTCACCAAGTGGGTGGAAGCAATTTCGCTTACCTCTACGACTGGAACCCGCATTGCAGAGTTTATTTTACATAACATCATATGTCATTTTGGTATTCCATCCAAGATCATCTCGGATAATGGGACATCATTTAAAAACAAAGATGTGCATGCTTTGACAACAAAGTACAAAATTCAGCACAGTTTTTCAACACCCTATTATCCGCAGGCAAATGGGCAAGTAGAGGTGTCAAACAAAATGCTAGTTTCCATCCTTAAAAATATGGTCACAGATAGTCATAAGGATTGGCACATTCAAATCCCACTTGCTCTTTGGTCTTATCGCACTAGCATTCGGACACCCACTAGGGCAACTCCATTTTCGCTGGTGTATGGCTCTGAGGTAGTCATGCCTCTCGAGTTGGAAATACCTTCCCTGCGCATATCAATGCAAGAGTTCATCGATGATGACACTATGCGATAGGCCCGATTAGACCAACTTACGTTGCTCGACGAATGATGCGTCAATGCTCTTGAGCATTTACGTATCTATCAAGAGCGACTTAAGAAAGCATACAACATGAAAGTTCACCTGAGGGACTTTCAGGTTGGTGACTTGGTCTTAAAAGAGAACCAACAAAATTCTAACTTGTCGCCCCATCTAAGGGACAAGTTCACGAGAAATTGGTTAGGTCCTTATGTCATCGACAATAAAATAGGACCTGGAACATACCGGCTCACCTCTCTTGAAGGAATCAAGGAACTAGAACCCTTGAACATCAGTCATTTGAGGCCATTCCACATTTAGAGAGCCATAGCCCACCCCCAAAAGCTCCAAGGATTCCAACAATCGCTTGGTCAACCCAAAAATGCTCCAAGGTGCCCATAATGCCTTTGGTCAAACCAAAAGCTCCAAGGATTCCCACAATCGCTTGGTCAACCTAAAACACCCCAAAGGTATCTATAAACCCTTTGGTCACCCCAAAAACTCCAAGGATTCCCACAATCGCTTGGTCAACCAAAAATGCCCCAAAGGTATCTATAAACCCTTTGGTCACCCCAAAAGCTCCAAGGATTCCCACAATCGCTTGGTCAACCCAAAAAGCCCCAACTCAAATGCTCCAAGGATTCCCAAAATCGCTTGGTCAACCCAAAAATGCCCCAAAGGTATCCATAAACCCTTTGGTCACCCCAAAATGCTCCAAGGATTCCCACAATCGCTTGGTCAACCCAAAATGCCCCAAAGGTGTCTATAAACCCTTTGGTCAAACCAAAAGCTCCAAGGATTCCCACAATCACTTGGTCAACCTAAAATGCCCCAAAGGTATCCATAAACTCTTTGGTCAAACCAAAAGCTCCAAGGGTTCCCACAATCGCTTGGTCAAAAAAAATATTCAAAAACAAACAAAAACAAAAGATAATAAAAAATAACAAAAAAATTGCATCTCACTTCCATGCATACTCTTAAAAATCAAAACACAAAAATATAATAAACTGCATTTAGGCATCATATCCATACATGGCATATTTGTTGGCCATACACGTCATAAGCACCATAGACTGTAATTGCTAGGCAATTCCATCATTTTCTACATTCATTCCACTTTGTAAATAGTCCATCAAAAATAAACGCCATTCACATTTTGCACCATATCATAGTCAGTTGTCTTCTAATGCATCTAGGGTTTTTCGTCATTCAGCTGTCATTAGATTTCTAGCCAAAAACTGTACAAAGTCAGATAGATTTTTACAAAGGTAGAGTTTTACTTGGACCACACCTTGTTACGTAGCATCCCAACACAAGTTAAAACACATAAAAAAATTCCCAAGTTGTGTGAATGCAAGAGAAACCTACAAAGCAGTCTAGGGTACCATAGGTGAAAGGTTAGTCTGCTCATCCCCCTGTGCGAATATTTTGAGAATGCTAAGAATTGAAAAAAGGACAAGCTCTTCCCCATCCAATTCCCCATAATAAATAGTGGTTAAAATCCACTATCAAAAAACCCCAAACACCTTTGATCCCCAAAGTCGTAAGGATTCATACTACACGCCCTGACAAGGATGGGTAGTCATCCCCAAGGCCTAAAAGACCAATGCCATTACATAATTAGATATCCAATCATAATTGATCCCCAAAGTCATAATGATTTGTACTACACATCCCTAAATAGGATTGGTAGTCATCTCCAAAGCCAAAAGGGATCAATTCCATTCACAAGCCAAAAACCGCTCAACTTTGAAACCTAAAATGCAAAATCAAATAACAGTGGTTATCACCACTATTCAAACCCCTTGCTCAAAAAGAAAAACAAAAGAGAAAAATAAATAGTGATTTTCATCACTATGCATGAGAGCAAGTATCCAAACAAGTCGAGCAACCGAAAGACACCTGAACTTGAATCCCTGGAATTCTCAACATTCGAAAAACCATCTAGGTGATCCTCATTACAGGTTTGGTGGACATCCTACCTGGCAATGGTGGTATCCTAAATGCATGAAGATATGTCTATCACATTAGCTTTGTGTGTGAGAAGACCAATGTTTGCATGTGGATGAGCTAGCTTATGGTACCTTAGATTGTCCTATGGATTAATATTATTAAATACAACAAAGGAGTTAGTGGAGCTAATTAGGTGATCCTTAGTACAGGATTGGTGGATAGCCTATCGGGCACTGGCGGTATCCTGACAAATACCACATAAACGAACTCAATTGCATACATAGGGATGTGAAATAACTTGGTCAAAATCAAGTATGATCAATACCTTGTTCAAAAGTCTTTTGAGATAAATGTACAGTCTTGGCTAGTTAGTTAAAACATTTAAATCTCAGAAAAACCTTAACTACATTTTAAAACAACTGGTACATTCCATTATTACATCACCATCAAAAATACAAACAAAAGAATATACACACGCAAAGTCATCACATAGTACAGAAATCTAGTAAATCCTATATAGTCTATGGTGCCACCGACAAGTTATCAACAAAATCATTCCATCCATTCCATATGCATACATCATATAATTAGAAACATCACATTCATAATAACACATGCATACATCAACATAAATAAATGTGCATAAAATAAATAATAAATCACCACAAGTGTATAACCATAAAGAAATTAATGTATATATATCAGCACAAAGGCCCTCAGGCTACAATAAAACGGTCCTCTGACCTCACAAACAAAATCAAAAACTCAAAAACCCCCAAGCCTAGGGCGTCGACCACCATGATCACGCAGGATCGGTGTGACTGGAACTACCCCCAGTGGTGTGGGTCCTATGGGACCTCTTAGGATGGCTGCTACTAGCCCTTGCATCACTCCCACTAGTGCTACCCTCACCCACATGCCTGTGACGAGAGGAAGCAGACTACTTAGTATCACTTTCTCTCATCCATCGCGAAGATCCACCTCCAGTGAGCTCAGGTAATCACTCACCAAGGTAGGTAATCTCTACCTCCAACTCCATCCGATGCTGGACCAAATCCATCTCCCATTGATGGTACGTAGCCAATGCATCATCACCCTGTGCCAACTGAGTTCGTAGGAGATCCCTCTTTCGTGAAGCATCGGTGTCCCCATTCCGTCGACGGTATGCAACCAATGCATTCTCTCACTCCACCAATTGAGTCCGTAGGAGATACCTCTCCTACAGAACCTCCCCATGCTCCTCATATTGTATTCGTAGTAGATCCTCCAATCGCACTATCTCAGCATGATACATAGCATCCATGTCCCCTGGGACTGCTTGAGGCATGGGCATCTCTAGGATGACGGGATGCTCTGGCACCCACTGCTCTAGAATTTCCTATATATCTGGCTACTTCAGAACCCCTAGGTCACCCCCAGTCAAGTCATCAACCTCCACCATATCTACATCATCACACGGAGTGCCCCAACCCTCCACTGATGCCTCTGCATCCTCACCACCTACTGCTACCGCATCCGTGCCTCCTAGAGGCCCCTCACCCCGCCATCGCTGCATCGTCCACCACTGGTCATACTTTATAGTCACCCCAACATTGTCCATGTTGGGGACATCGATCACTACATCCGACTCCTCACCCAGTGGCTCAATGATTGGCCAGGCTAGAGTCCTCTCGTCGCCCCGACATGCGATATATCAAAGGCTCACTAGGAAATCCCTAGTGCACCCCAAATTGTCGAGTCACTCGGATGTACGGGAAGTACTCCTACTCGGTCCCATGTTGCCTAATCAGCCACCTCCTCCTATGCACACATCGGAGCCACTCCCTAGCCTCAATCCAGGCTAGATAGTCTCGATATGGACACCAGAACACCTCCCTTGGAGTAAGATGCGAGAAGGCATCGACATAGTGCCCTATGAAACCTACCCACCATCGACTCTGCCCCTGCTTCTCTGACCTCTGCCACAAAGCAACATAACCGATCTCCCAGTCCACCATCTCTGCCTGAGTGGTCCAAGGCAATCCTTGTGGCCACTCCATAGCTATGTGCTGCCACCCCCAACACTGCAACAGGTAGCTACATCCAATCACCTTCCACCTTTTGCAATGATCCTTGTATAGCTCATCATAAAGCTATGCCAGTAGCGTTTGACCCCACCTCATAATCAGTGGCTCTGAGGTCGGACACTCAACCAGTATAAAAACTACCTCCAATAGGTTCTAAGGGAACCTCACACTAGATGAGTCGAGCAGCAGCATGTTGGAGATGAGGGTCATGAGCAGTGCATGCCTCACCCCCAACACGCCCTTCTCCAACCACCACCACACCAAAATATTGCCTATAAAGTAGTCCCCCTCTGCCATCTCCATCAGACTATCCACCCCCATCTCCATCCCACTCCCAAAGCACCGTGTCAGCACCACCATTCGCTAATCACGATAAGTAGTCCGAATGGGCAATCCATCTATCAAAATCCATAGAATCTGATAAACATCCTCAAGAGTCACTATCATATCCCCTGTTGGGAGATTAAAGGTGTTGGTGCGGGGATCCCACAAATTGATTAGGGCAGTCAAATATGCCCGATCCCCCACCATAGGCTCTAATCGAGTCACCTTCTTGAGCCCAAGGGCATCAATCCACTCCAAGTACACCATAGTCAGTGCCTCCCATGCATATGAAAACACCATCGGCACACGGTATTGGCTCTTCACCACCTGCAAAACAAAAACAACACAAAAACATTAAAAACATGACAAAAAAAAAATGTACAACAAACACATTTAACAAACTGTACAACACAAACATTTCACAAATGTATAGCTAAAATAGTTAAAAAATGTACAACAAAAACATTTAACCACTGTACAGATAAAAAAATTACAAAATTGCAAACTAGGGTTTTTTAACTCTAGTTTAAACTAAAAAAACAAAATAACAACAAATTTTAACCTAGGGTTTTTTTAACTCTAGTGTAGACAAAAAAAAAAAAAACAAAATTTTAACTAGGGTTTCTTAATCTTAGTTTAAATAAAACAAAAAAAACAAAATAACAACATTTAACCTAGGGTTTTTAACTCTAGTTTGAACAAAAAACAAATAAAACCAGTTTTTTAAACCTAGGGTTTTACCTTAGTTTAAACTGACAAACAAAAAAAAAAACAAATAAAACCAATTTTTTAAACCTAGGGTTTTACCTTAGTTTAAACTGACAAAAAAAACAAAAAATAAATAAAACCAATTTTTTAAACCTAGGGTTTTACCTTAGTTTAAACTGACAAACAAAACAAAAAATAAATAAAACTAGTTTTTTAAAACCTAGGGTTTTACCTTAGTTTAAACTGAAAAACAACAAAAACCAAATAAAAACAATTTTTTAAACTAGGGTTTTGATCTTAGTTTAAACACCACCACAAAAAACCAAAAACAAAGTAAAACAGTTTAACCTAGGGTTTTCATTCTAGTCTAAACGAAAAAATGAAATATCAAGTAAATTACGGCTTTTGAAAATAAAAACAAGCAAAATAATGAGAAGGAGCACTCATGGGTCTCACCTCAGCTACGCCACTAGATTATCCAGTCTGTGAACTCATTATGTCCATGAATATTCAACAACGCTCCACTACGCAAACTCGACATCCTCCTCACAGCTCCAAATCGCCAGAAAAACAAAGTGCAAATGAGCCCAAAACCTAGTTTTGGCCCTTATATAGGATTTTAGGCCTGTAATCGTTCCACACTAGGATGATTTCTCTATATAGAACTCATCCCACCCTGGGACGATTACAAAATAGGTATTCGTCCCATGCTAGGATGATTACAGAGCAAGAAAATAAAAAACAACAAAAACTGCATTCAAAATGCACCAAAAACAACAATAAAACTGCCAAACAAAGGCACCTTTGCGCCTACGATTCTTGGCATGCAAAATCTATGTTGGGGTCACAAATACTCACTATACTACTCCCTAAGAAGGCTACCATATCCATACCACTCCACAAGAGGATGGATTTTCGAGAATTTCATCCCCAAACAGTATCACAAAAAGGGTCAAAACCCACCCAAAAATAGCAATAAAACTACCAACCAAAGGCCCCTTTGTGCTTGTGATTCTTGGCATGAAAAACCAATTTTGGGGTCACAAATAATCACTATCCTACTCCCTAATAAAGCTACCATAGCTGGACCACTCCATGGGAGGACATTTTTTTGAGAATTTCATCCCCAAACGACGTCACAAAAAGGTCAAAACCCACCAAAAAATAGAAATAAAATTGCCTAACAAAGGCGCCTTTGCGCCTGAAATTCTTGGCATGTAAAACCGATTTAAATGCCACAAATTATCAATATCCTAATCCCTAAGAAGTCTACCATAGCCGAACTGCTCCACGGGAGGACTAATTTTTAACAATTTTAGCTCCAAAATGCGTCACAAAAAGGGTTAAAACTCACCAAAAATAGGTCAGATTGTTGGGAAATTGCATAAGAGATCAATGAAAAACAACTAAAGGCACCTTTAAAAAAGTCATCTTGGGTCAAGCGACTCATTGCTTTTCTCATTTCGGTCATTCCCTCATCGATTCGTCACTTGAGGGGGTAGTCACACTTAGTCACCAATCAACAAATACACACCCAATCAAGGAAATGGCATGCATTCAAAGAATCATTGACAAAGACAATCACATTCCTACTTGGGGAAAAAAATAAGAAAATAATCACAAGTTGATCAAACACTTGGTATTCATGAATCATGAACTCAAGGTTCCCACAGACAAAAGGTCATGCCCTTTGCCTATTCATGACTGATCAATGTCCAAGCTCAAGTAACACCTCACGAAAAAAGGTTAACACTTGAATTGAGTTCCTTCACTCGTCAGAAGTAAGGATTCAAGAATGCATACCATTTCCATACTTGGGGCATCAAAAGTTGGTTAGGTCACTAAGAAACCCTAATAATTAGTGTTTTGGTTATCTATTTTTGCTCGACGCTACGCCTTGCATAGCGCATCCCAAAAAGGGGCATCTGTAGACACCAAAATAACACCAATCCAATTATGTGACTGCAAACACTGATTGCATTGACACACACAGCCCAAAGGGCAGCCCCAAGATGTTAAACATTGGTCCTAACCACTCTCACAATAGTTTTGGAAGGTCAAAAATCAATTTTGTACCTTCAGGCACTTTGCTCAATATTCACCCTACCCAGGGATAAAAGGTTGCACCCACTTGGAATTCTAGAATCATGAACTCAAGGTTCCCATAGATAAAATGTTGTGCCCTTTGCCTATTCATGACTGAACAATGTCCAAGATCAAGTAACACCTCACCAAAAAAGGTTAACACTTGAGTTAAGCTCCTTAGCTTGTCAGAAGCAAGGATTCAAGAATGTGTGCCCTTTCCAAACTTGGGGTATCAAAAGTTGGTTAGGTTACTCATAAACCTTAATAATTAGTGCTTTGGTTATCTATTTTTTCTCAGCATTGCGTCACACACAGTGCATCCCAAAAAGGGGCATCTGTAGACACCAAAACAACACCAATCCAATTATGTGATGACAAGCACTGATCAAATTAATGTACATAGCCCCTAGGGCAGCCCCAAAAGGTTAAACAATGGTCCTAACCACTCCCACAATAGTTTTGGAAGGTCATAGGTCAATTTGGCACCTTTCAGGAACTCTACTCCCTACTTGTTCCACCCTGGGATGATTACAAACTGGTATTCGTCCCACCTTAGGACGATTAGCAGCATTCGCTCCACGGTGGGGTGAATAGCAGGTTTGACAAGAAAAAGGTCAAACCTTGACAAATGGCAGCTCAGATCCATCACTCAACTCCACCTTCAATGCATGGGAGTGTGAGTGAGCATTTTTGATCTCAAAGAGGCAGTCATAGAGGCAGTCATGGAGCCCTTAATCAGGGAGGAATCTTTTCTCCCCTAATAAGGCATGATGGCCAAGTGGTGCCTCTGCATGCTCATTCACAAGAGACCCTCAGGTCTATAAAATGGTGAGTCTTCTAACCCCCCAAAAAGGATAGAGCAGGAGCATTTGGAGCAACGAAGTGTTGCCGAATTACATCCTCACCCATTGCTTGTGCTTCTTACATCCTTGATCTCTCTTTTGGAAGGGAGGTTATTGGGTGATCATTGGAAGCGCAATCCGGACCCAAAACTGAAAATTTGGCCACAATACCCCACCTAATTTGCTAACACAACACCCTAGGAGGTTTTGGACCCATCCCAAGTGGATTGGTGCCGAAACCAAGCCCCAAATGGTGGGCCTCCTGCCCCCGGGTGCCCCTGCAGTGCTGCAATCCTAATCGCTCCATCCCGGAGTGATTAGAAATATGTAGCAGATTTCTTTATTGTTTCATTTGTATTTCATTTTAGGTCACTCATATAGGCTGCCATTCAAATTTCATGTCATTCTGATGAATATTGGCTATGTTTTCAGTGTTTTCTGTTTTCACTAACATACAAGGAGCATCATCGGATACAGGGTGATCGAGGCAGAATCTATGAAATATGAACTTCTAGGTCATCTCAAAATGCCCCTTTTTGCCTAACCCCAACTTTACAGGTGTTTTGGAGGCCCCTGGATGGGACATTTAGGAGGTCACTTTATGACGTCTTATGATAGTCCTAATCATCCCACCCCGGAGCGATTAGAAATCTGTGGCAGATTTCTCGACTGTTCCTTTTACAGTATGTTCTTGGTAATGTTTTCATGCCTCTGTCCAAATTTTAGCTCATTCTGATATGTTTTGATTATATTTTTAATTATTTTTATGCATGCATTAACCGGAGGCCTTGGGAATCACATGTTTCCCTCCATTCGTAGGTGCTTTTAATCATTTGCTATTTTTTTGAATGTAGGATCTCGACACCGGAAGGGTATCAAGGAAGCACATATGCATTCATGCAAGCTGCGATGATGTTTGGCCTACCCATTTCACATGTGGGCACGCAGAATAAGGCATACCATCCATGGTGTGATAAAACTATGTTTAACGCTCCTAGCCCCTGAAAAGGGAGGAGACATATTGTAACCTGATCTCGAGAAAATTAATAAAATAAAGGGCTGCACTTTACATTTGCTTTACATCTCGTTTCATTTTGCTTGTTTTCCCCTTTTCATGCATTTTCGTTCGTAGGACTTAGCGTTCCGCATGCTCTTGTTTGCACCGCTCCTGGTACACCGTTCTAAATTTTATCATAGAATTATCCATGCCATATATTTTATGTTTCCTCACTTATGATATATTATGTAATACCAACAACTATAATAAATCTCTCTCTCTATATATATATATATCATAGAATTATCCATGTCATCTATTTTAATTTTCTTCACTTATGATATATAATATAATACCAACAACAATAATAAATCTCTCTCTCTCTCTCTCTCTATATATATATATATATATATATATATATACTAAAATAATATAACAACTACCTAAAAAAACATAATATAATATCTTATCTATTAAGTTCATTGAACAACCTAAGGTTGATTTTACCCTAACAATCCAATATATTTCTTAATTTTTTCCTACAACACCGAAGCTTTTTATTCCTACCCTACCTAGTACTAAGTACCCATAGATTCCCTATGCTTATTTTCATTTTTTGAAACACCATTGTTTATAATTCAATTATTTCCTATAGTATCCATATTTCTAGTTCTTAAATTCAAATGGATTCCTAAGACCTAGTTTTTTTCCATCTAAATTCCCTATGCTTATTTCCTTTTCTTAAACTCTATTTTTTATAATTCAATTATTACCTCTATGAATACAAAAACAAAACACAAAATATAACAGATAAATGAAACCAAGAGACAATATTGCACAAAAGAGATAATTTTATTGATATGGGGGAGACAAATATCCAATGTTACAGTAAATAATTTGATTTCTTTTGATACAAAATATTACAATACTAGGGTTCTTTGAAACCCTAGTGAACAGTGTTGGTGGTGTCTTCAAACTCACTTTTGATCCCAAAAGAAGTGAGTGGGATTCATGCTATCCAATATAGGACCACTCCAACTTAAGAAATTGCTCAACAAATGTGTAGTATCTCCAAATATGCACACTAAAAAGACAACAAATAGGTCAATAGCAATTGTGAGGGCTTCAAAGTGTGAGACTGAGAAATCAATACAAACCCTAGCTATGCAATATAAATAAAGTGAGCAAAATATAAAAATACATGAAATAAAATAAATCAATGTTATATTTACCTTATTCACTTGTTTTTCTTCAATCTATAGTAGTTGTTGCAAGAAAATGGTGCGGTGAGGCCCTAGAAACACCTAAGGGTTTCACTAGTCTTTAGTAGTAGGTTTTGAAATACCCATGGGCACTTGGAAGTAGAATAAAACACCCATGGGTGCTTGGGGATGGTGAAAAACACCCAAAGATGCTCAAGAATAGCAGGTATGTATTTGAAAGTAGTAGAGAGGCATTTAGATATTGAGGTGAGATCTGTAGAAGTAGATCTACTTTGGGAAAGGGCTACGATGGTGGATGCGACAGTGGATGTGAAGGTGAGGGCGATGATGGAAAAATCCTTAGGAAGATCAAGGTAAATGAATTAGAAAATTCATATATTTCTTAGCGATTGAGTCATCAAAATGACTCCTACTTATAATCTTCCCTAGGGCACGTTAGGGTTTCAACGACACAATATGTGCAATCGAGATTAAAATGTGATGGAGGGTGGAGATTAAGTTTGGGTAAGTGGTGTGGATCAAGGTGGATGAATGGATGGGATTAGGTTAAGATGGACGACTAGGATTAATTTAGAAATATATATATATATACATTTAATAAATATATATAAAATATAATATTAAATATTAATATTTTAATATATATTAAACAAATATACCTAAATATATGTAAATAAATGGATAAAAATAGTGGGAAGACCTGGATGGATGACGTAAAACACAATGCGATGCAAAAATATGAGATACCTATTTTGGCTTAATGGTGAAGCAACTTTGTTGAGATGTGGACATAAGCTTTGAGACAAAAGAATTTTTATTGCATAGCTTACCCCCTCAATTGGTGAATGATTTTACGGATGACTATCAAGAACCAATTAAAAAAATGAGTGCAAATGATTGTATGAATGAGTGGTGGGATTGCAGATGATATGCATGATTTAAAATGATGATATAAATGATGTAAAAGGATGATATGAATGATGTGATATGATTCCATTTTTGCTCCAATAGTTGAAGGGAATGTTTACCAAGTGTAGATGCCATGATTATTTAAGATGTATCATGTTGTCAAAAAGTCAAAACCAAATGTGGTTACCCCAAATTTGGGGTGATTCCATGTTGTTGAAGAATGTGCCTAATGGTGTCATTGAAATGTAAGATGATAAAAAAGCAAATAGAAAAGAAAAATAGTTTATCCTTGGAACCACTCATGATTGTAGAAATTCCTACACAAAATCCCTAAATGGTTGCTCAATCACTTTACCTGACCTGTACCCTTGGATACTGGTGTAATTGTAAAGGATATGAGAAGTTATGATTTTGTCCATATTTCAAGCCCCACAAACAAGGCCATCAATAATAAATTTTGATAAAATTGGTATTGGCATAGTCTCACCCGAAAGGTGAGGTCTCAAAAGTAATTTTATTTTTGAACAAGGAGATATTGGATGATGAAGATGGCCAAGTGTCCCTATGGTGGTTTACTCATCTTATCAAATTGCATGGATGTTAATCACTACAATCACCAAGGAGATAGAATATACCACTAGATATGAGGTTCACTAAAAATTGTATGTGAACTTGGCAAATGTGCAAATGTAATGATTGATGGATGAAAATGATGTTGACATGAAGATGTGATGATGAGAAATGTATTGATAAATGCAATATGGAGTGATTTTGTGGAGGTAAGCTACATTTTTGAATATATGGATTTAAGTGATTGAGTTTGTTTTTGTCCCAACATATGAAATGGGTTTTTGACATGTGTATGATGCAATAACTATGAAAAATGTAATGATTGTGTTTGTTCTTTTCTCCAACATAGAAGGGATTTTGATAGGGAAAAATGCAATGAATTAATTGTGTTTGTTCTTTGCACCAACAGATAAAGGGTTTTTGACAATGCAAGTGTTCTTATGGTGATCTACCCATACTACCATATTGTTGTTAGAATAAGAATTATTGTCTTAAGTTCTACTAGGACATACATACTTGAGTTTCCACTCCTCCATGAGTCAGGTGAACTCTCAGTATAGTCTAGATCAGATTTGATGAGTTGTAATCTAATGACTCTCAATGATCAAATTTGCTATTTATACAAAGTTGATCCATGAAATAAATGAATCAATTATTCTACTTTTCTAACATGGTATCAGAGTGGGCCTTCCATGCCCTGTGATCCTGAAGATATTTTCCTCATGGGGCGATTTCCCTCATGGTAATTCCCCCCATTTGTTTTTTCATTTTTTTCCTCCATTTTTTTACCGAGGGAGTATGCTCCCCATCATTTTTGATGGATCAAAAACCAGATGGTTAAATTTTAGGAGGTTATTTTTTAGTTTTTAGGGTTTGCAATTTTTTTATGTCAGACCTCCTTGCTACGTGCTACATTTTAGATCCCAGATCTGGTGAAACAATGTTTGTTGGTTCTGCTCTACCAAAGGGGTCCTCTTGCTATTTTACTATTTCTTTTGAGGAAGATTGCAACTCTATCTTGAAAAAATAGTGGTTGAGGTTTTTATGAGTGTATCCATCGAGCCACCAAATCAATGGTTTCTTTGGTCAAGATTCCCAAAGGAAGTATTTGGTCTAGCAGAACATGCTAAAGAGACAATCAGGCAAGTTTGCATGGAGTAATGGTGCCAAAGGAGTTACTGAAGGCACTATTGTCACTGCTGGAATTGTTGGAGGGTTTCTACCAAGCAAATCTGATGTAGATTCAAAGTTTTTTTATTCACTGATAAATAATTTTGTGAAGCTCTACAGTTGGTGACTACACGCGATAATGGATGAAGAGACCACTGTAATCTATAGTGGCGTTGATGGCAGTTTCATAATATATGCCATTCTGTATTATCATTCATGATCGTATAATGGAGCAAATAGTGTAGTAATGGTAACAGTGCAGTGATAGTATCCACCCATTGATGCTGCTCAATGAGGCCTAGTTTGAAGCTCTCTGTTCAATGGTCATTTTTTGGTGTGATGTTATAATGACAATGTGATGTTGGACGTGCATGGCAGAAGAAACAATGCCCGAGTGAGGCTTTACCAACCTTCATCTATTTTGAGACAAAGGAAGAAGTTGTAGGGGAGGAAGAAGTGGAAGGTAATTGTTTTTCCTATGACTATAGATCATGGTATTTTTCAATTTGCAAAAGATTTTTTTTCAAATCAACATGGTTTGCACTTCTGTACGTGCGAGATATGTCTTCCTTTATCCCTCTCTAATTTTATTGGTAGCCAAAGAAACATCTTCAGTAATCAACATTCCTGTGATTGCTTGTTTTCTTTTCAAAATTTGGAGTGACAGATTCTAATGCAGGATTTATTGCTAGTTTGCAGCTATAATGGTGGAGTTTGATTTTTTTATTCAATGGTGTGAAAAATGGTGGGTCGTATACATGCTAATGACTACCACCAATTCATTTTCTAAGGGAATTTTTTGTCATGTGAAGTATGAATTGTAAAATAACAATGTTTGGGAATTTTTACACCCGTAGTGGTGAATTCAAAATAGGAACCATAGAGCCATGGAGGCATTAACGAGATGGTGACATATGTTTTGGTGCTTGACAAGTTGCTGGTGTCAACACAATCTATATGCATGAAGAAAGGAGCTATGGTGTCTCCAAAATTTTCTTGGCTTGATCTCCGAGGGAATCTAATCATGTTTTAACGACTCCTCTTTGACGTTTGTGCTCAATACATAATCCCAATGGGATGAAAGATTAAATGTTGTTGTGTAAATATTGGTGATGGTGTTGATTTTTACCATATGTTGATTGACGTCTGTTTGTGACACTTCGAAGGTATTTTTGGGTGGATTTATTTTTCAAAGAGCCAGTGTTTTGCATAATTGGTGAACAATGTAAATGCCATAGATGTCGATCTTGGAGATTCTATGTTACAGTGCTACCACCACCCTTCTGCATATGGTGTGGGTGTTTGTGCTACCTATTTGAAAGAAAGCCTTACTGGCCTCAGAGAAATATAAAACAATCTCTTAATCAATGGTGTCTTCAAGTTTGCTTACAGTTCAAAATCTGAATCCTGTATTGTAGAATTTGATAAGAGCAAACTTCATAGCTTTGTGACGGTGAGCTCTGCAAGAGAAAAGGAAGGAATTATTTTTAAAATAATTTTATAAAAGCATGATAAAAGATGCACTTAAATATTTTTTTATAAACGTTTCATGAGTTTGTGTAGCGGATTTATTCCATCGAAGTGTTCACAGTTTCCCTAGCATAGTTTGAGGAAGGAATATGTGTACTCTAGTTTTGTTGTTTGTGAATTCTACAGTATAACTCTGTAGTATGAGGATTAGTGCTCGGGTAACAAGCCATTGATGTGAAAGGAATACCGTAGCTTTTTTTCAAACTTCAGATACGTTGATGATCAAGTTCATGATAATATTTTTTTGGTCTTATTGATGATTCTTCTATCCTGAGAATAGCCACCACTTGACTCAGTTTCTAAACGCGGAGGTTGTAGTGTTCATTGAGGCCACTCACGCAGTTGGACGATTTACACTATGTCAAGAGTTATTTGCAGAGCTACTTTTTAGTGAGAATGACCCTCTTTTCCTATTCTACGTCTGTTTCTGGATGTGCGATTTGTTGCAATGTGTTAGTTTCATGGAGCTCTAATGATGACTTTGCATCGCAAGTTTGGAAGTTCCATCAGTGTAGCCAAGAATTTGGATGTTCCTCATTTTTTTAAGTCTACTATAATATTCACCTTTTTTTGTGGCATGTAATCCGCTCTCGATCACTTTCATAGCAAAATTTAGGGTATACTTGGAGGTATCAGGTGGTGAATCACAATTTCAAACTAGCTAAGTGTGCAATGATTCATGAAGGAGTAACTGGTTTTTTTTTCCTGGTGAAAATCATGAGATCTGCAGAACCTACCGTGAAGACCAAGTAGCTCAAGGCTTTTAGAAAACTTAGAGTTTTGGAAACCCCACACCCCACATATTTTTGGCTGGATGGAAACCCCGCACCCCGACACAAAAAATGTTAGCTGTTACAGATCTAGTTACACAGCTGAGTGCCATTGGGCACGACAATGGAGAATGAATTTATTGTTGTTTTAATTTTTACTTTTTTTTTGAAGGCCAGTAGTCAAAAGCGTGATTTTTTTCATGATGCAATCCACCTGTTTCATTTTTTGGCTTGATTGGCCCCATGTTGTAGAATAACTAATGTAGCAATATTTGAATTATTTTACCCATTGTTGTACAAAATACATCAAAAACATGGGTAGCTGCATCAAAATCATGACCTACCGAGGTGGATTGGTAGTTTTTGGTGTTGTGGGCATTGTTTATTCTGCCAATACACAACCAGTTGGCCTGCATCAATGACATGTTTATTTTTTTCTACCATGAAAGCCTCTGAAGCAGTTACAGTCTAGGGTTTTTTTTCTCTTAGCGATACATGCAAACAATATCTACCATGGTTAATTTTGTATATATAAATTTTTGTTTTTTTTGTGATGATCATTTTTTGTTGAAGAATTTATGGTGCCTCTATTTGTGGTTTAGTTTTGAATAAGTTTCAATAGTTTTTTGGCATAGCGCACCAGCAACAAACTCTCCTATACGCGAATCAAGCAAGTGGTGGTTACGTACTGAGCAGAGATGTTGGTAACATGGCAGCAAAAAATATTAATGATTGAGAGGAAAAGACAAACTCTGGTGCAGTCTATTGTTGGTTCGTATGTTGCATTATCAATAATGTAGAGATCGGTGGATGCTCAAAGCGTATAAAAAACATTCCATGGTGAGGGTGGTATTTTCATGAGAAGTGGAAGAAGTCATTGAATGTTTCATCAAAGGCATCTTGTTTCAGAGATTATACTACCTTGGTTGGAAAAACCTTTGAAATGGATATAATAGCGATGGGGAGATGCTGAAGTACTTTGGCATTGGAATAACGCATGCACGTCGAAGATGGAAGCATGATACATAAGTGCTAAAATCGCAAATGGAGCAATGGGCCCCACCTATTTTTTCTAATAATGTATTTTTTAATACTTTTTTCTATTCTAATAAAGTATTTATTTTTAATAGGGACATGTTTAAAGATGGCCCATTTATTATTGATGGGAAAGGGCAATTTTTTATTTTTTCTTTGTTTAAGAAAGCATTGTTAGCCCATGTATTTTTGTTGGGAAAGAAAATTTAAAAAAAAATAATTTCAGAATATTCCTTTGTAAGAAAAAGAAAAGAAGGTTGTTGTTTTTCCTGCAGATGAAGGCCATTTTGACACCCGATCATAGGGGTGTTTATAGCCATCGAAAAGGTTTTTCCGAGACCGACACATTGGTGCTGTCCAATTTTCATTTTGAGGTAGTTATACCTATGTTTTTTCTCTCAAATATATTGTATTATGGAGTGCACTATCGGTTGAACCCGACACTCCCATAGCATTGTAAGTGCCCTTGTTTTGTTTTTTGTCCTATTTTTGGACCTTGTTAATCAGACCATTGTGTTTGTATAGGTGGACACCAAAAATTTGTGCTTGTGGAGTCTTTTTTGGACTACCCTTGCGATTGTGGTGGTTCTTTTTCCATCCTATCTTCTCACCTTTTTTTTGTGTGAGACACTTTGGTTTAGAGGGACATTACGTTGGTGTATTTTTCATTGTTTGCTACCTTGATATGTATCCAAGCACCAATCTGGGAGAATTCTTTCATTTTGACAATGAGTCTCTATTTTTTTGAGACATATGACGGGTCCTTTGTAGGCTTCTTAATGGAATTTGTCCTAGGGAGGCTTGAAGAGGACATGTTCCTTCCTCCCAATCCTCCATGCACATATTCTTTCTTCTTCTATTATGGCAGGTGGTTTTCTCCCTTGAGGGTTTTTATCATTTCCCTTGTTTTATTGGTTGTCCACAAGTTTTAGACCTTATTATCAGCGCATTGTGTTCATATTGGTGGAAACCACATACTCATGCTTGTGGGGTCTTTTTTGGACTACCCTTGCAATTTTTGTGGTTCTTTCTCCATCCTATATTCACACTCCTTTTTGTGAAACACTTTGGTTTTAGGGGACTTTTTCTTTAGTGATCTTTATTATTTTGAACATATATTGTAAATGAGTACTTTATCAAGCCTTGATGTTGGGACTTATTTCTGTGGCTATACCATCTCTATTGTAAATGAGTACCTTATCATGCCTTGTTGCCGAGACTCATTTTTTGTGGGTATGCCACATATTTTTTATTCCTTTTTTCACTTAACCCTAGTATCACTTAAGGGGGGTGTTAGAATATCTTGGTGCATAGAGGTTTTCACCTCTCTCTTATTCTTATTATTCTTTTTCTTCTTGGAATATGGTTTTTCCCATGTGGTTTTTTCACCATCTCTCCTATATATAAGTTCATTATACATGAGTACCTCATCAGGCCCAATTAACAGGACTCATTTTTTGTTCAATGAGGATAATATTCGCCATCTGAAGACATTCCTCTTCCTTTTTTAAAATATAGTTTTTTTCCATGTGGTTTTTTTACCATCTCTCATATTTGTAATAACATAAATAATATAGCACATGAGTACCTCATCCAGTCCAGTTGCCGAAACTCATTTGTTTTTAGGACAATCTTCGCCATATGAAGACATGCATATTATTTTTATTTTTTGATAGATGGTTTTTTCCCATGGGGTTTTACCATCTCTTCAAAAATAATCATTGTTCATGAGTACCTAATTAGGCCAAGTTGCTGGGACTCATTATTTTTCATGAGGACAATCATCACCATCCGAAGACATGCATCTATCTTTATCTTTATGACAGATTGTTTTTACCAAGGTTTTTTTCACCATCTATATATTTTAAATGAGTACCTCATCAGACCCTATTTACAAGACTCATACCTTTATTTTTTTTGTCAATGAGGATAATCTTCGCAAATCGAAGACATGCCTCTTACCTTTTTTTTAATAGATGGTTTTCTCCCATGTGGTTTTACCATCTCATAAAAAAAGGATCATTGTAAATGAATACCTCATCAGGCCATGTTGTTGGGACTCAACTTTTTTTGTATTAAGAGGACAATCTTCGCAAACCAAAGACATGCCTCTTCCTTTTTTCTTTTTTGATAGATGGTTTTTACCATGAGGTTTTAACCATCTCTTTAGAAAAGAAACCATTGTACATGAGTACATCATTAGGCTCTATTTTCGGGACTCATTTGTATCATTCACCCCTAGTATCACTTAAGGGGGGTGTTAGAATAAGTAATTATTCTCTTAAGTTCTACTAGGATAGACATACTTGAGTTTTCACTCCTCCATAAGTCAGTTGAACTCTCAGTATAGTCTAGATCAGATTTGATGAGTTATTGTAATCCAACGACTCTCAATGATCAAATTTGATATTTATACAAAGTCGATCCATGAAATAAATAAATCAAGTATTCTACTTTTCTAACAATTGCATGGATAACCAAGTTCCTGCAACCACCAGGTTAATAGAATAAACCACTAAATATAAGGTTTAATTGTACTTATAAATGTAATTGGAAATTTTTCAATAAATGTGTAATGATGAATAAAATTGATTATGTTGGATGTGAAAGTGATCTATTTCTAATCCAATAGGTGAAGGGGTATTTTAAAATTTAAGATGATTGCATCTATTTTTACCCCAATAGATGAAGGGGTTTATGATATGTGAAAATGCAATGCAATCATTGTGTCTATTATTTTCTCCAAAATATAAAGATATTTTTAATAATATAAGTATCCTTATGGTGATATACCCATTCTACTGGATTACATGGATAACCAGTCACTACAACCGCTAGGTGACTAGGATAAACCACTAAATACAAGGTTCACTTGTACTTGTAAATGTACTTGGAAAATGTTAAATGAAGATGTAATGATGAATGAAATTGATGATGTGTAATGTAGAATGTGAGTGTGATCTATTTTTTTCCCAATATATGACAGGGTTTTCGATAATGTAAATGATGGATTCTATTTTTACCCTAACAGATGAAGGGTTTTTGTGAAAATGCAAGTGATTGAGTCTATTTTTTCCCTAACAGATGAAGGGATTTTTGAAATAGGGAAAAATGTGATGATTGTGTCTATTTTTTACCCTAACATATGAAGGGGGTTTTGAAATGGGAAAATATGATGATTGTGTTTGTTTTTCCCTAATAAATGAAGGGATTTTTGACAATGTAAGTATCCTTATGGTGATATATCCATCCTACTAGATTGCATGGATAACCAATCGATGTAACCATCAATTCAATAGGATAAACCACTAAATATAAGGTTCGCTTGTACTTGTGTCTGTTCTTTGCCTCAACAGATAAAGGGTTTTTGAAATGGGAAATATGTGATGAATGTGTATGTTCTTTGCCCTAACAAATGAAGGGGTTTATGAAATGGAAATATTGTGATGAATGTATCATGAAGGGGTTTTATGAAATATAAGTGTCCTTATGGTGATCTATCAATCCTACCAAATTGCATGGATAACTAGTCGCTGCAACCACCAGGTTAATAGGATAAACCACTAAATACAAGGTTCACTTGTACTTGTGTCTATTATTTACCCCAATAGATGAAGGGTTTTTGAAATAGGTAAAATACAATGAATGTGTATGTTATTTGCCCTAACATATGAAGGGGTTTATAAAATAGGAAAAATGTTATGAATGTGTTTGTTCTTTGCCCTAATAGATGAAGGGATTTTTGACAATGTATGAATACAAGGCAAAGGGCTCAACATTTGACAAAAGAACACAATATTTTGAACCTAGAAATTGATGTGGATGATGTTAATGTAAGGCAAAGGGTGCAACCTTTGAAAATATGATGCAACATTTTGAACCTAGAAATTAATGTGTTGATGATGTGAGGTGTATGCATGATTGAATTATTTTTTGAATTGGTGGGGGAAGGTGTGATACCTTGAACACCCCCAAGTTATGTGCTTGTTTGTTTGATTGGGGGGAAGGTGTGATACCTTGAACACCCCCAAGTTGTGATGTTGTTTGAAATTTCTAGCAATCTTTGCATATGTGAGTTATATATATACATGGCTTTTACTTTTGTGTTATGCTTTTATGTGAATGCTTGTTGTGGAAATGCTTTTATGGATGATTAATGCAGTGGTAATATTATGAATTATTAATGCAAATGAAAATGTATGTATGATTAATGCAAGTGGTAATGTGTTGTGGATGATTAATGCAAGTTATGGAATACAAATGTTCTAATAATTATTCAAAGTTTTAGATTTTGCTTATCCATGTATAGCATGGTTGTTTTAATCAGGGGCACAAAACTTGGTGGTATATGACGTGGATGAATCATGAAATGGCGTAGATTTTGACATGGAATAAGATATGTATGTTGATATGGAAGAAGATATGTATGTTGATATGGAAAAATGATGGTTTTGTAGAGACTCAAACATACTAGTGATATCTAACAAAATCACTAAAGGTTGTCTAAATTCTCTAGGACCAAATGCGTGTGTAGTGAATTCATTTAATGAATCAAGAGCATGGCAATGAATCAAGGTAATTAGGAACCAATGTGTGTACAAGTGAGTTCAGTAATTCATCTTGAATAAATTTGGTGTGACCTATTATGGATGAGATCAAGAAGCTAGCTTATATGTATGTGTTGTCAGAGGTCCCTTTAAAAGAGATATGTTACCACACATGAGCATTATCCACTACCAGTTAAACATCTATAGCTCCGATGGATGCTAAATCCATAGTCCAAGAATTTGATCTCTTAAGTTTTAGTAATGACTACCTAATCATCTAACTAGAAATGTAGTACAATCCTTACAACCCAATGATTAGTGGTGTGTGATGTAAAATATTTAGAGTTTTTATCAAGGATTTTTTCCTAATATTTCTTTTATTTTTGGAATTGTGATAGTGGTGAAAACCACTATTTTATGGACTATGTTGCATGATGGAACATGCAAGGAATACCCTGTTCACTTCAAGATTCAAACCAAGCATGGTGTTATCTCTCTTTGACACAAGATTTTTTTGAGATGTGAAATTGTGTTTGGTTCAAGAATATTTTGGAGTTGATTCCCAAAACTCAATATTTTCTTAGTGAATATTGTGTCTTGATCCTAGAAAACTTAACATATATTTAGAGTTTGGTTAAAACACTAGGAGTGGTTGAGTGATCGAAAACACCTAGGAATTATGGACATGTGATCTTGCTAATGATAATTTAATTTGGTCGAATGGTGTGGATGATGTTGTGAAGGTGCCCTTGATTAAGGCAACATGAATTTATTGGATCAATTAAGACCTTGAACTTAATAAATGATCTCTAATATGAAATGTGAAATGTGAATGGAATGTATGAAATACCATTTGTTGTTAAATAAAATGTGTGCTAATGCAAATGTGTCAAAATGACATATGTGAAATGAAATGCAATATTTTTATGTATTAGCCATGTATATATACATATATGTAAATCATAGTAATCATGGAACACTTTCAAGTGTCTAATGTTTAGTGGCTCGAGTTATTTTACTCCCCTATCCTGGTAAGCTTATGTGCTCTCTGAATCTTATGAATTCAGATAACAACAAACAACATGTATAGATGCAATTGAGTTGATGTGTGACCAAAGGTGTTAATTACCATTGGAGCCTTTTGAAATTGAGGTGTGATCAAAGGAATTTGGTACCTTTGGAGCTTTTTGAAATTGAGATGTGACCAAAGGGATTTGGTATCTTTGGAACTATTTTAAATTGAAATATGACCAAAGGGATTAAGTAT
The DNA here is from genome assembly GCA_028583015.1 of Wollemia nobilis. Taxonomy (NCBI): domain Eukaryota; kingdom Viridiplantae; phylum Streptophyta; class Pinopsida; order Araucariales; family Araucariaceae; genus Wollemia; species Wollemia nobilis. Next base: position 130,134 of record JAQPPZ010017051.1, read on the forward strand.
CTTTGGAAATTTTTGAAATTGAAATGTGACCAAAGAAATTAAGTATCTTTGGAACTTTTTGAAATTAAAATGTGACCAAAGGGATTAAGTATCTTTGGACTTTTTTGGAAATGAAATGTGACCAAAAGGATTTGATTCCATTGGAGCTTTTTTAAAATGAGATGCGACCAAAGAGATTTAAGATTATTTGGAGCCTTTTGGAAATTAAATGTGACCAAAAGAATTTAATTCCTTTGGAGCTTTCTGAAAATGAGATGTGACCAAAGAGATTTAAGTTCCTTTGGAGTCTTTTTTTTGTAAGGAAGGTGTGATTAAGCATCCTCAATTTTCTTGATGATTGATTGATTATGTGAGTGACTGGGAGGATGCGATATCTTGAGAATCTCCAGTATGATTGATGATTGGGTTGGTACCAATATCTTTATCAGATGGGTTGGATGGACTGTTTGTGGGAAAGACTTTCAAATCAATAAGATATTGGATAATATCTTTAAATACATGGTATTTGTTGATGTCATGGCTCATTTATTGATGATAGGGATAAAATAAGTGCTCCTTAAAGTGTTTGCCTCATTTGGGTAGATCTCTTGGTTTGATTTTTTGAAGTGAAATCTCTTATGATTCATAAAACCTTTAAAATATGGTCAAATAAGATTATGAAAGCACTGTATAGTCTCAACGGAGCTTTATATGATGCTTGGTATATTTATTTTATTGTCTTAGATGTTGAATTTGTGGTACATATATCATAACTTGAGATGTGGATTGTGGAACTAGATGTTGTCACTGCTATTATTGCTGACATGGATGAGTTTAAATTGAAGATGAATCAACTATGACTCAATGTTAGTGAGTTGAATTAAAATATGTTGGATAATTTTAGTGTGTTGACAATATGATTGTAAGCCCCGGTTTTCTTGTTGAATGTATTGAGCTAGGGTGTATGAATTGATGATTTAATAAAAATGAGTGTGTTATTGATGGTGTGATAAATTTGGGAGTATAAATTGAATTTGATAACGATGTGGTTGGTGAAGAGATGATTGTGAATAAATAAAATGATATGAGCATGAGGACCATGGCTGGGTTATCCCATGGGAATAGAATTGGTTAATGGAGTTATAGGAATGGAAACCATAAAATATTGTGGTACCCAAGAGGGGATTTGGCTAACAAATATGGGTTGAGTGGAAATTGACTAAGGCATAGGGTTCACTTGCACTTGATATTGAGCTATCTATCATTTCTTAAGAAATTTGTTCAAATGCTCCCATACTTCATGAATTTTTATATCGTCATTGAAAGGCATGAAGGAAGATGGACCAAATGATGTGTTTGAGGGATAAGTGGTAATGGGAATTAAAACTTGATTGGATGAAATGGGCACTTGTTAAGCACCATTGACTTGTGCTTCATACAAGAGGTTGGTATAGGTGGATGCATATGAAGTTCTAGGAACACATGATGGTTGGAAAATGGATAAATGGGATGAAGGTGCAATTGATACCTCAAAAAGAGGGTTAGTGTACACTTGGGTGAATTTGGATGGCTAGGAAGGAACAAGTTCCTATTGTAAAGAAGGATCTTGATTTGAATCATTATGGATGGGCTATAAGATATAATTAGCCTACTTGTAGAAAGCCTCTAAGTTGGCCATGTATATGTGGATGATATTGTGTTAAATGGATGGTGAAGATGATTTAGCTTGAGGAATGAAAGTGTTGGTATACCTGTACAAGACATCAGTAGTCTATACACTGTGTGATGGGCCCGTAGATAAATTTATTTGTGTCACACTTGAGGAATATACCACATAAATGGTGGGGAAGGTGGATGAATAGTCCATGGAATTATTTTTATTTAATGCTTTCTATTGATTTATTGTTAAGACCATAAGCAACTAAACCAAATACAAATTGTGTATTAAAATGAAATGCATAATTGAAACTTCAAAAAAATCAAATAAAGATAAATTAATGCTAATATTGATCAATATATGTGTATTACCTCATTCATTGATTATCTCATTTTAATACGAATTCATTATTTTTTTAGATTTTGATTCTATGTATTTCAATGTGCTAATCTAAATTAGAAATGGGTGAATATTATGGATTGGATAGGGCAATGAGATTCTTGCTGGTTATGAAATCCAGCAAGTTTATTCAAAGGTAATCTAAGGTGTCTAGGGGTAGATATTGGTGGATAGAAATGAAATCCACTATCACCATATCTCAAGGAATGGTTGATGATAAAATCTAGCCATTACTATTTAATATGAAACATGAAGTGTGTGTGAGATTCCTTTTAAGTTTATATTTTCTATGGTGCTCATACAATATTAGAAGCAATGGATTTCTCTAGTTTAAATCAAAATCCAACATTAAGAGTATCAATTTCTCCAAATGAGGTGAAGTACACTGCTTAAATCCCTCTCTAAATAATGGGGGGTTTGTCAACTCCTCTGCTTATAATCACCCAATGCAGGGATAATTTTGACACACTAATTGTGTTCCTACTTAGACCAACAAAATGAGAAATTCCTAACCCTACAATGCAGTCTAATTTATGCAATTTTAATAATTTACATGCAACCATAATATAGGATTTTTCAATTGCAATAAACCAAGAAACCAAATACTTTAAATGGAAATGGAAATGTGAATGAATGCAATGACTAACCTAATACCTAGAATTCAAAATATAATGATTTTTTTTACCAAAATATTAGTGATGTTCTTTTTAATCCAAAAATATATAAAAAATCATAAGAATATGAAAATACGTAAAAATATAATGCTCATGATTTCTTCTGTAAACTTACAAAGAAGCCTATGAAATCATTGTATCTTCATTTAAAAACATTTGGGCATTTATAAAATACCCTTGGATGTTTCTAGATGACCCTTGAGAGCCATAGGGTGTTCGTGTATCTTTTACAACTTTTTACGAATATTCAAAATCCCTAATTCAATAAAAATTTGTGATCTATGCTTCTAAAAACCCTGCAAGATAATACTGAAAATAACAAGTTAGTCAAAAAAGTAAATTAAAATGAGAAATCATTAGGGCATCCCACCATGATCACCATTTGTGTATACAAAAATGAAACACCAAATATAACAAATAAATGAAACCAAGAGATAATATTGCAAAAAAGAGATAATTTTATTGATATAGGGGGAGCCTCAAATATCCAATGTTACAATAAAGAATTTAATTTCTTTTGATACAAAATATTACAGGACTAGGGTTCTCTAAAACCCTAGTGAACAGTGCTAGTGGTGTCTTCAAATTCACTTTTGATCGCAACAAAGGTGAGTGGGCTTTGTGCTATCCAATACAAGACCACTCCAACTTAAGAAACTATTGTAGTATCTCCAAATATGCACATAGAAAATACAAAAAATAGGTTAGTAGCAACTGTAAGGGCTCTGAAGTGTGAGACCCTCATAAATCAATACAAACCCTAGCTATTCAATATAAAGAAAGTGAGCAAAATATGAAAATACATTAAATAAAATAAATCAATGCTAGATTTACTTCGTTCACTTGGTATATTTTGATCTATAGTAGCTATTGTAGGAAAATGGTACAATGATGCCATAGCGACACCTTGTAGTATTCAGTAGTAGGTTCTGAAACACCTATGGGTGCTCGATGATAGAAGAAACTGCCCATGAATGCTCAAGGATAGTGGAAAGCATCCATAGGCACTCAAGAATAGCATGTGAGAATTCAAGAGTAGTAGAGAGGTGATCAGGGATTGAGATGAGGTCTACAGAAGTAGATCTACTTCAGTAAAGGGCTATGCCAATCAATGCGATGATGGATGCAAAGGTGAGGGTGACGATGGATGAACTCTTTAGGAAGCTTAGGGCAAAAGACTTAGGAAATTCTTAGATTGCTTAGGGGTTGAGTCATCAAAATGAATCCTACTTATAATCTTCCCTAGGGACGTTAAGGTTTCAGTGACATAATATGTGCAGTCAAGATTAAAAACGTGATGGAGGGTGGAGATTAAGTTTGAGTAAGTGGTGTGGATCAAGGCAGATGAATGGCTGGGATTAGGCTAAGATGGATGGTTGGGATTAATTTACACACACATATATATACATTTATTAAATATATAGAATATAATATTAAATATTAATATTTTATTATATATTAAAAAATATACCTAAATATATGTAAATAAATGAGTAAAAAATTTGAGAAGACCTAGACGGACGATAAGTAGCTAGAATTTGGTGTCTACAATATCCATATTTCTAGTTCCTAAAATTAAATGGATTCCTAAGACCTTGTTTTATTCCATCTAAATTAAATTTTAATGTTAATATTAAATTCAACCCTAGGCCCTATGTTTTAATTGGCTACCCAATCAAAAGCAATGGCCATCATTGTCTTGCCCACCTAACTTTTAAATGACTTCCTAAGCCTACATTCTAAAGGCACCCAATCCTATCCAACCATAATTATGGTTTATTTGGGATTACATTATTCCCATTCATGGATATTAATTATGTTAAAATAGGTCTTGTCATATAAGTAATCCTAGGTATTTCAATCTCTTTTAGGGAACATGGATCAATTGAAGAACCTCCGTTAATAGTTGATGATGTTGGTAGATCCTTTGGTATCAACATGGTGCTTGCAAGACTCTTACAATGATCCATGGCACCACATACTATATCAATGTTGTGCTTTATACACTATGCCATGCTAGCATTAACATGCACCTCTTATATAGAATTCCTACATATTACATTAAATTAGAGATCAAATGGTGCTTTATTTAGTGAGAAAAACATGAATAACAAATATATGGATGATATGCATCCTATGCATGAACCCTTCTTTACACTCTTTCTATAGACCTATATGTTATATGATTCAATTATCTAGGATTATTTAATAATAACTTGGGTATGTGTAGTAGCCTTGGTTCTTACTATAGTTGACTTGATTTTAAATGAACATACATCCTTCCCTTCAAGAAGAAGATCAAATTTCAAATATTGCCAAGTGATTCATGCATATTTTACAAAAATTAAATTTTACCTTATGTAATCTACTATGACACTTACATAAAATACTTTAGGTAATGTGGTGTCAATCTTGATTTCATCAAGGTAGTATCCCCTCTATGACAGTCAATTGATATTCTAACTAAAATCTTGTGCTTTCTTTTGCATGACTCATGACTGATGAATCATGCTTATGGGTGCCATTCCTTAATATCCTACTTTATCCATAATGATATGGAGGACCTAACATGGTGTCCTTGTCTTTCCTTTGAACATAGTTCCAAGATTCCACCATCATACTATGTCAAGCATAGTTCCAAGATTCCACCATCATACTATGTCAAGCATAGTTCCAAGATTCCACCATCATACTATGTTACCTATTGCATACTTTTTAATGTGAAAGTTGAGCTTGATCCATTAATTCAAAAGTGAACTTCGTTAGTGTCACCTTCCCAATATTATTTTTAAGGATATCCATAGGACACAAGATAAATTATTATTATTATTATTATACAAGCAGCAAGCAGGCATTCCATAGAACTGTCTTCTTCTGTACTTCCAGAGAAAAAATAGGCAAATAAAAGAGAAGAAGAAATAAATAATTTGTATATGGGGAAGATATGGAGAGCATAATGTAGTTATCAGTATAAGGAGAAAGCTAAAGACCAGAAACTAGATTGGATTCCCTAATGGCTTGCGTATTCTGCGGTAGGTATTCAGTAGATCAAAATCGACACACGGCAACTTCGATTTTCAAATCATACGAACATCGTTCAAACGATAATTAGGTGAAGTATTTTTTGTCGCTCATGCTGAGCATGCTTGCCGTGAAAGACTTAGAGACGCACACAACGTGCTCTTCTAGATGCCCCACCTTGGTTTGTTTTATCTTTGAATCATGAATTTTAGCGTGTATCTGAAGAGGCACGAGAAACTTCGCAACCACCAACAACGATAACGATAATTCATTAAATAAAATATAAAAAATAAAGAAAAAATAATAACCATAATAATGACTGTAGTTGAGTGAATAAATAAAATATAATAAATAAGAAAAAATAATAAGGATAATAATAAGTGTAGTTGGTGAATGTCTTAGAGGATGAGTACATACACGCTGGGATATGTAACACAGTTGGTAAATATCGTTTGAGGTTGACATGCGCTTCCACTGATACTCAAATAACAAATGCCAGTACAACTAGGGCTGACAACAAAGCTAGGTTATCTTGTTTATTCTAGTAGACCCAACCTTGTAAATTCTTATTTTTCACTAACCAAATATATATTTTTTTTGAGTGAAACAATTTAGGCTCGCGTTTCTCTTTTTTTGAATGAGTGTGTGAGGGAGTGTGTGAGGAGTGAGTGTCTAAAATAATTTAGGTTCCTCTTTCTTCTTCACTTGTAAGTCTAAGGTTCATACAGTGAGTGTCTAAAACAATTTAGGTTCCTCTTTCTTCTTCATTGGTAAGTCTAAGGTTCAAATTGTATGAACCGGTGTAAGGGAGTGGTGGGTGTGTATGGCTGTGTGTTAAATTTCATATTGATAAGATCAGCTCTCCTTTTTATAAGAGATCACAATAAAATGAGAATGTCCAACCATAGACCTTAAAATTTTTAAAAATTTATCACATTATATTAAAAACAATAATAAAATAAAATATAACGATATTTAAATCTTTAAAGCCGTCGTCTAATTTAACACCTATTCAAACCCTAATCGGAGAAAATGAAAATGACCTGAGATTACTCGCTGTTAAAATTTTCCTAATTTTATTTTTATTAAACGGAAAGATACAAAACCAAGGGTTATCTCTTCTCGAGGTCCCCTTTAGGTAGGTATATTCGAGGCATTTTTCATTTTGAGTGAGAAGACTAAGTGAACACAGCGGCATCTTCGCCAATCCCATATGCACATGTCTACAAAAAAAAACTGATTAGAATAAAATATAAGGTGCTTGTGCTTGATCTCTATAAACTAAAATATATGGTTGTTTATATAAATATATATAAAAAAATATTATAATAAATAACTATGGTTGATATTTAATAAAAATATATACATATTTATATATAAAAAAAAAAAATTACATTAAATTAGGATAAAAGTCTTTACATTAAAAAAGCCCATAACATGGGGAATCAAATTAATCTTCATTGATAAGAGTTAAGAAACAAAACTGTCAACAAAACACAAATAAATAAAAAATAAGATTTAAATAATAACAACATATAAGTAATGACCATCAATTGTATTAAAATAATAAGTTATTGTTTTTTAACTTTTAAAATAAAATTAAGTTAAAATCATGTCTAATAATAAGTTTATCATTGTAAAATTCTTAAAATCTATGGCAATTATATATTATAAGTGGAACCTTTTCAATCTTATATAATCAATTAAAAAAAACATAAACACAATGAATAAACTAACATTCGTTTAACTTTTCGACTTTCAAAAAGAAAATAAATTTAATTCTTGTTGAACCATATACATATATAATTATCATATTATTGTAATTATATATATCTATATATATATAATGATTATCATATGTTATTTTCAACTTTCAAGAAGACATGATTGTCAAATTGTTGTAATAATGAATATATAATTATAACTATTAAATGATATTAGTTCAACCTTTCAACTTTCAAGGAGGAAAGTTCAATTTTACCCGGCATTAGTTCAACCCTTCAAATTTCAAGAAGAAGACATATAACTACCAAATGATATTAGTTCAACCTTTCAACTTTCAAGAAGGAGACAAGTTCAATTTTTACCCGGTATTAGTTCAACCCTTCAAATTTCAAGAAGAAGACATATAACTACCAAATGATATTAGTTCAACCTTTCAACTTTCAAGAAGAAGACATATAACTACCAAATAATATTAGTTCGACTTTTCAACTTTCAGGAAGGAGAAAAGTTCAATTTTTACCCGTATTAGTTCAACCCTTCAACTTTCAAGAAGAAGACAGATATAACTATCAAAAAATATTAGTTCAACCTTTCAACTTTCAAGAAGGAGACAAGTTCAATTTTTACTAGCCCATGAATACATAATTACGAAATTGTTATAATAACAAATATACAATGATTATTCAATGGCATTTAGTTAACATTTTAAATTTTAAAAAGGAGACAATTTCAATCCTTGGAAAATAATATAAACATAATTACAAAATTGTTGTAATACCGTTATAAAATGATTGATATAATATTATACATTAATATATCAAATAAATAAATAATGTACAGAATACGTACAGAAATTACTTTAGGATAATATAACAGAAGATATGATTCGTTCGATTTGGGATGGAATCAGCATATGCCAACATAATTTGGCACCGTTGGTTCCGTGCAACAATATGCCTCTGCTAGTTCTGTAGGATAAGGAGATTCTTGACTCCTTCAGAGGAGGAGAGACAGGATAAATATTCGGATTCGAGAAGCAAACAGTGATAACGATATAGTTGGTTGACGCGAGTAACTAAATTAGTTTATAAGTGTGTTGGAACAGAGTTTGTTTTACTTGTTTGAAGAGTCAAGATTTGACTAGTACACCTTAAACGAGAACGCGTACAGTGGACTGGACTGGGTTGATAATTATCTGGTCTAATGCCCATGAATCCGTCCAACCCTAAAGCCTCAAGACTTAGAGAAGGGATGGGAAGGGCGTCGAAATTGAAATATTCAGATTGCCCCAGTATTTATATACTTACTTGCTAATGGTATCATCCCATCAGTGTTCCAAAACAAACCATTTGCAAGAGGTCTCAAATATAAGATAGCTCTGAGTTAAGCAGCCATTTATTAGAGCCGCTGAAACACAATAACCTATTGATATTCCTATTCATATTCATTTTAGAGGAAACAAAATCCTTCATCAAATTGCAAGTGCCAGCGTCAGCGTTAGCATCAATATGGACATACCTCTAATAGCCATTAGCGAAGGAAAGGAGGATTGTGAAGATCATGTATCAGCAAGCCGAGAGGGAGAGAGAAAAATAATGAGATCAAGCCAAGTGCACCAGCTTGAAAGTGGTGTTGGTGACATGTGGCGAGAAATCCAAGAACTGGAAGGGTTTGCTTGATCCCATTCATCCCCTTCTCAAAGCCGAGGTAATGAGATATGGCGATTTTGCACAGCAATGCTACGATTGGTTTGACAATAGTCTCTCTTCCAAATACTACAGCAATTGCAAGCGCAGCAAAAGCTCTCTCACTCAGAGATTGCGTTTGGGTGAATGTGGCGGTAGCTATCAAGTCACCAAATACATATACGCCAATACCAGAGTTTTTGGTGAGGAAGAGAAAATGAGTGAAACGGGTGCTTGGATTGGATTTATTGCGGTTTGCAATGATGCAGAGGAGATAAGGAAACTGGGACGACGTGACATTGTCGTTGCATGGAGAGGAACAGAAACGCCACAAGAATGGTTCCAAAATCTTAGAGACATATTAGTTCCGATTCCTGCTAGGCTATCCCACAACGTACAAACAAATTCAAAGCCAAATGTACGCATCGAGAAGGGATTTATGAGCTGTTATACGTCCATAGAGGAAGACTCTGTAAGATGCAGGGCCAGCGCCAGGGAAAGTGTTGTGGCGGAGATAACAAGGCTGTTGGAAAAACACAAAGACGAAGAGCAGGATTTAAGCATAACATTCACGGGGCATAGCTTGGGAGGTGCACTGGCAACCATAAGTGCATATGACATCAAACAGATATGCATGCTCAGTGACGATGAAAATACGAAGAAAGTTCTTGTCACAGTGTTTTCCTTCGCCTCCCCACGTGTAGGAAACATGTGGTTTGCCCAACATATGGAGGAGATTGGCGTCAAAGTTTTGCGGGTGGTAAACAGAAACGACTTGGTTCCCAACGTTCCAGGAGTTTTTGTGAACGAAAACATCGGATGGCTCGCCAAAATTCTGTGTTGGCTTCCCTGGACATATTTTCACGTGGGTGTCCAGATAACTGTGGACAGCACCAGCTCGCCTTTGCTCAAGGAAACCCATAATCCTGCCAACTTTCACAATTTAGAGGTTTATCTGCACTCCCTCGATGGCTTTCAAGGGAATAACCGGCCCTTCAAATCTTTAGGATTAAGGGACCCCGCTCTGGTTAATAAGAACAGCGACTTATTGATTGAAGACCTACAAGTCCCTTCTCAATGGTGGCCCCGAAGAAATAAAGAAGTCGTCAAACGTATAGATGGGGCATTGGTATACTCTCCCGCTACTCCCACCCCGCCTCCTCCCTTTCTCTTCTGACGTCTGATGTGATGATCATCAGAGCTCTTTTTCAGAACTGTTTTGTATACACATTCTCTTTATTAAGATTACATGGCTAACCCACTTACCAAACAGACTCGCAATGAAGACTGTTTGCTCCATGTCACTTAGATTATAATTTGATTGACATTGTTTACTTTCATATTACTACATCGCCAATATATAACCTTACATCCTAATTATTGTTATTGTGGAACTATTGTGATTGTTCTGATAGTTCCACTTGGTTATGATAAGAAGTTGACATTTGAGAACTGCAATGGCTACTATGCAAAGAAACCATAATTTTAATTTAGTGTTCGTTTCATTTTCATTTTTATTTTTTTTCCCATATTTTAAATAATTAATTAATCAATTAAGTTTTATATATGATTAAAGTTTAATATAGTTGTATGGTTTAAATTCTAAATATTTTTTATAGATGAGATGGTAACATGTTAATAATTTGAAAAAGATGATTATCTTATGACAAGCAATGTAAGGAGATCAAAATATTACTAAAAAAATGTATATCATATAATTTATATAAATTAATTTAATTTTAAAAAGTATATATAACAATTTTACTATAACAAAAATAAAGCATAACTGTTGAAAATTAAGTGTGTTTGTGGGAAAAATAATATATTCCACACAATTATAATAATTAATACAATATATAACTTAATATGCAAATGGAATCAAGTTGCCTTGTAAATGGGTCCTCAAGCAATATTTTTAATCTTTAACTACAAAGCCTCAAGTAGAGTCTCCTCACTTTTTTTTGAAAGGAAATAAACTAATGTTCGATGGTTTTCATAATACCTACAAGAAGATGAGAAAAATTCCAAGCAAGAAGAAGATCATGTGTTTTGAGAGTAGTAGAAGCAATACAATGATATAGATAAGATTGTTAAAAGTAGATAAATGCTTTGTTAATAATATGATTACTAAATAAATGATGGATGAATAAATTAGTGAATGAAATGAATATTTATAGTAGATGGAAGAGATAATTTTTTTTTTGAGATCGACTATTGGATTACAGTCTTGTTAGAGCTTTAAATTTGAAATCCTTAGTCAAAACAATTTACCATCTTAACCCAAGGTATTAAACAATTAAACTTATGATCATACATCAAAAATCCTAAAATTTGGCCAATGACCATGATTGCCACTTAAATTGATAATCATGACACCATTGATATTAGAATGAGTGCTTTGAAGGATATGTGTAAGCATGTCCTTAAATCATACCTCTATCCTTATTTTAAATATTTGGAAAATATAGAAAGCATGAATGACAAGGAAAGATAGTAGAAAGATGACAAATTAGATGAGAGAAAGAAAAAAAAATCATTAGCCAACATGGCTTACCATCATCCTATCCAAGGATTAACAAATTTAGTCTATTCCTATCCCATATTAGGAGGATGAGACTCTCTACCACCTAAATTTAGTGGTTAGTACTCTTATTACAAATTCATATTGCTCCTTCCTAAGTACCATGTGAAACACCATAAGGGATAACCAATTGTGATTTCTTATGAAAATAAAGAAATATGTGATAGCCAAAACAACAAAAATAAAAATTCTATGCTATGGTACAAAAACAAAATTTAGTTTGTTTCAATCTCTTGTATATTCAAAATATTTATAATTTAAATAACAATAGAAAATACAAAAATATATTCAAATAATATTAAAGAAAATGAAAAAATCTATGGTACTTACCTATATGCACCCCTAATAATTTTGGCCAACTTTTTTTCTTGCTCTATGGGTCTTCAAAGAAATTTACCTATAAAGATACCCAACCATTGAAATATGTAACATTGGTACATAACGAGTAAAAATAAAAAGTGCATAGCTAATTCTAAAGTGATAAAAACCATTAGAAGCACTAACCATATAACATCTCTACAAAATGATAAAGAAATATATAGAAAATCATTTTTATAGTTAAAATTATAAATAGGTGATAAATATTTGATTTTCAATTTTCATTTTCACGTGCATATGCAAACATCTTATGACCATTATGCCTACATATGAGATTACATTAACATCTAGAGATAGTAAATTACAAGTAGATGAGGAAGCAGTGCTAGAGAGGTGGGTCCTTTGACTCACTTTATCAAATTTTGGTTGAAATAAACAAAAACCCAAAGTTGAGGAAAATGAATAAACACTTAATTAAGCTATCTAGGGAGTAGCTAGGGTGAGGAAACTAGTGCTATCAGGACTGCCATGTCACATAGGTGGTGGGATCAAAGTAAGGCAATAAAGAATGACCTAAAATTTGTTAGATTTTTATGAGTATATGATATAGTAAATGCAACCACAAGATGCAACATAAGCAATATAAGATATCTATATGATAATGTCACTATAATATGCAAGAAATTGATGAGAGAAACTCCTACAATAACTCAAAAATATGCAATTAATGAATGTTTAAAAAAATAGTACAATGTAGTATAATGTATGATATGAACACTCTATAATTTTTTTTTAAAAAGATACATTGTTCCACACTACCAATATATACTATGCACTCTCTATATTCTCTCCACTTCACTTCACTCACTATATTACCTATATATAGGAAGATAAGTTCCTCGACACTCACTCTACCTTTGATTCTATCCTATGAATCATGTACATGTGGACTACATGCACATTTACATCATTGTACATTCTAACACTTGTGCAATTATTACATACTGAAGTAACTACATAATATTGCTCTAAAGTAAACTCCTACTATAGTAATGCACCAAATTTGGTACATTTACATGTACCTAAATAATGTAATATACTCTAACACCCCCCTATACTACATTATTTGGGTATTGAAGACTTTGGTATTTAATATGGATCTTAATTTTGGTTTTGGAATATGAGCTCTTCTCTATTACTTCATTCATAATATATATATATATATATATATATATATATATATATATATATATATATATATATATATATATTTTCTGAATTTGGATGAGCATCTTGTTTAGGTTCTTCTTCTTCTTCTTTAGTTTGTAGATGTCCAAGTAGTGCGGAGTTTTTTTGTACTCTCTCTTTTAATTTTAAACCTTCTATTTCTTATTTTACTTTAATGATATAAAGGTTCTTCATTCTCACCAATCTGTTCCTCAAGAAATGCATTAGTATTATTTTGAATGATTTATAATGTGACACATATTAACCCCATTTATGCATCTAAAATCAATTATCATTTTTCTCTCTACTATATTTACTACTAAAATAAGATACGATTATAATCCTGCAACATAAATTACATTATGTCATAGAAAATTTGGAAAAGATTTAATAGGTCTTACACAACCATATCTATGTATGTGATAGAATTTTCTATTTGTAATTTTCATCCTATAAATATTAGTGACTTCAAGACAATCAAAACATTATATATTTCCTATCATGTAATGACTTACACCATAATCAATATACTAAATATCCTTTTTATTTTGACCTATGACTTTATTTGGGTTTGAAGTGATTTTGCATCTTGATATGGTATATTGTATGAATTCTAATATTGAGCCCTCTTGTAGTGTGCATTGTGATGAAATATCCCTCTTGTTATTTATTTCATGATATGATTCTTTTAAATATTTAGTATTTTAAGAATACTTTTGATAGAGCCCTTGAATAAGTCTACCTTATGACTTCCTATTTTAGAGTATGTGAATTAATTTGATAAAATATTTCCAAGATTTAGGTTTTGTAGGATCCTTATGTCTCCCTAGTGATTAGCAAGTAGTAGTTCACCTTTTGAATTGATTTGGATGAGCATATTATTTAGATTCTTCTTCTTCTTATTTAGTTTGTAGATGGCCTAGTGCGGAGTTTTGTTGTCCTCTAAATCTTTTTATTTTAAACGTTCTATTTCTTATTTTACTTTTATGATATAATGATTCTTCATTCTCACCAATATGTTCCTCAGGAAATGCATTAGTATTAATTTGAATGATTTATAACGTGACATGTATTATCTCCATATATGCATCTAAAATCAATTATCATTTTTCTCTCTACTATATTTGCTACTAAAATAAGATACAATTATAATCCTGCAATATAAATTACATTATGTTGTAGAAAATTTGGAGAATATTTAATAGGTCTTACACAACCATATCTATGTATGTGATAGAATTTTCTATTTGTAATTTTTATCCTATAATTATTAGTTACTTCAAGACAATCAAACCATTATAGATTTCCTATCATGTAATGACTTACAGCAGAATCAATATATCAAATATCCTTTTTATTTTGACCTATGAATTTGTTTGGGTTTGAAGTGATTTTGCATCTTGATATGGTATATTGTAAGAATTCTGATCTTGAGACCTCTTGTAGTGTGCATTGTGATGAAATATCCCTCTTGTTATTTCTTCCATGATATTATTCATTTAAATATTTAGTATTTTAACAATACGTTTGATAGAACCCTTGAATAAGTCTACCTTATGACTTCCTAGTTTAGAGTGTGTGAATTAATTTGATAAAACCTTTCCAAGATTTAGGTTTTGTAGGATCCTTATGTCTCCCTAGTGATTAGAAAGTAGTAGTTCACCTTTTGAATTGATTTGGTAATGTTTTGAGAATAATAATAATAAACTCTTGTTCACCTTATTTCTCATATTGAACTATGCATTTATCAATTTGATGAAGTTATCTATGGTTGGATTTATTTTATCTCTTTAGTATGAGTATGAGACAATTATAAGTAAATAGTTCCAAGAACTTCCATATTTATCCTTAACTTCAATAGATCAATTTCTTAAATTCTTATTTGTCTAATATTTTGATGTAGTATACTTTATATGTACCTATTTTGAAACTTCAGAAAATAATATTTAATTATCTAAAGTGGTAAACTTTATTTATCCTAATTAATTATTTGTAAATATTATGTTATTGGAATTTCAAGTAATAGAATTTGAAATGCTTTTCCAAAATAAACTTCACCCTTCAATTAGATTTCTAGAACTTAATAGAATATCTAAGATTTTATCTACTTATTCTTCCTATATGATTAATAAAACAACCTTAGGAATTGAATAACCTTTATAGAAAGCAATTAATGATATACTATGGCTTATACCTTATAATAGTGTTTTGATCATTGTTCACTCTTCGAATTAGGTTTTGACTATGAATTTCAATGTCTTCAATCCTTGGTCTTTACAGTCCATGAGGTATGGTATCAAGTGCTGCTTTGGGTGATGTTCTTGAAATCTGTTAGACTGCACTATCTCCCTTCTTAATAATTTTTTGACTATGTAGTAAAAATCACCTTCTGCATTCTCCTTATTGGTAGAGGTATTTAATAAATCTTACCTCCTTATGTAATGTATACCAAATGGCATATACGTTTTTACTTGAGCCTATCTCTCCTTGCTAGATGGCACCAACCTATGAGGTACGTTAGAAAATATCACTCTTGGTAACATAAGTATTATTATAGAATATATGTACTTGAATGATGACTAAACTCTATCATTTTGTGTAGAGTGTTACTTAGGTGTTCCTATTCCTTTTCAGGTGTTATGAACAAAGGTATTATGAAAGACTCTAGTGAATCTCCTTTGCTCCTTGAGTCTCGTGCCAAGCAGCACAGTGTTTCTTTGCTCAAGATGGTAGGTGGACATCTTCAACCTTGCATGTAGCTAAACCCTTTTGTTTTCTTATTAGCCCAACATTTCTTGCTAACTATTATTATTTTTCTCAATGCTATCTTGCTTAGCTTTCTTTAACTAATGGTGACTCTTTCTAGCACTTATTGCTTAGATTTCTCTAGCTAATGGTGGCTCTCCAACATTTCTTTCTTAGCTTCCTCTACCTAATATTGGCATTCTCTAGCACATGTGTTTCCAAGGTGCTTCACTCCTGATGGTTTGAAGGCATTTGTTTTAGCCCTAATTTTGTTATTCTTCCAATATTTTGACAATATTTTCTTGGGTTATAAGCTCCTTACTTGCACCTTATTTTTACTATTTTTTATTATGCAAATATTATGTTAGACTTACCTTGTTGATATGGTTACGTTTGTCCAAATAATTCTCCTTGTGATGTAGATTGAATTAAACCATAAATGTTGCTTAATATAACACCAATTGACACTTAATTGCGTAGCTCTAATGTTGGTTTGATGATTTTCTTGTATCTCTCGTTTACTTTAAAATGGTTGCTTGAAGACTATGTTTTTCTATCTATTGTAATACCTTTTGGAGGCTACATATTTTGTACTTCTTGGCTATATTTGAAAGGACAAGAATGGTGCTTCTCTTGTAACATAAACATCCCTATAATAGATAATATTGAACACCTTAACTTGCACCAAATTTTTAGGCCATATTTCTTCTTTTCCAAGTTTCTAACTTCTTTGATGAAATGACTTCTTGAGGGTATATAGTGATCTAATAACACTAACCTATAAATTACTTGTTTGAATATTTTACACTAACAAATTCAAGCAACTAATATACCATTATTTTGGTGACTTTATTTCACCAAGATATGTTGCAGATTTTTTGTGCTCAATAGTGTCCTTTCACACTTTAACTTAATTCTGCTTGTGCATTAATTCTCACCTTTGAACAATATTTAATGCACTTAAAAAATATCTCTTAAGTATAACTAGTATAGTGCTCTATTAATATCACCTTATTTATCCTTCAAAGTAACTTGTAAGATGCACTAATAATAACTCTTGAGTGCACTATAATCTCTACAACTTTAACTTAAAAGTAATATCTTCTTCTTGTTGAAATATATCTAATCTCCTATTTAATGTGTAGGTATTAATCTTAAAAGAAATTATCTTCTACACTCCCTTGAAGATTATAATATGTGACCTTCTCTTTGTAATTTTTTAAACTATAATATGGTGCTTAAAGAATATTAATAATGAACCAAAAATCTAAAGTTCAACTAATGAAATTTTTTTCACCAAAGTTGCTTACCTTAACGAACTTTGTAGATGAAGGATTGCAAGGTGATTAGATTTACCTTATTGTTGCCTTTCCTGGATGAACATGCAACTCTTCTTGAATATTAAAAATAGTTTTTTAGCCCACTTATTTGCAGCTTTGAAACCCTCTAACTTGTTTCCATGAATTTGTAGTAGGGGACTTTAATTATCCTTCATAATGTAATCTATAAATCTAAATTTTTACAGCTAGTACTACTATCCTGATTGTTGCTTTCTTGCTGACCTCAAATCTAAAATTTTTATATTGCAAAGTAGTTAATCTCTCCACTACATTGTTGTTCTTGAATCTCAAAAATTTTGTAGGGATATCCTATAAATCACAATTGATATTTTCCTTCAAGAACCCTTCAATTTTTTGTTGTAGAAACTAGCATATCTCGTTTCTTTGAATAAGCCTTGTAGCCTTCAAAGGAAATTTTAAAACCTCTGAGGTTTGGTAGTAATGTTTGGCTTATTTCTCCTTCACACTCCTTGTAAAATTCTAATTTCAATCTAGCCATTCTTCTCAAGAATCTAAAAGTCTTGATGTCTTCAACAATCTCCTTCAAAAATTTGTAAGCTTCTTGTCAAACGCTTCTTTCTTGGGCTTGTTGTTAGATGGTGATAATTATCCCAAGATTTTAATTTATTAGGAAATTTTTCTTGGTGGTAAATTTCTCTAATGAGTTCTCCTAGGAACTAATTTAATGGGCTTCTTCGAATCTTCTTCATTGAGGCTCACCAATACTTCTCCTTGTTTCTACTTGAGACCTCTTCTCTAGGGTCTTCACTCTTGTAGATTCTTTGGTCTTCCAAATGATACCTTTCATTAAAATTATACTATGAATTTTTTTCAATGAGATCTCCCTCTTACATCTTTAAAATTTGCTACTTCATGAACATGACTTTTGCTAGTCCTTCTCCATCTCTTCACAAATTGAAAGTTCTTCAATAGGACCTCTAGTAGGTCTCTTAAACTTCTTAGGATGATTTCTTCTACTCCTTCAAGGTGAAGTATTCAATATTAAATTAAGATCACCAATATCTAATCTTCATCAAGACTCTTCTCTGGAGTCTCTTCGCTCTACTATTTGTAGTCTTTAATGGAGATCACCTGTAGACACCAAAACAACACCAATATGATTATGTGATGATAAGAACTAATTGAATTGATATACATAGCCCCTAGGGCAGCCCCTAGAGGTTAAAAAATGGTCCTAACCACTCCCACAAAAATTTTGGGAGGTTAGAGGACAATTTGGCACCTTTTCAGCACTTTGATCCCTACTCGTCCCACCCTGGGATGATTATAAATTGGTATTCGTTCCACCCTAGGACGATTAGTAGTATTCGCTCTAGGGTGGGGTGAATAATAGGTTTTAATGGCAAAATTCAAACCTCAACAGGTCTGCCACTTAACTACAACTTCAGGACATGCAATTGCGAGGAGCGGATTCAAATCAGAGAGAGAGACTTTAGTCATGCATGCCTTGATTTTTGGAGGCCTCATGCAAGGAGACTCTAAATCAGGGAAGAATATTTTCTCCCAAAATAGGACAAGAAACTCAAATGGCGCCCTCACATGTGCATTAAAAGAGAGAGACCCTAGGTCTATAAATTGGTGAGTCTTCTCACCCCAAAAAAACATAGAGAAGGAGAATTTAGAGCAACAAAGTTCTTCCGAATCAAACCCTTACCCCCATTGTGCTTTTACATCCTTGATCTCTCTTTTGGAGGGAAGGTTATTGGGTGATTATTGGAAGCGTAATCTAGACCTCAAACTCAAAAATTTGGCCATAATATCCCACAAAATCTATCGAAACAACCACACAAGAGGTTTTGTACCCATCCAAAGTGGATTGGTGCCAAAAATGAGTCCCAAATGGTGGGCGTCCTGCCCCCAGGTGCCCTCCGCACTATCGCAGTTCTAATAGCCCCACCCCAAAGAAATTAGAAATATATGGTAGATTTATCTAATTTCTCTTTTGCATTTGATTCTAGGTTACTTACATATTCTGCCATTTAAATTTCATGTGATTCTGACAAGTTTTGATCATGCTTTTGTTATTTCCCACTTTCACTAACATGCAAGGAGCATCATCATATTTCTGGTGATAGAGGCCAAATTGGCAAAATTCGACCATCTGGGTCATCCCAAAATATCCCATTTTACCTAACACCAACTTTGCAAGCATTTTTTAGGCTTCTAGACTAGAAATTTGGGAGGTGGCTTTCAGAAAAGTTATGACAGTCCTAATCGTCCCACCCCAGAGCGATTAGAAATATGTACAAGATTTCTGGAATGTTCCTTTTTTAGTGGCTTCCTGGTAATGTTTTATTACTTTTATCAAATTTTTAGCTCATTCTTATATGTTTCAGTTATCATTTTAATCATTTTATGCATACATTGACCACAGACCTTGGGGATCGCATGTTTCTCTCCATCTGTAGGTGCTACTAATCCTTTTATTTTTCCCTAAACATAGGATCTCAATACTAGAGGAGTATCAAGGAACCATAGATACATTCATGCAAGCGACGACAACATTTGGTCCGCCCATTTTTCATGTGGGCACGCGGAAGATCTCAAAGAGGAATATATCATTCATGGTGTAATCAAAATATGTTCGACGCTCTTAGCTCCTTAAAAGGGAGGAGACTTATTGTAACACAATTTGGAACAAATTAATAAAATAAAGGGCCACACTTTTATACTTTATTTTAATCTCATTTTAGTTTGTTGGTTTTCCTTCTTTTCATGCATTCTCGTTCGTAGGACTTAGCATTGCATTTTCCCTTCTGTTTTGCTTCTGTATCCTCATGCTTTCAATGGTGATCAAGATCAAATTTCTGATCAGAAGTGTTTGTTTTTCTTGCAGGTACCAATCTTTCAAGCACTGGACTGCTGCTCGTTCCACCCTATGGTGAATACAGAGCTAGAATTCATGCCACCCTGGGACGAATAGGAATTCGTCTCACCCTATGATGAATGCAAATATATTATTCATCCCACCCTGGGATTCTTAGATTTCTATGAAGTTTCAGATAAAAAACTTAGAGGCATCCGGTTGAGGCAGAGAAGAGGTAGGGGTTCTGAGCATCCTCTGTCATTTTTTGTTTTTTGTCTCTGTCATTTTATGTTTCTTTGCTTGCATAGGAAAGTTTAATGCATGTTTTTATTTATTTTTGCAAGTAAAAAGAACCCCACACACCATGAGATAATCTAAACATCAAGGCATTGGTCTTAAAACCCCAACACTTCATCAAGACCAACGGTGGATTTCATCACCACCTTGGCTTGAAATATTGCATACATAACCCCGATCATGACTGTTGCTAGACATAAATCCTGATGAAAGCTGACCAAGTGTAGCTGGGGTGATTCCCAGTGCATGAGGATAAGTATTCTATGTTAGGTGTCATAAACAGAGCGATTCCCCTTCCATACCACCTATGTTCCATGTATTGTTCTGCTCTCACGTACCTATAGTCTCCCTCACGTAAGGGCGGGTATATAGAGAGGTTTGGTATAACGGCTTGGCAGTGGTATATAGAAGGGACGACCATTTTTGGGAGATATAAGAGCCTTCATATTGCATATACAACAAACAATTCTTTACAAGGTTTTCAAAAAAAACATCAAAACACACCGAACCAGATTTAGGGCACACTTTTAATCCATAAACAAGATAATCATTGCTTTGATTGTGTGTTTCCATTTTGTTTGGTGTAGCATAAAAAAATTGTAAAGAAGATAAAAATATACACATATTTAGAAAAACATCACCATGGTGTACACTCGTAGCCGAGCCCAATCATGGGCAGACATTGCATAAAGTGTACAAAGGGGCACAAGTCACCTCCGATATAGTCCCAAGGACTTGGTCATACAATCTTGGTGGCCTGACCCACAAGATAGTCTGCATCATGCCATTACATAAAGGGACTATAGAGGCACCCCTTTGAGGGGCACTCCCACTCAGCATAGACCCTTTCAGGAAGAGGCCCTACACGTGGCATTCAACATAGATGAGAGGGCTCCATTAGACGCTCGTTATGAGTGGCCCTCGCATGATGAAGTGCTAGAACAACATAGGGTCCATAAGGAGGGGCCACATGATTACGTCATCCCTCATTTACCCTTTATTACTGTCAAAAACAATAGGCCAAATCCAGAGCACAAGGCTCTTTAGCCAGGGTAAGCCAATTCTGCTCGCCCCTTTCACACATACGAAATGGAGCATGAGGAAGACCACTACATTACTCAAGAACAATACACAACATGGGAACAATGTGCCTCCACACCTGCTATGTATCAAGATCACCCATTGAGGCTAGAGCCTCATGTAAATACCGCTAACCTTGATAGGGGAAAGTGACCCATAGAGATCTAGGATCACCACAACCAAGATAGATAGGTAGGAGAGGCATCTAGGCTTCCTAAACACAAGATGACAAAACAAATCAACTTGGCATTTTCCAAATATGCCACCTGAAAAGCGCAAATCACACAGCTCAGGAAAGACCAACAATAGTTAGAGCATCTGTATCACCTTAGCAAAGAGCACATTCGACGTTAGACAGATGAATTGCTCCATAAAAATATGCCTAAGAGGGTCCCAACCCCTCGTGCACATAAGATAGAATTGTATGAGAGACACAACCCCTTGGTGCGAGATAGGTCTCCGTGACCTTATCAAATATTACCTCCAAGACCTCCTAGACCTAAGTGGGAGGCCACTCCCAGAAACAACGATGGGCACCCTTCGTGGGAACCCACCCATGTTTATAGGTCTCACCCAGGAACTCCTCAAGAAGCATATGAGGAGTATGAGCAAGAAGAAGAGTAGACTGAAACACCCTACCAAGGCAAGGGGGTGCTGTTTAGCTACCCCTCCATAGGCCCCAAGTTCCATGCAACCCACAGTGGGAGCAAACTAAGGAGGAAGAGATCAAATCCTCTGATGCATATAAAGCACTGTTAGAGTGCTTAGAGTCTATGGAGACCAAGACTTCTGGGCCCCAAAAGCCCACTTTATGCTAGCTCCGCAGTCACCCTGTGCATCTGCCAGTGTCGACATCCCCATACCCTGAACACTTTAAACTGCCCCAATTGGAACTCTTTAGAGGGGAGGATGATGCCCAAGAGCATGTGACTATATTCCTAAGCCAATGCTTTGGCATTCAGGACAACGATGCTTTACTGCTAAGAAAATTTATAACCATGTTCGCCGGCCCTGCCTCAGATTGGTTCACCCAATTTCCAAAACATAGCATCAGTAACTTGGATCAGCTAGTGGATGTGTTCCTCGAATGTTCACCTTCAACACCAAGAAAAAGGCATCACTAAGCAACCTAGCTAGCCTCAGGCAATATGAGGAAGAAACCATGGTGGCCTATGGGAATCAATGGAGGACGTTGCTTTCAAAACTGCCCTACCTCCCTCCCATGTCTGACCTGACCCAAATGTTCTCAAGGAGATGTTTGAGATCGATCTTCATGCTATTGTAGCTACAACAATATGCCACTCTTGAGGAAGCCCTAGCACAAGCCATAATCATTGAGGAGATCAAGATACAGGATGGCAAGATTGCCAAGCCAAAGAAGAAAGAGTGGCCTAAAAATGCCAAAATAAGGACCATGCAACCGAAACCCGCTGGGGTCAATCAAGTTTCTATAAACATGCTGAATCCTGCACAAGCAACACAACCCTCACAGGATAACTATCAGGCAGTTCCTCTTGACAGCTATGAGAAGGAAAATCATCGACAAGAGAAAATGTTGTAGCGTCACCCTAGGCGATAGTTCACACCCTTTAGAGTCCAAAGACTCCTTGTTTGACCATTTTTCTATGAAAAACTTGATACACCTGCCAGAGAGTTGCCCCATAGACCCCAACATGCCAAAACCTAAGGGCTATAGGGAAGACTTGTACTGTAGACTTCATAGGCAGAAAGGACATGACCTTTACACCTGTTGGAAGTTCAAGAGCTTTGTGCAAGATCTAAAAGACAACAATACACTGGCGATGGACAACCTCGTAGTGCCAAACAACCAATAGATGGGAGTCTTCAAAGACCCCCTACCTACCCATGATACGTAGGAAAATACCATTCAAGTCAATGAGGTGACACAAAAATTCCCCATGTAGGGGTATGTAGGGATGATAAGCATAGTGACTAGGAACAAGAGGTACCAAGGAGCTACCCCCGTGACGGCCACAAGAGAGGTTCCATCAATGTGACAACCTTAACATCACCCTACACAACCTCTCCCGCCTAGACTAGTGGCCACGATTCAGACTAGACTCACCCAAAGTCTAAGGACCACGTCGGCTAGGATCTCCATTTACGAGCTCATTCAACAATCATCACCCCATCGAGAGGCCCTAATGGAGATATTAAAAGCCATCGAGATGGAATCCCATGAAGAAAACTCTTTCAATAACTTTATGGAGCATATAAAACAATGTACAAAACCAGTCATCACCTTTAGAGAGGATGAATTGAAATCAGTGACTGGTGACATGGTGGATCGACCCCTGCACGTCATTGCACAGGTCAACAAGATTTTGTATAAGAGGGTGTTGGTAGACACTAGCTTGTCTAGTAATATAATTACAATAGTGAAATTGAAACACCTCAAGTTTTCGACATCTCACATCATGGCCTCCACTTATACTCTTCGAGCATTTAATGATGCGATATGCTCAACGGTTGGCACAATTGTCCTACCCATCTAAGTGGGAAAAAAGACTATTCATATGTTGTGCCACATATTGGAAGGTGAGATGGCCTATAATATCTTGCTGGACCAGCCTTGGATCAGGGACATGAAGTGTGTCCCTTCAATAGCTCATCAGTGCCTAAAGTACACATTTGAAGGGCAGGTGCATGTAGTCTCGATAGAATTAGAGCCATTCAAGTATTGCAATATGGTGCAACTGATGCCACAATCGACCCTTCCATAAAAACATTTGGATTTTCAATTGAATCCATCTAACCAGGATTTGATTCAGCATGCATCCCCACTATTAAGTCTGTCCAATCATTAGTCGGGTCCATCTTCATCATCTAGTCCTTCACCAATAATGCCACCTACAGTGGCCACACCAAAATACAAGGGGAAGAAACCCCTAGAAGAGGCACTACCCCTAGTCTCAACCATCTCTACCGAATAGATGCCTAGCCGAATGGAAGTCGAGATGCCTAGTTCACCCTACATGGAGTGGACCCAGGAAGAACTCCCATTCCCTCCCCCTCCACTTCCAACGATCACCATTGAGATGGCCAACACGGGCCTGGGGGAGTATCTAGTGCATAATATTATAGCAACACCCACACTTGAGTCCATGCAGGACATGGGGAGACCTCGCCTCCCCAT
The DNA here is from genome assembly GCA_028583015.1 of Wollemia nobilis. Lineage (NCBI taxonomy): Eukaryota > Viridiplantae > Streptophyta > Pinopsida > Araucariales > Araucariaceae > Wollemia > Wollemia nobilis. The sequence continues at coordinate 154,846 of JAQPPZ010017051.1, forward strand.
CGACACTGTGGTTCCTCTAGGCTACCCACCAAACCAGAAAAACTTTGTTTATGGGGGCATCGATAATTGCATTGAACCTTACATGCAAGAAGAAGAATATGAAGAGCCCTTTGCTAAGGACGTAAACTATTTGTCCAACCTAGACTTCACTTTGAGATATCTTGGCCAATATAATTGGCATGGATATGGTTTGGGCAGATATGAGCAAGGAGTGCATGTTCTTTGCCAACCAAGGTATCAAATGCCATACGACAAGTCAGGAGTAGGGTTCAACCACCCCCTGACCCTTGAAATCTTGGTAGAGAACATGAAAAGCCTAGGGATCGACAACAAGGATGGGTTGGCATTAGATCCATATGCCAATCCTAACATGACAAATATATTGGGGGATTACCTCCCATTGCTAACAACCAACCTTGTTGACCTTAACACCCCTTTCCCTTCGATTGAGAAGGGATAAATTTTGAGGACTCACCTACACAAGGGATATAGACAAGGCCAAGAAGGGTATTTAGAAGATGATTCAGAGTATGAGGTGGCACCTTGGGATCCTTTCGAGTCTAATAGCAATCATTCACAAGTGACCCCAATAGATGATTATCATGAGATCTTCATGAAAATGTTCCCTTTGGATGCTCCAATCGAGCAAGTGCCACTTCAAGAGAATCAAGTTCTTCTGTAGAGATCGAAACAACCCCAATGGGACCACATTAATTTGCTCGAGCAAGATGAGCCTCATATGTTGCAAATAGTTGTTGAAGCCAAAAAAGGCCTCTGGATCTCTGATAGTGATTATGAATACGAGAATGAGATTTCATATATCAATGATATGTGACAACAACAATACCCCATGGACATAGATGACATGTTTGAACATCTACACATAAGGCCTAGGCATAGGTGGCACCTAAACCAGGCTAGTTGAACTAGATACTGCACCTACCACTTTAGGTATACAAAGAACATCTCCCACCTAGAGACCCTATAGAGCCATTAGTGCCAATGGTAGACCTTGTCCTTTTATCTGCACATAGGGTCGATCCATTTGTGCCAATACCCACATATCCAAATCTAGAGCACAAAAATCACCTAAGATGTCTAAGTCACCACACCTATGGTAATGGAGACCAAAATCATTTCATTAACATGATATCCATTGACTTAACCACCCCCATCTATAAACCAGCCGACCCAACATGGTCATTGCATCTAGACCTAGACGCTATAGACTAGGATCACGCTGACACACCATCATCCCCATCAGAGTACTGGCCTTGCGGTGAGATGTTCCATTTCACCCCAGGACAGACTCAAGATGTCTTCCATGCTGAAGAGGAACCCAACGTTATGAACATAGATCTAAATTCAACAAGTGACATCCACTTTATCCCAACTCCACACCAATTAGAGGATGGTTCCCACATGTCAGTTGAAAAGACGACTAACGTAGAAATTGGCTCTAATCCAATGAATTTGCAAATCATCACGCTAGGGGTAAGTCTATCCCACGAAAAGCAAGCCGACTACATTACCCTTGTCAAAGAGAAGAAGGAGGTTTTTGCATGGTCCTAAAAAGACATGTTGGGGCTAGACCCATAGCTAGTCACGCATAATCTAATGCTTGATTCGACAGTTAATCTAGTTAAGCAAAAATTATGTAAGATGCACCCAACATTAGCCTTAATGGTCAAATATGAGCTACAAAAGCTGTTGGATGCATAGTTTGTCATCTACGTGGATTACCCACCATGGCTATCCAACATGGTACCCGTCAAGAAGCCTGACGGGAGGATTTGCATATGCATCGATTTTCAAGTTCTAAGGATGATTTCCCATTATCTAGCATTGATGCATTGGTAGACGCTACAACGGGCCATGAAATGATCTCCCTCATGGATGGTTTCTTAGGATACAATCATATTCGTATCAATATTGAGGACCAACTAAAAATGGTGTTCACAACACCTTGGGGGACATTTTGTTATAAGGTCATGCCCTTTGGCCTTAAAAATGCTGGTGTCATCTACCAACATGCCATGACATACATCTTCCATGATCACATGCATAAAACTTTGGAAGATTACATGGATGATTTATTAGCAAAATCTCTTTTGCACCCAGATCATCTCGATGACATAAGCACGATCCTCAATTGCCTCATTGAACATAAAGTTAGACTAAATCCCAAGAAGTGCATATTTGGTGTCACATATGGAAAAATCTTGGGTTTCATAGTCTCCAAATGAGGAATTGAGTTAGATCCAAACAAAGTCAAGGCAATCCTTGAAATGCTTCCCCCAACTACCATCAAGCAGCTCATAATCCTGCAGGGAAAGGTCGCATCAATCAAGTGCTTCATAGCACAGTTATATGACAAGTGCCAACCCATGGATAAATTATTGCACAAGGGGGTAGCATTTCATTGGGATGACGAGTGCCAGTTAGCCTTTGATGACATCAAACAATACTTGGCTTCGTCGCCAGTACTAAACTAGGAGTGTCATTCTACTTATACATCTCAGCTACTGAGGTGGCACTAGGCGCCATGCTAGCCTAGAAAAATGAACTACACAAAGAATAGGCTAATTACTATCTTAGCCGCACCCTGGTTAGTGATGAACTTAACTATGCATACGTCGAGAAGCTATGCTTGGCAGTGGTATTTTCTACCAAAAAGCTATGCCACTACATGCTGAGCAATACGACATATATTGTGTCTAAGGAGAATCCATTGTGATACATGATGAGTCATACTTATCATAGTAACCGCATGACAAAATGGATCATGTTGTTGATAGAGTTTGACATAGAATTTATTGGACAAAAGTCCATCAAAGGTCAAGTCATCACCGATCAACTAGCAAAGGCTCCTATTGAAGACGATTAGCCTCTGACCATAGAGCTTCCAGATGATGGGGTCTTCCATGTCTTAGAATCGCCAGATTCTGATGAGCCTGAGTCACAGGCCGACATAACCCTATTCTTTGATGGTTCTAAGTGAGAGCAAGGGGGTGGAACAGGAATTGTATTCTTCACACTACAAGGGGCTCCAATGCCTCTATCATTTAAATTAGATTTCTCATGCACCAACAATAATGTTGAATATGAAGCCTTGCTCATAGGTCTTCAAACATCAGTCACCATGAACATCAAACATTTAAAGATATTTGGTGATTCGTTGTTAATTTTCAACCAAGTAAAATGGGTATTCCAATGTAAATGCCTAGTTCTATAGGCCTACAAATCCCTTGTGGACAAATTCCTAGAAAATATTGATTGGTATGACATCGAGGCACTCCCTCGATCATTTAATCATTTTGCAGACACTATGGCCTCCTTGGGGTCACTAATTCCGCAAGACCCTTCCGGTGAGATGACAACCATTCAGGTCAAAACATTATCACAATCTGTGATGAAGCGTGCAAGATCTGACCTAACGCTAGGAATCCTACTAATCTATATTGAACCATCTTAGGGTAAGTTCTCTCAAATCCGTGAATGTATGAATCATGCCAACTAGGGGTCCTTGTTCTCCCTAACCCCTCTTAATAGCAACACAACGCTATTCTTACAAGTTATTTCCCACTCAGCTTTTGCTAGGGATGAACTACAAGAGGGATTGGTTGTTCATACCATCGAGGTTTCTGATTAGCAAAATTGGTACACACCCATAAGGGATTACCTCAAGTTAGGTAACCTCCTAATTGGATTGACGCATGCCGTAAAAATATCATTTAAACAGGAAGCAAAAAAAAATGTCTTGCTAGGAGACATTTTGTATCATCAAAGCTATGAAGGAATCCTCCTCTATTGCTTGGACCAGCAGGAGTCCACTTGGGTGATCACCCAAGTGCATGATGGTACATGCAATGTCCACTTTAGTGGTATGGCTATCGCAAAGTGCATTCTCTGCATGGGCTATTATTGGCCATATTTAGAGCGAGATTGTTGCGCATATGTCAAGAAGTGCATGAAGTGTCAACACCATGCCAATTTGACACACGTACCTTCTTAGGCCTTGCATCCGATCCAATCAGGTTGGTCATTTTCATAGTGGGGCTTAGATCTAATCAAAAATATCTCCCCTGCATCATCATCGAGTCATCACATGTTTATCATAACGGCCATAGAGTACTTCACCAAGTGGGTGGAAGCAATTCCGTTAACCTCTATGATTGGACCCCACATTGCGGAGTTTATTTTACATAATATCATGTCATTTTGGTATTCCATCCAAGATCATCTCGGATAATGGGACGTCATTCAAGAACAAAGATGTGCGTGCTTTGACAAAAAAGTACAAAATTTAGCATAGTTTTTCAACACCCTATTATCCGCAGGCAAATGGGCAAGCAGAGGCATCAAACAAAATGTTAGTTACAATCCTCAAAAAAGTGGGCTTATCGCACTAGAATTTAGATGCCCATTGAGGCAAATCCATTTTTGCTGGTGTATGACTCTAAGGTAGTCATGCCTCTCAAGTTGGAAATACCTTCCTTGCGCATATCAATGCAAGAGTTCATCGATGATGACACTACACGACAGACCTAGTTAGATCAACTTACGCTTTTCGAAGAACAACGCATCAATGCTCTTGAGCATTTACGTATCTACCAAGAGCGACTTAGGAGAGCATACAACATGAAATTTCACCTGAGGGACTTTCAGGTTGGTGACTTGGTCTTAAAAGAGAACCAACAAAATTCTAACTTGCTTCCCCATCTAAGGGACAAATTCATGATAAACTGGTTAGGTCTCTATGTAATTGATAGTAAAATAGGTCCTGGGACATATCGGGTCGTCTCTCTTGAAGGAATCAAGGAACTCAAACCCTTAAACATCAGTCATTTGTGGCCATTCCACATTTAGCAAGCCATAGCCCACCCCAAAATCTCCAAGGATTCCTACAATCTCTTGGTCAACCCCAAAAATCTCCAAGCATTCTTACAATCGCTTGGTCAAACCTAAAAATCTCCAAGGATTCTCACAATCGCTTGGTCAAACCCAAAAAGCTCCAAGGATTCTCACAATCACTTAGTCAACCTAAAATGCCCCAAAGGTATCCATAAACCCTTTGGTCACACCAAAAGCTCCAAGGGTTCCCATAACCGCTTGGTCAAAAAAAAATATTCAAAAATAAACAAAACAATAAAATATTCAAAAATCAAACAAAAACAAAAGATAATCAAAAATCACAAAAAAAAATTGCATCTCAATTCCATGCACACTCGTAAAAATCAAAATACAAAAGAATTCATTGCATTAGGCATCACATACATCCATTGCATATTTAATGGTCATACATGTCACAAACACCATAGACTGTAATTGCTAGGCAATTCCATCATTTTTCACATTTAATCCATTTTATAAACACCTACATCCAGAATAACACCATCCACATTTTTAACATAGTTAGTTGTCTCCTAATATATTTAGGGTTTTTGTCATTCAGTTGTATTTAAATTTCTAGCCAAAAATTGTACAAAGTTAGACAAATTTTACAAAGGCAGAGTTTTACTTGGATCACGCCTTGTTATGTAACATCCCTACACAAGTTAAAACACATAAAATAATTCCCAATTTGTGTAAACACAAGAGAAACCTACAAAGCAGTATAAGGTACCATAGGTAAAATTTTAGCCTGTTTATCCCCTCGTGTGAATGGTTCGAGAATGTTGAGAATTGACAAAAGGAAAAGCTCTTCCACATCCATCCCCCATAATCAATAGTGGTTTTTACCACTATCCATCATATCCCTAAAACACCTTTGGTCCCCAAAGTCGTAAGGATTCGTACTACACATCCCTGAAAAGGATGGGTAGTCATCCCCAAGGCCTAAAAGGATCAATGCCATTCAAAATCCAAATCCCAAAAATCCATCATCAACAACATCTCCCACCACCTTTGGTCCCCAAAGTTATAAGGATTCGTACTACACACCCCTGACAAGGATGGGTAGTCATCCCCAAGGTCTAAAAGATCAATGCCCTCACATAATAATATCCCTAATCACCTTTGGTTCTCAAAGTTGCAAGGATTCGTACTACACATACCTGAACATGATGGGTAGTCATCCCCAAGGCCAAAAGGATCAAGGCCATTCATAAGCCAAAAACCTACGAAGCTCAACTTTGCAACCTAAAAAGCTAAATAAAAAAATAGTGGTTATCACCACTATTCAAATCCCTTGCTCCAAAAGAAAAACAAAAAGAGAAAAAAAATAGTGATTTTCATCACTATGTCTGAAAGCAAGTAGCACAACAAGTTGACCAACCAAAAATGCCTGAGCTTGAATCCCTAGAATTATCAGCATTCAAAAAACCATCTAGGATATCCTCATTACAAGTTTGGTGGATAGCCTACCTGACAATGGTGGTATCCTAAAAATGCATGACAATATGTCTATCACATTAACTGTGCATGTGAGCAGGCCAATGTTTGCATGTGGATGAGATAGCTTATGGTACCTTAGTTTGTATCATGGATTAATATTACTAAATACAACAACAGAGTTAGTGGAGCTAATTAGGTGATCCTCGATACAGGTTTGGTTGACAACCTATCTGGCACTGGCGGTATCCTGACAAATACCACATGAACGAACTCAATTGCACACACAAGGATGTGCAATAACTTGGTCAAACTCAAGTTTGATTCATACCTTGTTCAAAAATCTTGTGAGATATATGTACAGTATTGGCTAGTTAGTTAAAACATCTGAATCTTAGAAAACCTTAACTACAATTTAAAATAATTGGTACATTTCATTACTTTCATCACAATTAGAAAATACGAAAAATACCAAAACAAAATCACCACATATAAAGTCATTCCACAAAACCATCACATAAGTATATAAAGCCAGTAAATCCTGTACAGTCTATGGTGACATCGATAAGTTACCAAAAAACATTTCATTCATTCCATATTCATACATCATATAATTAGAAACATCGCATTCCTGATAACACATGCATACATCATCATAAATAAATGTGCATAAACAAAAAAAATAAATCATGACAAGTGTATATTCAAAAAGTAAAGTCATGTATATATATCATCAAAATTCTCGTAGGCTATAATAAGTCGGTCCTCTAACCTACCAAAAACATCAAAAACTCAAAATCCCCAAGCCTAGGGCATCGGCCACGATGATCACGCAAGATCAGTGCAATGGGAACTACCCTCGTGGTGTGGGTTCTCTGGGACCTCTTAGGGTGGCTACTTCTAGCCCCCGTATCACACCCACTAGTGCCACCCTCATCTAGCCACCTGCGATGAGATGATGCTAACTACTCAGTATCGCTGTCTCTCATATAGCGTGAATACCCACCTCTAGGGAGCTCATGTAACCGCCCATCGAGGTGGATAATATCTGCATCCAAATACATCCGATGTTGAAACCATTTTGCCTTCTGCTGATGGTACATAGCCACTACATCCTCGTGCTGCACTAACTGAGTTCATGGGAGATCCCTCTCTCGCATAACATCTATGTCCCCATCCCACTGATGGTATGCAACAAATGCGTTCTCCCACTCTGCCAACAAAGTCCATAGGAGATCCCTCTCCTGCACAGCCTCCCCAAGCTCCTCATCATGTATCCATAGTAGGTCCTCTAATAATGCTATCTCAACATGATACCTCACCTCCACACCCTCCTGGATAGCTTGGTGCATAGGCATATCCAGGACTACGGGATGCTCCGAAGCCACTGCTTCGAGACGTCCGACATATCTAGTTTCTTAGGAACCCCACAATCATCCCCCCAAAGCTTTCAACCTCCACCATGTTCGCATCCTCGAGCAGAACCCCCCAACCCTATCCAGATGCCTCTGCACCCTTACCACCTGTTGCTGTCACCTCCGAACCTCCTAGAGGCCCCTCACCCCACCATTGATGCAATTTCCACCACTGGTCATACTCAGTGGTCGCCTCGATGTTATCTACGTCAGGGACATTGATCATAGGATTTGACTCCTCACAAAGTGGTTCAATGATCGACCAGGCAAGAGTCCTCTCATAACCCCAACGTTGATAGATCAAGGTCTCACTAGGAAACCCCTGGTGCACCCCAAAATATTGCGTCACTCAAACATACAAGAAATACTCCTACTCGGTCTCGTGTTGCCCAATCAGCCATCTCCCCCTGTGCACCCGCCGAAGCCACTCTCTAGCCTCAGGCCATGCTGGACAGTCCAGGTATGGGTGCTAAAACACCTTCCCTGGAGCAATCCAAGAAAAGACATTAGCATAGTGCCCTATGACACCTGCCCACTACTGACTCTGCCCCTACTCCTTAGATCGCTACTATAGAGCCACGTATCCTATCTCTATGTCAACCATATCTACCTGTGTGGTCCATGGAAAAACCTATGGCCACTCCACAGCTATGTGCTGCCACCCCCAGCATTGCAACAGGTAGCTGCACCTAATCCCCTTCTGCCTCTGACAAAAAACCTCGTACAAATCATCATAAATCTATGCCAGCAATGTCTGTCCCCACATCATAATCAAAGGTGCCTCCGTCGATCACTCGACCAATCTAAACACTACCTCTAGCAGGTTCCATGGGAACCTTGCACCTGAGGAGTCAGGCAGCAGCATGTTGGAGATGAGGGTCATCAGTAATGCATGCCTCACCCCCAACACACCCATATCTAGCCACCACCACACCAAGATACCACAAATCAGGCAATCCCCCTTCGCCCTCTCAATCAGAATATCCACCCCATCTTCGCCCCATGCCCGAAGCACCGTGTCAGCATCACCATCCATTGATCACATGGCATAGTACGAATTGGTAGCCCATATATCAGAATCCATAGAATCCAATAGACATCCTATAACATCACCGTCATATCCCCTATTGGGATATGAAAGGTATTAGTCTGGGGATCCCACAAGTTGATCAGGGTTGTCAGATAGGCCCCATCCCCCACCATAGGCTCTAGCCGAGTCACCTGCTTGAGCCCTAGGGCATCAAGCCACTCCCAGTCAACCAAAGTTAGTGCCTCCCACACTTCAAAAAAAACCATAGGCACACAGTATCGGATCTTCACAAACTACAACAAAAAAACAAATTCACACACACAACACACATTCAACTAGGGTTTTCATTTTTAATTTGAAAAACAAAATACACAAAAATAAAAACAAATTGCGGTTTCAAAACGGTAACACAAACCAATATACAAAGGAGGATCACTTATCGGTCTCGCTTTGGCTCCACCACTGGATGATATAGTTCATGAAATCATGGTGTTTGAGAAATTTTATAGCGCTCCGCTATGCAAACTCGACCTTCTCCTCCTCACAGCTCTCAAACACCAAGAAAAACAAATGCAAATAAGCCCAAAACCTAGTTTTGGCCCTTAAATAGGCTTTTTAGGCCTATATTCGTTCCCCTTTGGGATGAGTGCTCTAGTTAGCACTCATCCCACCCTAGGATGATTACTAAACTAGTATTCATACCACCTAGGGATGATTACAAAGGAAGAAAATAAAAAACAACAAAAACAACACCAAAATGCACAAAAAATAACAATAAACTTGCCGAAAGAAGGCGCTTTTGCGCATGATCTTCTTGGCATGCAAAACTAACATTGGGGTCACAAATTATCACTATCCTACTCCCTAATAAGGCTATCATATCCGGTCCACTCCACAGGCGGACGGATTTTTGATAATTTCATCCCCAAATGGTGTCACCAAAAAGGGTCAAAACCCAACCAAAAATACCAATAACATTGTCGAATGAAGGCGCATTTGTGCCTGACCTTCTTGGCATACAAAATAGACATTGGGGTAACAAATTTTCACTATCCTACTCACTAAGAAGGCTACCATATCTAGACCGCTCCATGGGAGGACGGATCTTTGACAATTTTAGCTCCAAAATGCGTCACCCAAAGGGTTCAAACCCACCAAAAATAGGTCAAAATGTTTGGAAACTGCATAAGCATTCAATAGAAAACAACTGAAGGAACCCTTACCAAAGTTATATTGGGTCAAGTGACTCATCGCTTTTCTCATGTCGGTCATTCCCTCATCAATTCGTCGCTTTAAGGGGTAGTCACACTTAGTCACCAATCAACAAAAACACACCCAATCAAAGAAATGGCACGCATTCAAAGGATCATTGACAAAGACTATCACGTCCCTACTTGGGGCAGAAAACAAGCAATAATCATAGGCTGATCAAACACTTGGCATTCTATAATCATGAACTCAAGGTTCCCACAGACGAAATGTTGCGCCCTTTGCCTATTCATGACTGAACAATGTCCAAGATCATGTAACACCTCATCGAAAAATGTTAACACTTGAATTAAGCTCCTAAGCTCGTCAAAAGCAAGGATTCAAGAATGCATGCCCTTTCCATACTTGGGGCATCAAAATTTTGTTAGGTTACTAAGAAACCCTAATCATTAGTGCTTTGGTTATCTATTTTTTCTTAGCACTGCGCCACACACAACGCATCCCAAAAAGGGGCATCTATAGACACCAAAATAGCACCAATCTGATTATGTGATGACAAGCACTGATCAAATTGATATACATAGCCCCTAGGACATCCCCCAAAGGTAAAACAGTGGTCCTAACCACTCCCAAAGTAGTTTTGGGAGGTCAAAGGTCAATTTGGAACATTTTTAGCACTTTTCTCCCTACTCATCCCACCCTGGGACAATTAGCAGTATTCGCTCCGGGGTGGGGCTAATAGCAGGTTTGACTAGAAAAATTCAAACCTCGACAGGTCCGCCACTTAACTACAACTTTAGGACATGCAATTGTAAATAATGACTTCAAACCAGAGAGAGATACTTCAGTCATGCATGCCTTGATTTTTGGATGCCTCATGCAAGGAGACTCTAAATCAGGGAAGAATATTTTCTCCCAAAATAGGACAAGCAACTCAAGTTGTGCCCTCAGATGCGCATTCAAAGAGAGAGACCCTAGGTCTATAAATTTGTGAGTCTTATCACCCCAAAAAAACATAGATAAGGAGCATTTAGAGCAATGAAGTGCTACTGAATCAAACCCTTACCCCCGTTGTGCTTTTATATCCTTGATCTCTCTTTTGGAGGGGAGGTTATTGGGTGATTATTGGAAGCACAATCCGGACCCCAAACCCAAACATTTGGCCACAATATCCCACCAAATTTTTTGACACAACCCCACAAGAGGTTTTGGACATCCCAAGTGGATTGGTGCTGAAACTGAGTCCCAAACGATGGGTGTCTTGCCCTCGAGCACCCCCCGCACTGTCGCAGTTCTAATTGCCCCACCCTGGAGCGATTAGAAATATGTGGTATATTTCTCTGATTTCTCTTTTGCATTTTATTATAGGTTACTTACATATTCTTCCATTTAAATTTCATGTGATTCTGACAAGTTTTGATCATGCTTTTGTTATTTCCCGCTTTCACTAACATGCACGGAACATCATTAGATTATGGGTGATAGAGGCTGAATTGGAAAAATCCAACCATCTGGGTTGTCCCAAAATATCCCATTTTACCTAACCCCAACTTTGCAAGAATTTTGGAGGCTTCTGGACTAGACATTTTGGAGGTGGCTTTCGGACAAGTTATGACAGTCCTAATCGTCCCACCCCGAAGCGATTAGAAATATGTACAATATTTCTAGACTGTTCCTTTTGTAGTGGCTTCCTGGTAATGTTTTATTACTTTTTTCAAATTTTCAGCTCATTCTGATATGTTTCAGTTATCATTTTAATCATTTTATGCATGCACTGACCGTAGGCCTTGGGGATCGCATGTTTCTCTCCATCCGTAGGTGCTACTAATCCTTTTATGTTTCCCTAAACATAGGATATCGACACAAAAGGAGTATAAAGGAACCATAGATACATTCATGCAAGCGGTGACGACGTTTGGTCTGCCCATTTTTCATGTGGGCACGCGAAAGATCTCAAAGAGGAATATATCATTCATGGTGTAATCAAAATATGTCTGACACTCTTAGCTCCTGAAAAGGGAGGAGACATATTGTAACACAATTTGGATCAAATTAATAAAATAAAGGGCCACACTTTTATACTTGCCTTTAATCTCATTTCAGTTCGTTGGTTTTCCTTCTTTTCATGCATTCTCGTTCGTAGGACTTAGCGTTGCATTTTCCCTTCTGTTTTGCATTTGTATCCTCGTGCTTTCATCACCAACCTCTAATTTTCTCCTAGATTGTTCTTTGGAGTCCCTTCAATCTTATATTTTTAGTCTTCAATGGAGATAACTAACCTCTAATATTCTCTTGGACTCTTCTCTAGAGTCTTTTTTCTTAAATCTGTAATAAGACTCTCATGGTCTTTTCTTCTATTGGACTCTACAGGTTTGCAATCTCTAGTAATGGGACATTTTCTTCAGGCCTCTAAATCTTTGTTCTTCTATTTGTTGCTTTTGGTTTTAGATTGATTCCAAAGAAGATACTATTCCTAGTTATTTTGTAGGAAGCTTCTCGATTTTCTTTGAATCTTCTTCCTGCAACAAAGTATTCAGACTAAAATGGAAGATACTCTAAATCTAGAGATGATGAATCTTCTCTAGTTGATTTTTTAATCTAGTGGTATTAATGCTAATTCTTAGTCTTCAAAAGTTTTTTTATAACCCTTTGGAAAGACTCTAGCCAAATGTAATCTCAAAATTTTTGTAAATAATATTTTTGGATTTCTCTCAATCTCACTTATGGCTCTCCCTATTTCCTATCGATATACCGTATACTTTGATACCACTGTTAGATTTTTATGAGTGTATAATATAGGAAATATAACCACAAGATGTAAGATACATGATCTAATATATCTATATGATAATAGTACTATAATAAGGAGGAAAATGATAAGAGAAAATTTTGCAATAACTCAAAATTATGCCATTAATGAAAGCTTACAAAAATTGTATAATGCAATATAATGGAGGACATGAACACTCTATAAATTATTTTTTAAGAGCTATATTGTACCACACTACCAATATATATTATGCACTCTCTATCTTCTCTCTACTTTACTTCACTCACTATAAGACATATATATAAGAATATAAGTTCCTTGGACCTCACTCTACATTTGACTCTATCCTATGACTCATGTACATGTGCACTACATGCACATTTATGTCATTGTACATTCTAACACTTGTGCATTTATTACATGTTGAAGTAACTACAAAACTTTACTATAAAGTAATATCCTACTCTAGTAATGTACCAAAGGTGGTACATTGATACGTACCTAAATAATGTAATATACTCTAACAAAAGTACCCCAAAGGTCTATAAGACAAGGTGAATCATGATTACCATATTTTAAAAAGTAGCAATGTTGGCTAAATATAATAAATAAGATAGAAAGCAAAACAATTGTCAAATTATACAATTATAGATAAAAGTGGTAATCATGATTACACACAAAAAGGGGTGACTGTAGTTTTATCCAATTGGGGGTGATATTGGACCCAACCAACACTATTGCTTAGAAACCAATGATAGTAGTCATTATAAAAATACACTTTTTTAAGACAAATATTCCTCTAAGAATGATTAACAGGGAGATAACAAACATGGGAGGCACTGAAGCGAAGGATGTGGCTAGGGATGACACAACATTGATAAATGTATGAGTAGGGCAACTAAAGAAAGAAGGAACAATTGGGTAGGAGATGATTCTATTTGGAAACAAATGGATCCACCATGGATGCAAGGGTAGCTTGAAAAAAACATAATAGTAGAGGTAAGAATTCTCTTGATAGAGACAAGGCTAGTGAGTCTGATAGATAAACCTTACGTCTGTCTCCAACAAGTTTTTTATTACAATTTTATTCTCTTATAAAGCATGACAACAAACCATTATGTGGTATCCTAATATATATGAGCATATAATAACCACAATTACATTAGAAGTATAACATAATATTGGACTATCATGATGGGAGAGATTTCGTGGATCATTACTACATAGAAAAATTGATTGATGCTAGTGGAGTGGGTGAATGATGAGTGTAGGATGGACATGCAATAAATTATTTTGTTGGATTACATTTTCCATGATAGTTGGATACTGCTTGTGATATATGGAAGGATCCTCTTATTTTATTTTGTATATCACAAATTCATGAACAAGATCCCCACCATGCTCCTGTATCCACTATATCCAACTTTGGAAAAGGGTCAAAGAAAATTAAACAAGGGCTTCACCTAGTGATGGAGAATACTACCAATACTAAATAATAACCTTTATTTAATATAAAATTGACGATCATAAGGGATTGAACTAGATTATTTATATTAGGAAGAATTTCACTATGTACCATCCACCATATCTACCACTTGACACATAACACAATGATATTTAGGCTAGAATATGGGTGCATGCAAAATGGGAATGCTGACCTCAAGTACCTCCCTTGATAAACATCCCATATCATCAAATCCTATGGATGTTGTTACACCATTTATGCTAAACTAGACATGGGTATTGTCATCAGTTGGATATTGTGTAGTTGATGGTGATACTATCAAACCATCACTATGAGGTGGTAGAGTCAAACAAGATAAAAAAAATTTCATGATAGCTTAGAGATCCACAACTAAAGAGGTCACTCCCTCTCTCAGTTCCACATTAGAGATATAGATAGGAGAAGAATATAGAAAAAGCTACTAGATTACTCTTGCATGTGCACCCCAATATAGAGTAGTAGAGGCCTATAGTGGTAGAGATGTGTCTTTAGGGAAGGAGGTTGCAAAGGAGGTAGTAACCAAGGACATAATTACTTTAGATGAAGGGCATCATTAATGAAACTAGAATAGAGCTCAAACAAGAGTATTGCAATAGAAAACATAATCATGCATGAAGTTTACATGAATATTTTCGATCTAGAGAACAATTTCTATGAGAATCATAGGAGATGAATCGAAAATCAAATTATTTCCTATAGATCAATCAATACCAAGATTAGCTTAGTTTTTATGTCTTTTTTATTTCATACATGTATAGAGTTATATTATCTTGTTTAATTAGGATACATATATTATATAATGATCTAAAAATATGATTTCCAGTGATTGTAGAGATGACCCATGGATGGTGAGAGCTAATCAATGAATTCCATAGTCATATTAGGTGATATAGTAGACTTTGACATATTATCATTGGTGTAATTATACTTTGGATGTTTTTTTGAGCATTCAATTAATTTGTGTAGACATTACAAACAAATTCAATTCTTATCAAATTCTTAAATTGTTAAAACACCTTAAAAAAATCATGATGTAATATTATACATTGATATATATCAAATAATTAATTAGAGTATACGGACATTAAAGTAACATAGAAATTACTTAAAATAATATATCAGGAAGATATGATTCGTTTGATTGGGAACGAAATCAGCATATGCCAACATAATTTGGCACCGTTGGTTCCGTGCAACACTTTGCCTCTGCTACTTCCATAGGATAAGGAGATTCTTGACTCTTTTAGAGGAGGAGATACAAGAGAAATATTCAGATTCGAGAAGAAAAAAGTGATAACGATATAGTTGGTTGATGCGAATAGCTAAATTAGTTTACTTTTACTATTCCATTGTTAGGTTTGAAGACTCAAGAATTGATGAGTACACCTGAAATGAGAATGCATACGGTGGACTGGACTGGGTTGAGAATTATCTCGTCTAATGCCCATGAATATATCCAACCCTCAAGCCTCAAGACTGAGAGAAGGGATGGGAAGGCCGTCAAAATTGAAATATTCAATTTTGTCCTAGTATTTATATACTTACCCGCTAATGGTATGGTTGTATCATCCCATCAGTGTTCTAAAGCAAACCATTTGCAAGAGGTCTCAAATATAAGATAACTCTGATTTAAGCAACCATTTATTACAGCTGCTCAAACACAATAACCTATTGATATTCCTATTCATATTCATTTTAGAGGAAACAAAATCCTTCATCTTCATCAAATTGCAAGTGCCAGCATCAGCGTTAGCATCAATATGGCCATACGTCTAATAGCCATTAGCAAAGGAAAGGAGGATTGTGAAGATCATGTATCAACACGTCGAGAGGGAGAGAAAAATAATGAGATCAAGCTAAGTGCACCAGCTTGAAAGTGGTGTTGGTGAGATGTGGCGAGAAATCCAAGTTGCCAAGAACTGGAAGGGTTTGCTTGATCCCATTCATCCCCTTCTCAAATCTAAGGTAATGAGATATGGTTATTTTGCACAGCAATGCTATGATTGGTTTGACAATAGTCTCTCTTCCAAATACTACAACAATTGCAAGCGTAGCAAAAGCTCTCTCACTCAGAGATTGCATTTGGGTCAATGTGGTGGTATCTATCAAGTCACCAAAAACATATACGCAAATACCAGAGTTTTTGGTGAGGAAGAGAAAATGAGTGAAACAAGTGATTGGATTGGATTTATTATGGTTTGCAATCATGTAGAGGACATAAGGGAACTGGGATGACTTGACATTGTCGTTGCATGGAGAGGAACAGAAATACCACAAGGATAGTTCCAAAATATTAGAGACATATTAGTTCTGATTCCTGTTAGGCTATCCCACAATGTACAAACAAATTCAAATCCAAATGTATGCATCGAGAAGGGATTTATGAGATGTTATACGTCCATAGACGAAGACTCTGTAAGATACAAAGCCAGCGCCAGGGAAAGTGTTGTGGCGGAGATAACAAGGCTGTAGGAAAAATACAAATATGAAGAGTAGGATTTAAGCATAACATTCATGGGGCATAGATTGGGAGGTGCATTGGCAACCATAAGTGCATATGACATCAAACATATATGCATGCTTAGTGAAAAAATGAGGAATGTTCTTTTCACAGTGTTTTCCTTCGTCTCCCCACGTGTAGGAAACATGTGGTTTACCCAACATATGGAGGATATTGGCATCAAAGTTTTGCGGTGGTAAACTGAAACGACTTGGTTCCCAACATTCCAAGATTTTTTGTGAACGAAAACATCAGATGGCTCGCCAAAATTTTGTGTTGGCTTCCCTAGACATATTTTCACGTGGGTGTCTAGATAACTGTGTGTGAGCCAGAATTAGTCCGAACTGATTTATTCATGATAATTCATTACAATATATAGCTTGGGAATGTAACTGAAGAATCTCCCAAGTTAGTAAAAGACAGAACGAATCTTCCAAGTGGGTAAAGAAAACAAATATATGAGAATCAAATGTTCTCAACATCACACCAAACCACCTAAATATTACCTATTACAACTGGAGATATTCACAGGGAATATTGCCCCATGAAAATAGAAAAACACACTAATAATAGAAATCAATTAAACTCCAACATACTCCCCCTTGAAGTTGAGGGGACTGACAAGGAAGTTCCTCAGCTTCAAAAATTGAGCTTTGACAACTCCCTTGGTGAACAAATCTGCAATGTTGTCTTCAGTGTTGCAATGATGCAATTCAATCACCTTCTTCTCGACCATGTCTCGGATGAAGTGATACTTCATATCAAAATGCTTTGACCTGCTGTGATGAACTGGATTATATGCTAGCTGAATAGCACTCATGTTATCACAATACAATGTAGTAGGACCATATTGTTGTTCTCCAATTTCTTCAAGGACTTTCCTCAACCACAATGCTTGAGCACTAGCACTTGTGATTGCAATGTATTCTGCTTCGGTGGAAGAGAGAGCAACTGTAGTTTGTTTCTTTGAGCTCCAAGTGATTAAACCAGACCCAAGGCTGAAACAATTACCTGATGTAGACTTCCTGTCATCTATATTACTCCCCCAATCTGAATCACTAAAACCAAACAATTTTACATCTTCATTTTTACAATAATGGATGCCAAAATCCATTGTACCTTTTACATATCTCAGTATTCTTTTTGCAGCTTTCATGTGTAATTCAGAAGGGTCACTCATATACCTTGATACAAGTGATACAACACATGCAATGTCTGGTCTAGTGTTGGTGAGAAACATCAAACTCCCAACCATACTTCTATATGTGGTCACATCAACTTTTTCAGTTCCATCATCCTTACTCAACAACTCACCATGAGCTATTGGTGTTGCAACAGGTTTACAATTTTCCATCCCAAATTTTTTTAACATATCATTGGCATATTTGTTTTGACAAATGAAAATTTCACTATCACTTTGATACACCTCCATACCAAGAAAATAGTGCATCAAGCCTAGATCTTTCATCTCAAATTCATGCATCATGGCATTCTTGAAGTCATCATTCAACTTAGGATTACTACCTAAGTAAATCAAGTCATCCACATATAAACAAACAAGGAGAATATCATTACCTTGTTTCTTATAGTATAAGGTTGGCTCACTCTTGCTTCTCACAAAACCATATTGACGGAAGTACCCATCAATTCTTGAATACCAAGCTCTTGGAGCTTGCTTAAGACCATACAAGGCCTTCTTCAACCTGTACACAAGATTATCCTTACCTTGAACTACAAATCCTTGAGGTTGTTGCACATAAACCTCCTCATCCAAGAATCCATTCAAAAAAGCACTTTTTACATCCAAGTGATGTACATTCCAGATTTTATGAGCAGCAATAGAAAGAACCATCCTCACTATTTCTTGTCTTGCAACTGGAGCAAAAGTCTCCTCATAATCAATGCCATACCTTTGTGTGAACCCCTTGGCCACAAGTCTTGCTTTGTGTCTCTCCACACTTCCATCAGAATTATACTTTGTTTTGTAGACCCATTTAGAGCCCACAACTTTCTTGCCTTTTGGAAGCTCAACTAGCTCCCAAGTATCATTCTTCTTGATGGAGTTCATTTCTTCTTTCATTGCCTTCATCCATACATCATTAGTACATGCTTGTTCATAACAAGATGGTTCTAAATCAACAAGAGACATTAAGGCATAATTCACAACATCACCTTTGGGCTTACCATCATTTTCATCACCATACATATGCAAGTTTTCAAGTCTTTTCACCACTTGATCTACCTCTTGTGCTTGACTTCTTGTAACTCTTCTTTGAAAATTTGTATCTAACATTTGAGAGGATGGATGTTTTTGTTGGAGCTTTTTACTTTTCAACACATTACTTGGAGAATCTTCACTCAATAGTGTGAAATCTTCATTTGTTTGAATAGTACTCCTTCGATAAATGTCACTTAAGCTTCTTACCTTCCTTGGTGGACTTGAACTTGCACTTGAAACTGAAGAACTAGATGAGGGGCTGCTTGGTGGAGAACTAGATGAAGGGCTTCTTGTTGGAGAGCTAGATGAGGGGCTGCTTGGTGGATTAGTAGCACTTGGAACTAAAACATTAGTGGGCTGCTCATCATCATCAATAATACCACCAGTCAAAACAGATTTTGACTTCTCAATATGGCCTTTTTGATGACCATAAACTCCCCCTTCATCAAAAATCACATCTCGAGACACGACAACCTTGTGTGTCTTTGGATTAAAGAGCCTATATGCTTTGGTATTTTCACAATACCCAAGGAATATGCATGCTTCACTTTTGGGATCTAACTTCTTCCTTTTTTCATCAGGAACATGTGCATAAGCCAAGCAACCAAAAACTCTGAAATGACTTACAGTTGGTTTCCTTCCATACCATGCCTCATATGGAGTGATGCCATCCAAGCTAGAAGTAGGACTCCTATTCAAAATATAAATGGAAGTCCTTACCGCATCAGCCCAATACATATTAGTTAACCTCTTTGTTTGTAGCATGCTTCTTGCCATATTTACCACTGTTCTATTTTTACGCTCAGCCACACCATTTTGTTGTGGTGTGTAAGCAGCTGTGAGTTGCCTTCTAACACCACAATCTTTACAAAATTGAAGAAATTCATTTGAACAAAATTCTCCTCCCCTATCAGTCCTTAAACATTTTACATAGTGCCCACTTTGATTTTCAACATGATTTTTAAAATCTTTAAAACAATCAAATGCCTCATCCTTTGTCTTCAAAAGATAAACCCAACACATTCTTGAAAAATCATCTATGAAGGTGAGAAAGTATGAATTCTTACCAATACTTTGAGTCTGCATTGGCCCACAAATATCAGAATGCACCAATTGAAGGGGATAAGTGGCTCTCCATGCTTTGCCTTTTGGAAAATTCATCCTTGAGTGCTTGCCCAAAGCACATCCTTCACACACACCTTTTTGATCATCAATTTTAGGTAGCCCATATACCATCTCTTGAGAAACCATTTTCCTCAAACTAGGAAAATTTACATGGCCAAATCTTAAGTGCCATAGCCAACTTTTGCTATCAATGGCTGCACATGCAAAATCATTCTTTTCTTCTCCAAATTTTAGAGGAAACAATCTATTCTTGGTCATGGGAATGGTAGTGACGTGCCTATGCCCATGATTCTTATCAAAAATCTCACACTTATTGTTTTCAAACACAAGCTTAAAATTCTTTTCCATGATTTGCCCAACACTCAACAAATTATGTTTTAAATTTGGAGTGTAGTAAATATCAGTCACTTTCTTCTTACCTTCATTAGTTTGTACCTCCATGGTTCCTTTGCCTTCAACTTGCAATGCTTTATCATCTCCAAGCTTGATCTTGGACTTGTAGGAATTATCAATTGTAGATAGCAACTCCTCCTTGCCGGTCATGTGATTGGAACATCCGGTATCAAGAATCCATGTCTCATTCATATTTTGATTAGATTTGCCATATGACAAAAACAAAATTGATGAGTCCTCCTCCTCACCATAGTGTGCATTATTGCTTCTTCCTCCATGTGATGCTTTCAATCTACAATATTTTTCAAAGTGCCCATACTTGTTACAATAGTAACATTGCTTGTTACTTCTTCCTTGATAGCCATTTCTTCCTCTTTCGTGAGAGCCACCTCTTCCTCTTTCTTGGAAGCCACCTCTTCCTCTTTCTTGGAAGCCACCTCTTCCTCCTCTTGGAGAAAAACTACCTCTACCTCTTGAAGAAGATCTACCTCTTCCTCTCCATTGGCCTCTTCCTTGGCCTCTTCCTCTTGAACTAGATTCACCTTCTTTGGATGAAAATGCTTTTTCTTCCATTCCCCCAACATTTGGAGTTGAAGAAAATCTCTCCTCATGGGACATTAAGGAACCCATGAGCTGATCATATGTGAGAGTAGTCAAGTCCTTACTCTCCTCAATTACAATGGATACTTGGCTCCATTTGGGTAAAAGTGTCCTCAACACTTTCTTTACAATGACTTCATTATTCACTTCTTCACCAAGAGTCTTCATTTTGTCAACACATGCTTTGGCTCTCATGCAATAGTCTCCAACCTTTTCATTTTCCTTCATCCCGAGATTTTCAAACTCCATTTTTAGAGTTTGCAATCTCACTTGCTTGACTTGAGTGTTGCCTTCATAGCTCTCTTTTAGAGCTTTCCATGCATCTTTGGCTGATGCACAACTTGCAATCCTTGGGAAAATGCTCTCATCCAAGGCTGTTTGCAAGTAGAATATTGCAAGACTATTCTTCTTTTGTGCCTCTCTTGTTGCTTGTCTATCGGTAGCTGGAACAGTACTCCAATCGGTTGGCTCTGTGTAGCCATCCTCCACAATCTCCCAAGCACCTTTGCTAATGAGCAAGTGCTTCATCTTGATTGACCAGTAGTCATAGTTGGCTCCTCTAAATTCTGGGACTGGGACATTAATGTTGCCATTTGCCATTTTTACAAATCAATGGTGCAGCTCCTTCCTTACTCGTTGGTGGACTTTCAATCCCAATGATTGTTCTTCAAATGCAGCAGACAATGCTGAATTCCAATGATCACAAAAACACGTGCTAATGTGCACATCAATTTTTTTTTTTAATAATTATTTTAAAAAATTATTATTAAATACTAAAATAATAATAATTTTAGTATTTAATAATAGTATTAAATACTATTATTAAATACTAGTATTTAATAATAGTATTAAATACTATTATTAAATACTAGTATTTAATAATACTATTAAATACTAAAATTAATAGTATTATTATTTTAGTATTTAATAATAATTATTTTAAAAAAATTATTATTAAATACTAAAATAATAATAATTTTAGTATTTAATAATAGTATTAAATACTATTATTAAATACTAGTATTTAATAATAGTATTTAATAATACTATTAAATACTAAAATTAATAGTATTATTATTTTAGTATTTAATAGTATTATTAAATACTATTATTAAATACTAGTATTTAATAATAGTATTTAATACTATTATTAAATACTAAAATTATTATTATTTTAGTATTTAATAATAATTTTTTTAAAATAATTATTATTAAATACTAAAATAATAATACTATTAATTTTAGTATTTAATAGTATTATTAAATACTATTATTAAATACTAGTATTTAATAATAGTATTTAATACTATTATTAAATACTAAAATTATTATTATTTTAGTATTTAATAATAATTTTTTTAAAATAATTATTATTAAATATTAAAATAGAATCAACCCCAAATTACAAGCTAACCATGGAAAGATGGTTATAATACACAAATTATCAGGAAGCGCATTCGGATAAATTATTTTGAGCTTCATATATTACTTGTGAATGACAGCTTATGCTTTGGTGTGTATTTCAACTGTTTTACGTTGCTGATGTTGAGCTCTTGGTTTCCGTTGGACAATCAACATGGGAGCCGCCTCCTCATTGAAATTCAATATCTCTCAAAATGAGTCCTCAACTTAGAACTCCGCTAAAATTCTCGTCGTTGCTAAATTAGCTAAGCTACTGTGTCTGCCCTTCCTTTTCAATTCCAGCTTCATGATTTAGAGCACTCGAGAAAACTTTCCCGTATTTACCTCTGCTCAACATCCTCTTCAACAAATGAGACTGAGAAAATATTAGATGACTGCGATCCACTTGGCAAATTAACCTTTTCTCCTTCCTTCCTTTGTAGATGATAAACTATCTGAGCTTATTGAGAATCAAATGTTCTCAACTGGTTATTCAACAGCGACTACGAATGCGCCCCTTCCTCGTCTAGCGATAGGTGCCGAGAGAGTGCCTCCTCGCTCTTCAAATTCTTCTGCAGGAAAGTGAGCGAGGACGGTTCGGGTACTGAATTTGGCTCCACGAGCTTGCAAATACCCTCACTCACGCCGTCCTAAAACAACACAAAAAAATTCTTAAACAAAAAAAACTAGCAAAGTTTCTCTCAAACTTGAATTTGATACCACATGTGAGCCAAAATTAATCTGAACTGATTAATTTATGATAATCCATTACATATATAGCTTGGGAATATAACTAATGAATCTCCCAAGTTAGTAAAAGACAAAACAAATCTTCCAAGTGGGTAAATAAAACAAATATATGAGAATCAAATGTTCTCAACATCACACCAAACCACCTATATATTACCTATATTCAAAGGAAATATTGTCCCATTAAAATAGGAAAACACACTAATAATAGAAATCAATTAAACTCCAACAATGCGGACAGCACCAGCTCGCCTTTGCTCAAGAAAACCCTTAATCCTGCAAAATTTCACAATTTAGAGGTTTATCTGCACTCCCTCGACGGCTTTCAAGGGAATAACTGGCCCTTCAAATCTTTAGGATTAAGGGACCCCACTCTGGTTAATAAGAGAAATGACTTATTGATTGAAGACCTAAAAGTCCCTTCTCAATGGTGGCCCCGAAGAAATAAAGAAGTCGTCAAACGTATAGATGGGGCATTGGTATACTCTCCCGCTACTCCCACCCCGCCTCCTCCCTTTCTCGCCTGACGTCTGATGTGATGATCATCAGAGCTCTTTTTCAGAACTGGTTTGTATACATATTCTCTTTATTAAGATTACATGGCTAACCCACGTACCAAACAGACTCGCAATGAAGACTGGTTGCTCCATGTCACTTAGATTATAATTTGATTGACATTGTTTACTTTCGTATTACTCCATCGCCAACATATAACCTTACATCCTGATTATTGTTATTGTGGAACTATTGTTATTGTTCTCATAGTTCCACTTGGTTATGATAAGAAGTTAACAGTTGAGAACTGCAATGGCTACTATGCAAAGAAACCATAATTTTAATTTAGTGTTCGTTTCATTTTTATTTTTATTTGTTTTTCCATATTTTAAATTATTAATTAATCAATTAAATTTTATATATTTATGATTAAAGTTTAATATATTTGTATGGTTTAAATTGTAGATATTTTTTTATAGATGAGATGTTAATATGTTAATAATTTGAAAAAGATGATTATCTTATGACAAGCAATGTAAGGAGATCAAAATATTACTAAAAAATTTATATCATATAATTTATATAAATTAATTTAATTTTAAAAAGTATATACAACAATTTTACTATAACAAAAATAAAGCATAGCGGTTGACAATAAAGTGTGTTTGTGGGAAAAACAATATATTCCACACAATTATAATAATTAATACAATATAAACCTTAATATGTAAATGGAATCAAGTTGCCTTGTAAATGGGTCCTTAAGCAACATTTTTAATATTTAACTACAAAGCCTCAAGTAGCGTCTACTCACTTTTTTTGAAAGGAAATAAACTAATGCTTGAGAAAAATTCCAAGCACAAAGAAGATCATGTGTTTTGAGAGTAGTAGAAGCAATACAATGATATAGATAAGATTGTTAAAAGTAGATAAATGCTTTGATAATAAGATGATTACTAAATAAATGATGGGTGAATAAATGAGTGAATGAAATGAATATTTATAGTAGATGGAAAAGATATATTTTTCTTTTGAGATCAACTATTGGATTACACTCTTGTTAGAGCTTTAAATTTGAAATCCTTAGTCAAAATAATTTACCATCTTAACCCTAGGTATTAAACAGTTAAACTTATGATCATACATCAAAAATCCTAAAATTTGGCCAATGACCATGATTACCACTTAAATTGGTAATCATGACATCATTGATCTTATAATGAGTGCTTTGAAGTATATGTGTAAGCATGTCCTTAAATCATACCTCTATCCTTATTTTAAGTATTTGGAAAAGTTAGCAAGCCTGAATGACAATGGAAGATAGTAGAAAGATGACAAATTAGAGCAGAGAAAGGAAACAAAATCATTAGCCAACATGGATTACCATCATCGTATCCAAGGATTAACAAAGTTAGTCTATTCCTATCCCATATTAGGAGGATGAGACTCTCTACCACCTAAAGTTAGTTGTTAGTACTCTTCTTACAAATTCATGTTGCTCCTTCCTAAGTACCTTGTGAAACACCATAAGGGATAACCAATTGTGATTTATTAGGAAAATAAAGAAATATGTGATAACCAAAACAACAAAAATAAAAATTCTATGCTATGGTACAAAAAAAAAATTTAGTTTGTTTCAATATCTTGTCTATTCGAAATATATATAATTTAAATAACGATAGAAAATACAAAAATATATTCAAATAATGTTAAAGCAAATGAAAACATCTATGATACTTACCTATATGCACCCCTAAAAATTTTGGCCAACTAAAAATAATTTTTGCTTGCTCTATGGGGCTTTAACGAAATTTACCTATAAAGATACCCAACCATTGAAATATGTAACATTGGTACATAATGAGTAAAAATAAAAAGTGCATAGCTAATTCTAAAGCGAGAAAAACCATTAGAAGCACTACCATATAACATCTCTATAAAATGATAAAAAAATATATAGAAAATCATTTTTACAGTTAAATATTATAAATAGGTGATAAATATTTGATTTTCAATTTTCATTTTCACTTGCATATGCAAACATCTCATGACCATTATGCATACATATGAGATTAAATTAACATCTAGAGATATAAAATTACAAGTAGATGAGGAAGCAGTGCTAGAGATGTGGGTCCTTTGACTCACTTTATCAATTTTTGGTTGAAATAAACAAAAACCCAAAGTTGAGGAATGAATAAACACTTAATTAGGCTATCTAGGGAGTAGCTAGGGTGAGGAAACTAGTGCTATCAGGACTGCCATGTCACATAGGTGTTGGGATGAAAGTAAGGCAATAAAGAATGACTTAAAATTTATTATATTTTGATGAGTATATGATATAGTAAATGCAACCACAAGATGCAACATAAGCAATCTAAGATATATATATATACCACTATAATATGCAAGAAATTGACGAGAGAAAATCTTGTAATAACTAAAAAATATGCCATTAATGAAATCTTACAAAATACTACAATGCAGTATAATGGAGGACATGAACACTCTATAAACTGTTTTTAAAGAGCTACATTGTTCTACACTACCAATATATACTATGCACTCTCTATCTTCTCTCCACTTCACTTCACTCACTATATTACCTATATATAGGAAGATAAGTTCCTTGGCCCTCACTCTACCTTTGACTCTATCCTATGAATCATGTACATGTGGACTACATGCACATTTACATCATTGTACATTCTAGCACTTATGCAATTATTACATTTGTAGACACCAAAATAGCACCAATCCGATTATGTGACAACAAGCATCGATCGCATTGACACAAACAACCCCTAGGGCAGCCCCCAGAGGTTAAACAGTGGTCCTAACCACTCCCAACAGTAGTTTGGAAGGTCAAGAGTCAATTTGGCACCTTTTGGCACTTTGCTCCCTACTCGCCCCACCCTGGGATGAATACAAACTAGTATTCGCCCCACCCAGGGATGAATAGCAGCATTCGCCCTAGGGTGAGGCGAATAGCAGGTTTGACTGGCAAAAAGTCAAACCTCGATAGGTCCGCCAGTTAACTGCAACTTCAGGACATGCAATTGCGAGGAACGGCTTCAAATCAAGAAGAGAGACTTCAGTCATGCATGTCTTTATTTTAGAGACCTCATGCAAGGAGACTCTAAATCAGGGAATAATATTTTCTCTCAAAATAGGACAATCAACTCAAGTGGCGCCCTCGCATGCGCATTCAAAACAAAGAGACCCTAGGTCTATAAATTGGTGAGTCTTCTCACCCAAAAAGAGATACAGAGAGGAGATTTTGGAGCAACGAAGTGCTGCTAAAATATATCCTCACCCATTGTTTGTGCTTTCACATCCTTGATCTCTCTTTTGGAGGGAGGTTATTGGGTGATCATTGGAGGCGCATTCTAGACCCAAACCCGAACATTTGGCCACAATATTCCACAAAATTTGTCGACAACACCCCATAAGAAGTTTTGGACCCATCCCAAGTGGATTGGTGCCGAAACAGAGTCCCAAACGGTGGGCGTCCTGCCCCTGGGCGCCCCCAAGCTATCGTAGCCCTAATCGCCCCACCCCAGAGTGATTAGAAATATATGATATATTTCTTTAATTTTTATTTTGCATATTATTCTAGGTTATTTAAATAGGTTGTAGTTTAAATTTCACTTCATTCTGAGCATTTTTGACCAGGTTTTTATCATTTCCCGCCTTTACTAACTTGCAGATGGCACCATAAAAATTTGGGTGATAGAGGCCAAATTGGAGAAATATGACCTTCTGGGTCTTCCCAAAACACCCCCAATTAGCTAACCCCAACTTTGCAGGTCATTTGGAGCTTCCTAGATAGGACATTGAAGAGGGTGCTTTCTGATAATTTATTACAGGTCTATTCGTCCCACCCTGGAGCGAATACAAATATGTGAGGAATTTCCTAACTATTCCTTTTGCAGTGCCCTCCTAGTAACATATTCATGCTTTTGTTAAATTTTTAGGTCGATCTGAGGTCATTTGGTTATCGTTTTAATATTTTCATGCATACACTAACAATAGGCCTTGGGAAATACATGTTCTATTCTATCTGCAGGTGCTACTGATATTTTATGTTTCCTTGAACATAGGTTTCTGACATCAGAGGAGCAGTGAGGAGTCAAAATTCATATACACAAGTGGCGGTGATATTTTGGTCCGCCCATCTTACATGTGGGCACGCGGAAGAAGGATTGCTATCCATGGATGTGATAAGAAACATATTTAACGCTCCTATCCCCTAAAAAGGAAGGAGACGTATTGTAACATGACTTTAAAAGCATATCAATAAAGAGGACCCTATTCCATATTGCTTTTATCTTGTGTCGATTCGCTTATGCTCTTTCCTTTCATGCATTTTTCAATATATAGGCTTTTGGCGTTAAGTTTGGTTTTATACGCATCGTACTTGGCATTTTCCTTTTTGTTTTCGTATCCTCATGCTTTCAGTGGTGATCATGGTGGGACCTCTATCCCTTGATTTTTAAGATTAAATTTTTGATCAAAGTTGCTTGTTTTTGCTTACAGGTACCAAGTTTTCAAACCCTGGACTGTTGTTCGTTTCAGTCTATGACGAGTACAGAGCTGGAATTCGTCTCATCCAGGGATGAATAGGAATTCGTCTCACCCTAGAATGAATACAGATCTATTATTCATCTCACCCCAGGATGAATAGCTCCTTGTGCAATTTTAGGGCAGAAATTCAGAGACATCCGATTTGGGCAGAGAAGAGGTAGGGGTCCTAAACACCTTCTATCAATTTTTGCTTTCTGTTCTCTGGTTATTTGCTTGCATAGGAGAGTTTGAATGCTTGTTTGCTTCATTTATGCAACTTAAAAAGAACCCCACACACCACGTGGCAAGTTAAAACAACAAGGAGTTGGTCGTAAAACCCCAACCCTTGAGCAAGACCAACGGTGGATTTCATCACCACCTTGGCTTGAGATACTCGCATACATAACCCCGATCGTGACTGTTGCTAGACGTAAATCCTGATGAAAGCTGACCAAGTGTAGTGGGGGTGATTCCCAATGCATGAGGATAAGTCTTCTATGGTAGGTGTCATAAACAGAGTGATTCCCCTTTCGTACCACCTATGTTCCATGTACCATCTGCTCTCACGTACCAATAGTTTCCCTCACGTAAGGGCGGGTATATAGAGAGGTTGGTATATCGGCCTGGCAATGGTATATCGAAGGGGCGACCATTTTTGGGAGTCATAAGAGCCATCATATTGCATTTAAACAATTCTTTACAAAATCTTTCAAAACAAACATTAAAAACACACTGAACCAGGTTTAGGGCACACTTTTAATCTTTAAAACGAGATAATCATTGTTTTGTGTGTGTGATATTTCTTGTTTAGTGTAGCATAAGAAATCCTAAAAGAAGATAAAAATCTACGCATCTTTAGGTAAGCATCACCATGGTGTACACCCGTAGCCGAGCCCAATCATGGGCAAGCGCTGCAGAAAGTGTACAAAGGGGGGCAAGTCACCTCCGATATAGTCCTGAGGACTTGGTCATCCCGCCTTGGTGGCCTGACACACAAGATAGTCCACATCATGCCATCATAGAATAGGACTATAGAGGCACCTCTTTGAGAGGCACCCCCACTCAGCATAGATCCTTTCAAGAGGAGAACCTACACGTGGCACTCAACATAGACAGGAGGCCTCCCTTAGACGCTCGTTATGAGTGGCCTAGTGATGAAGTGCTAGAGCAACATAGGGTCCATAAGGAGGGGCCACATGATTTCGTCATCCCTCCTCTACCCCGTATTGTTGTTAGAAACACTAGACCAAATCCAGAGTATCAGGCTCTCCAGACAGGGCAAGACAATTCTGCCCGCACCTTGCACGCATATGAAAGGGAGTACGAGGAAGACCACCATGTTCCTCAAGAGTAGTACACAGTGCGGGAGCGATGCACCTCCACACCTGCTATGTATCAAGATCACCCATTGAGGCCAGAGCCTCGAGTTAATGCAGCTAACCTCGATAGAGGAAAGCAACCCATAGGGGTCTCGGATCACCACGACCGAGATAGACATGTAGGAGAGGCATCTAGGCTTCCTAAACATGAGACGATGGAACAAAGTGACTTGGCATTTTCCAGACATGCCACCCACCAAGCACAAATCACGCAGCTCAGGCAAGATCAACAATAGTTAGAGCATCTGTATCACCTTAACAAAGAGCGCATTCAACGTCAGACAACCGAATTGCTTCATAACAATGTGCCTGAGAAGGTCCCAACCCCTCGCATGCATAAAGTAGAAGTGTATGAGAGGCGCAACCCCTTGGTGCGAGACAGGTCCCCGTGACCTTACCAAGTGCTGCCTCCGAGGCCTCCTAGACCTGAGCGGGAGGCCACTCCCAGGAACAATGATGGGCACCCTCCGTGGGCACCCACCCATGTGTATAGGTCTCAGCCAGGCACTCCTCAAGAAGCCTATGAGGAGTATGAACAAGAAGAAGAGCGGGCTGAAATGCCCTACCAAGGCAGAGGGGGTGCTATCCAACTACCCCTCCATAGGCCTCAAGTTCCCCGCAACCCACAATGGGAGCAAACTAAGGAGGAAGAAATTAAATCCTCCGATGCATATAAAGTGTTGTTAGAGTGCTTAGAGTCTATGGAGACCAAGACTTCTGGGCCCCAAAATCCTACTTTATGCCAACTCCATAGTCATCATGTGCATCCGTCAGTGTCGGCACCTCCATACCCTGAACACTTTAAACTACCCTAGTTGGCACTCTTTAGAGGGGAGGAGGATGCCCAAGAGCACGTGACTAGATTCTTGAGCCAGTGCTTTGGCATTCAGGATAACGATGCTTTGTTGCTAAGAACATTTATAACCACATTCGTAGGCCCTACCTCGGATTGGTTCACTCAATTACCAAAACATAGCATCAGTAACTTGGATCAGCTAGTGGACGCGTTCCTCGAATGCTTCACCTTCAACACCAAGAAAAAGGTGTCACTAAGTGACCTAGCTAGCCTCAGGAAGTATGAGGAAGAAACCATGGTGGCATACGGGAACCGATGGAGGACGTTGCTTTCAAAGCTGCCCTACCTCCCTCCCATGTCAGACCTGACCCAAATGTTCTCAAAAAGCTATTTGAGATCGATCTTCATGCTATTGTAGCTGCAGTAATATGCCACTCTTGAGGAAGCTCTAGTGCAAGCCAGAATCATTGAGGAGATCAAGATATAGGATGGTGAGATTGCCAAGCCAAAGAAGAAAGAATGGCTTAAGAACACCAAAATAGGGACCATGCAACAGAAACCCGTTATGGTCAATCAGGTTGCTATAAACGTCCCTAAGCCTGCACAAGCAACACAACCTCAAAAGGCTAACTATCAGGCGGTGCCTCCTAACAACTATGATAGAGAAAACCAGAGGTAGGAACAAAATCAGTAGCGTCACCCTAGGCGACAATTTACACCTTACACAGAGTCCAGGGACTCCCTGTTTGACCGCTTGTCAATGGTGAACTTGATCAACTTGCCAGAGATTCAAACCATAGACCCCAATGCGCCAAAGCCTAAGGGGTACCAGGAGGACTTGTATTGTAGGTTCCACAGGTGGAAGGGACATGATCTCAATGCATGTTGGAAGTTCAAAGGTTTGGTACAAGACCTAATCGACAACAAGACATTGGCGGTGGACAACCCCGTAGCGCCAAACAACCAACATATGGGAGTCTTTAGAGACCCCTTGCCTACCCATGATGCATAGGAAAAACCCCTTCAAGTCAATGAGGTGCAACAGAATTGCCCCATGCAGGGGTATGTAGGGATGATAAGCATCGTGACTAGGAACAGGAGGTATCAAGGAGCTGCCCCTATGATGGCCACTGGAGAAGTTCCATCGACGTCACAACCTCAACAGCACCCTACGCAACCTCCCCCACCTAGACCAATGGCCATGATTCAGACTAGACTTACCCAAAGTCTAAGGACCACGTCGGCTAGGCTCTCCATATACGAGCTCATTCAACAATCAGTGCCCCATCGAGAAGCTCTAATGGAGATATTAAAAGCCATCGAGCTGCAGCCCCACGAAGCAAACTCTTTCAACAACTTCATGGGACATGTAAAACAATGTATAGAACCAGTCATCACCTTTAGAGAAGATGAATTGAAATCAGTGACTGGTGATGTGGTGGATCCACCCCTGCACGTTATTGCATGGGTCAACGGGATTCCATATAAGAGGGTGTTGGTGGACACTGGCTCATCCAGTAATATCATCACAACAACAGCATTGAAACATCTAAAGTTGTCAGCATCTCACATCGTGGCCTCCACCTATACTCTGCGAGCATTCAATGATGCAATATGCTCGACGGTTGGCACAATTGTCCTACCCATCCAAGTGGGACAAAAGACTATTCATACATTGTGCCACATCTTGGAAGGTGAGATGGCTTATAATATCTTACTGGGCTGGCCTTGGATCAGGGACATGAAGTGTGTCCCTTCAATAGCTCATCAGTGCCTAAAGTATACATTTGAAGGATAGGTGCATGTAGTCCCGATAGACTTAGAGCCCTTCAAGTACTGCAATACGGTGCAATTCATGCCGTAATCGACCCTTCCATCAACGCATTTGGATTTTTAGTTGAATCCATCTAACCAGGGTCCGATTCTGTAGGCATCCCCGTTGTCGAGTCCATCAAATCCCTAGTAGGGTCCATCTTCCTCATCTGGTCCTTCAACAACGATGCCACCTACGGTGGCCACACCTAAGGACAAGGGAAAGAAACCCCTAGAAGAGGAACCACCCCTAGTCTCAACCATCTCTACCGAAGAGATGCCTAGCCGAATGGAAGTCGAGATGCCTAGTTCACCCTACATGGAGTGGACTCCGGAAGGACTCCCATTCGCTCCCCCTCAACCGCCAACGATCATCGTTGAGATGGCCAACATGGGCTTGGGGGAGTATATAGTGTGAAACATTGTAGCAACACCCGCACTTGAGTCCATGCAGGACATGGGGAGACCTCGACTCCCCATCGGCTCTGTGGTTCCTCTAGGCTACCCACCCAATCAGACCAACTTTGTTTATGGGGGCCTGGATAATGGCATTGAAACTTATATGCAAGAAGACGACGATGAAGAGCCCTTTGTAGAAGATGTCAACTATTTGTCCAACCCAGACTTTGCATTGAGATATCTTGGCCAATGTAATTGGCATGGATATGGGTTGGGCAGGTATGAGCAAGGAGTGCGTGTTCTTTGCCAACCGAGATACCAAATGTCGTATGACAAGTCAGGAGTAGGGTTCAACCACCCCCTGCCCCTAGACATCTTGGTAGAGAACATGCAAGGCCTAGGGATAGGCAACAAGGATGGGTTGGCATTAGATCCATATGCCAATCCTAACACAACATATACATTGGGAGATTATCTCCCATTGCTAACAACCAACCTTGTTGACCATAACAACCCTTTCCCTTCGATCAAAAAGGGAGAAAGTTCGAGGACTCACCTACAAGAGGGATATGGACAAGACCAAGAAGGGTCTTCAGAAGATGAGTCGGAGTACGAGGTAGCACCTTGGGATCCTTTCGAGTCTGATAGCAATCATTCACAAGTGAATCCCATGGATGATTATCAGGAGAGCTTCCTGACAATGTTCCATTTGGATGCTCCAATTGAGCATATGCCACCTCAAGAGAATCAGGTCCCCCCATAGAGAGCGGAACAACCTCGATGGGACCACATTAATTTGCTCGAGCAAGATGAGCCTCATATGTCGCAAATAGCTATTGGAGCCAACGAAGGCCTTTGGATCTCTGACAGTGATTATGAAGATGAAACTGAGATGGCTTATCTCAATCATATGCGACAACAACAATATCCCTTGGACATAGATGACATGTTTGAACAGTTACACATAGGGCCAAGGCATAGGTGGCACCTAAACCAGGCATAGTTATAGCAATTACTGCACCCGCCACTCTAGGTATACAAAGAGCATCTTTCGCCTGGAGACCCTATAAAACCATCAGTGCCTAGGGTGGACCCTATCTTTTTATCCACGCATAGGGCTGATCCATTTGTGCCAGTACCCACAGAGCCAGATCCGGAGCACAAAGATCATCTAGGATGTCCGAGCAATCACACCCATGGTAATGGAGACCATAATCATTTCATTAACATGATCTCCATTGACTTAACCGCCCCCATCCATGATCCAACCGACCCGACATGGTCATTGCATCTAGACCTAGATGCTATAGACTGGGAGCACGCTGACACACCACCATCCCCATCAGAGTACTAGCCTTGTGGTGGGATGTTCCATTTCACCCCAGGATAGACTCAGGATGTCTTCCATGCTGAAGAGGAACCTGATGTTCTGAACGATGATCTAAATTCAGCAAATGATATCCACTTGATCCCAACTCCACACCAGTTGGAGGATGGGTCCCACATGTCGATCGAGGAGATGACTGACGTAGACATCGGCTCAGATCCAGTGAATTTGCAAATCATCAAGCTAGGGGTAAGTCTATCCCTCAAAGAGCAAGTCGACTACATTGCCCTTCTCAAAGAGAAGAAGGAGGTTTTTGCATGGTCATACAAAGACATGCCGGGACTAGACCCACAGCTAGTCATGCATAATCTAACGCTTGATCCGATAGTCAAGCCAATAAAGCAAAAACTACGTAAGATGCACCCAACAGTAGCCTTAATGGTCAAATATGAGCTACAAAAGTTGTTGGATGCATAGTTTGTCATCTGCATGGATTACCCACCATGGTTGTCTAACATGGTGCCCATCAAAAATCCTGATGGGAGGATTCGCATATGCATCGATTTTTGAGATCTAAACAAAGCGAGTCCTAAGGATGATTTTCCCTTGCCGAGCATCGACGCATTGGTAGACGCTACAGTGGGCCATGAAATGCTTTCCCTCATGGATGGTTTCTCGGGATACAATCAAATTCGTATCAATCCCGAGGACCAACTAAAAATGGCATTCACAACGCCTTGGGGGACATTTTGCTATAAGGTCATGCCTTTTGGCCTTAAAAATGCTGGCGCCACCTACCAACGTGCCATGACGTACATCTTCCATGATTACATGCACAAAACTTTGGAAGATTACATGGATGATTTGTTGGCCAAATCTCTTTTGCGCCCAGATCATCTCGATGACTTAAGCAAGATCCTCGATCGCCTCATGGAACATAAAGTCAGACTAAACCCCAAGAAGTGCGTATTTGGCATCACATCTGGAAAGCTCTTGGGTTACATAGTCTCCAAACGAGGAATCGAGGTAGACCCACACAAAGTCAAGGCAATCCTTGAAATGCTTCCCCCAACTACCATCAAGCAGCTCAAAAGTCTATAGGGAAAGGTCGCGTCAATCAAGCGCTTCATAGCGCAACTATCTGACAAGTGCCGACCCATGAATAAATTATTGCACAAGGGGGTAACATTTCACTGGGATGACGAGTGCCAGTCAACCTTTGATGACATTAAACAATACTTGGCTTCGCCGCTAGTATTGGCACCACCTAGACCAGGAGTGTCATTCTACTTATACATCTCAGCTACTGAGGTGGCACTGGGCGCCATGCTATCCCAGAAAAATGAACTACACAAAGAACAGGCTACTTACTATCTTAGCCGCACCCTGGTCGGTTATGAACTTAACTATGCATACGTTGAGAAGCTCTGCTTGGCGGTGGTGTTTGCTACCAAAAAGCTATGCCACTACATGCTCAGCAATACGACGTATGTTGTGTCTAAGGAGAATCCATTGCGATACATGATGAGTCGTACTTATCATAGTAGCCGCACGGAGAAATGGATCATGTTGTTGATGGAGTTTGACATAGAATTCATTGGACAAAAATCCATAAAAGGTCAAGTCATCGCCGATCAACTGGCAGAGGCTCCTCTTGAAGACGATCAACCTCTGACCATAGAACTACCTGATGATGGGGTCTTCCATGTTTCAGAATCACCAGATTCTGATGAGCCTGAGTCACAGGCTGACATGACCCTCTTCTTCGATGGTTCTAAATGTGAGCAAGGAGGTGGCACGGGAATTGTATTCTTCACTCCACAAGGGGCTCCAATGCCTCTATCATTTAAATTAGACTTCCCGTGCACCAACAACAATGCAGAATATGAAGCCTTGCTCATAGGTCTTCAGACAACAATCACCATGAACATTAAATGTTTAAACATCTTTGGTGATTCGCTGTTAATTGTCAATCAAGTAAAGGGGATATTCCAATGTAAATGCCTAGTTCTACAGGCCTACAAAGCCCTTGTGGACAAATTCTTGGCACAACTTGAATGGTATGACATCGAGGCACTCCCTCGATCATCGAATCATTTTGCAGATACTATGGCCTCCTTGGGGTCACTAATCCCGCAAGACCCTTCTAGTGAGATGACAACCATTCAGGTCAAAACATTATCGCAATCCATGATGGAGCATGCAAGCTCTGACCTAACGCCAGGAATCCACCTGATCCAGATTGAACCATCTCAAGATAGGTTCTCTCAAATCCATGATTGTCTGACTCAAGCCAACTAGGGGTCCTTGTTCTCCTCGACCCCTCTTAATAGCAACACAACGCTATTTTTACAAGTTCTTTCCTGCTCAACTTTTGCTAGGGATGAACTTCAAGAGGGATTGGTCGTTCATACCATCGAGGTTTTGATCAGCGGGATTGGTACACACCCATAAGGGATTACCTCAAGCTAGGTAACCTCCCACTTGGATTGACACAAGCCATGAAAAGATCATTTAAATAGAAAGCGGCAAAACATGTCTTGTTAGGAGACATTTTGTATCGTCGGAGCTATGAAGGAATCCTCCTCCATTGCTTGGACCAGCAAGAGTCCGCTTGGGCGATCACCCAAGCACACGATGGTACATGTGGTGGCCACTTCAGAGGTATGGCCATCGCAAAGTGCATTCTTTGCATGGGCTATTATTGGCCATATTTAGAGTGAGATTGTTGTGCATATGTAAAGAAGTGCGTGAAGTGTCAACACCATGCTAATTTGACACACGTACCTTCTCAGGCCTTGCAACCGATCCAATCGACTTGGCATTTTTTATAGTGGGGCTTTGATCTAATCGAAAAGATCTCCCCTACAT
This sequence comes from Wollemia nobilis, assembly GCA_028583015.1. Classification (NCBI taxonomy): domain Eukaryota; kingdom Viridiplantae; phylum Streptophyta; class Pinopsida; order Araucariales; family Araucariaceae; genus Wollemia; species Wollemia nobilis. The sequence continues at coordinate 191,739 of JAQPPZ010017051.1, forward strand.
CGTTAGGTCATCACACGTTCATCATAATGGCCATAGAGTACTTCACCAAGTGGGTGGAAGCAATTTCGCTAACCTCTACGACTGGAACCCGCATTGCGGAGTTTATTTTGCATAACATCATATGTCATTTTGGTATTCCATCCAAGATCCTTTCGGATAATGGGACGTCATTCAAGAATAAATATGTGCATGCTTTGACAACAAAGTACAAGATTCAGCATAGTTTTTCAACACCCTATTATCCGTAGGCAAATGGGCAAGCAGAGGCATCAAACAAAATGCTAGTTGCCATCCTCAAAAAGACAATCATAGATAGTCATAAGGATTGGCACATTCAGATCCCGCTTGCCCTATGGGCTTATCGCACTAGCATTCGGATGCCCACTAGGGCAACTCCATTTTTGTTGGTGTATGGCTCCGAGGCAGTCATGCCTCTCGAGTTGGAAATCCCTTCCCTACGCATTTCAATGCAAGAGTTCATCGATGATGACACTATGCGGTAGGCCCGGTTAGACCAACTGACGTTGCTCGATGAACGATGCATCAATGCTCTCGAGCATTTGTGTATCTATCAAGAGTGACTTAAGAAAGCATACAACATGAAGGTCCACCTAAGGGACTTTCAGGTTGGTGACTTGGTCTTAAAAGAGAACCAACAGAATTCTAATTTGTCGTCCCATCTAAGGGACAAGTTCATGGCAAACTGGTTAGGTCCTTATGTGATTGATAGTAGAATAGGACCTAGAACATACCGACTCACCTCTCTTGAAGGAATCAAGGAACTAGAACCCTTGAACATCAGTCATTTGAGGCCATTCCACATCTAGAGAGCCATAGTCCAACCAAAAGCTCCAAGGATTCTCACAATCGCTTGGTCAAACCCCAAACGCTCCAAGAATTTTTGTAATCTCTTGGTCAACCCAAAAATGCTCCAAAGGTATCCATAAACCCTTTGGTCAAAGCCAAAAGCTCCAAGGATTCCCGCAATCGCTTGGTCAACCCCAAAAATGCTCCAAAGGTATCCATAAACCCTTTGGTCAAACACCAAAAGCTCCAAGGGTTACCATAACCGCTTGGTCAAAACAAATATTCAAAACAAACAAAAACAATAAAATCATCAAAAATAACAAAAAAATTGCATTTCAATTCCATGCATACTCGTAAAAATCAAAATACAAAAATATAGGTTGCATTAGGCATCACATCCATACATTGCATATTTGCTAGGTCATACAAGTCAAGAGCACCATAGACTGTCATTACTTGGCAATTCCATCATTTTCCACATCAAATCCATTTTATAAACGCATACATCCAGAATAACACCATCATCATTTTTTAGCATAGTCAGTTGTCTCCTAATGTATATAGGGTTTTCGTCATTCAGTTGTCTTTAAATTGCTAGCCAAAAAACTGTACAAAGTTAAACAGATTTTACAAGGGAAAGTTTTACTTGGATCACGCCTCATTATGTAACATCCTTACACAAGTTAAAACACATAAAATAATTCCTAAGTTGTGTGAATGCAAGAGAAACCTACAAAGCAGTCTAGGGTACCATAGGTGAAAGATTAGCCTGTTCATCCCCCTATGCGAATGGTTCAAGAGTGCTAAGAATTGACAAAAGGACAAGCTCTTCCCCATCAATTCCCCCTAATAAACAGTGGTTTTCACCACTAGCAAAAATCCCAATCACCATTGGTCCCTAAAGTTGTAAGGATTCATACTACACGTCCCTGCCAAGGATGGGTAGTCATCCCCAAGGCCTCAAAGGATCGATGCCATTCAAAAAAAAATTCCCACAAGCCATTATCACGACCATCTCCAATCACCTTTGGTCTCAAAGTTGTAAGGATTCGTACTACACATCCCTGAACAGGATGGGTAGTCATCCCCAAGGCCTAAAAGATCAATGCCCTTACTTCATAATCTCCATCATCCCCTTTGGTTCCCAAAGTCATAAGGATTCATACTACACATCCCTGAACAGGATGGGTAGTCATCCCCAAGGCCAAAAGGATCAATGTCATTCATAAGCCACAAACCTACAAGCTCAACCTTACAAAGCTCAAAATCCAAAATCAAATAACAGTGGTTATCACCACTATTCAAAATCCTTGCTCAAAAAAAAAAAGAAAAATAAACAATGATTTTCATCACTATGTATACGAGCAAGTATCCTAAACCATTGAGCAAATAAAAATCTTGAACTTGAATCCCTAGAATTCTCAGCATTCAAAAACCATCTAGGTGATCCTCATTACGGGTTTGGTGGACAACCTACCTAGCAATGGCGGTATCCTAAATGCATGACGATATGTCTATCACATTAGCTTTGCATGTGAGCAGACCAATGTTTGCATGTGGATGAGCTAGCTTATGGTGCCTTAGATTGTCCCATGGATTAATCTTACTAAATACAACAACGGAGTTAGTGGAGCTAATTAGGTGATCCTCAGTACAAGTTTGGTTGATAGCCTATCTAGCATTGGTGGTATCCTGACAAATACCACATAAACAAACTCAATTGCACACACAGGGATGTGAAATAACTTGGTTAAACTCAAGTCAGATTTATACCTTGTTCAAAAGTCTTGCAAGATAAATGTACAGTTTTGGCTAGTTAGTTAAAATATCTAAATCTCAAAAAAGCTTAACTACATTTTAAAAACAACTAGAACATTTCATTACATACATCACCATCAAAAAATATGCAAAATACAAAAACAAAGTTACCACATGCAAAGTCATTCCACAAAGTCATCACATCAGTACAGAAAGCCAGTAAATCTTGTACAGTCTATGGTGCCATCGACAAGTTATCAACAACTCATTTCATTCATTCCATATGCATACATCATATAATTAGAAACATCGCATTCATAATAGCATATGCATACATCAATGTAAATACATGTGCATAAAAACAAACCATGAAAAGTGCATAAACACCAAAAAAGAGTCATCTGTATATATATCATCAAAAATGCCCGCAGGCTACAATGAACCGGTCCTCTGACCTCGCAACAAAGCCAAAAACTCAAAAACCCCCAAGCCTAGGGCGTCGGCCACCATGATCATGCAGGATCGGTGCGACGGGAACTACCCCCCATGGTGTGGGTCCTATGGGACCCCTCAGGGTAGCTACTGCTAGCCCCCACATCATGCCTACTAGCACCTCCCTCCTCCAGTCACCTACGTCGAGAGGATGTTGACTGCTCAGTATCGCTCCCTCTCGAGCGACGTGATGATCCACCATCGCTAAACGTAGGGACCCACCCACCGAGGTGACTAATCTCTACCTCCAGCTCCAATCGATACCACATCGAGTCCATCTCTCACTGATGATACATAGCCAAAGTATCGTTGCACTGTGCTAGCTGCATCCGTAGGAGATCCCTCTCTCGCATAGCATCGATATCCCCATCCTATCGGTGGTACATAGCCCATGCATTCTCCCGCTCTGCTAGCTACGTTCATAGGAGATCCCTCTCCCGTAGCGCATCCCCGAGCTCCTCATCCCACCTCCGGAGTAACCCCACCAATCGTGCATTCTCAGCATGCAATCCTGCCTCCATGTCCTCCGAGACTGCCTGAGGCATCGACATCTCTAGAAAGGCAGGCTGCTCTGGCTCCCACTGCTCTGGGACGTCCTGCATCTCTGGCTGATCCGGCACCCCAAACCCCCCCAAAATCATCAACCTCTACCATGTCCGCATCATCCATGGGAACCCCCAACCCTCTCCTAATGCCTCTACACCCTCATCCCCTACTACAACCGCCTCTGCACCCCCTAGAGGCCCCTCGCCTCACCATCACCACAAAGTCCACCACTACTCATACTCAACCATCACCCCGACGTCATCCACATCCGGGATGTCAATCATTGTATCTACATCCTCACCCAATGGTGCAATGACTGGCCAAGCTAGAGTCCTCTCGTCTCCCTGATGTCGATAGACCACGGGCTCACCAGGAAACCCTTGGCACACCCCGAACTATCATGTAACCTGACCATATGGGAAAAACTCCTACTCAGTCCCGTGATGCCCAATCAGCCACCGCCCCCTTCGTACCCTCTAGAACCACTCTCACCCTAGAGCAAGCTAGAAAATCCCATAGGGGCACCAGAACACCTCCCCTAGAGCAAGCCGAGCGAAGGCATCGACATAGTGCCCTACGACACCTACCCATCATCGACTCTATCCCTGCTCCTTCGACCACCACCATAGTGCCCCGTAACCAATCTCTCGGTCTACCATCTCTACCCGAGTCATCCAGGGCAGCCCCACCGGCCTCTCCACTGCTATGTGCTACCAAGCCCAACACTGCAACAAGTAGCTGCAACTAATCCCCTTTCACCTCCGATAGTGGACCTCGTACAACTCATCATAGAGCTATGCCAGTAGAGTCTATCCCCATCTCATGATCATAGGTGCATCCGTAGGACACTCCACTAACCGAAACACCACCTCTAGCAGGTTCCACGAGAACCTCGCACCCGAAGAGTCGGGGAGAAGCATGTTGGAAATGAGGCCCATAAGCAATGCGTGCCTCACTCCCAACACACCCCTCTCTAGCCACCATCGAACCAATATGCCACCAATCTAGCAGTCGCCCTCTGCCCTCTCCACTGGGCTGTCCACCCCCATCTCCTCTCCATGTCCAAAGCAACATGTCAACACTATTGTCCGCTGATCCCACGACGTCATCCTGATCGGTAGTCCGTCTATCAAAATCCGAAGAATCCGATAGACATCCTCCAAAGTAACTGTCATCTCCCCTATTGGGATATGGAAGGTATTAGTCCGAGGATCCCACAAGTTGATCAGGGCCATCAGATAGGCCCGATCCTCGACCATCGGCTCCAGCCGAGTCACCTGCTTGAGCCCAAGGGCATCAAGCCACTCCCAGTCAGTCAAAGTTAGTGCCTCCCATGCTTCAGTAAAAACCATGGGCACACGGTACCGGCTCTTCACAACCTGCAAAAGAAAACAAAACAAAAACATTAAAACTCAAGAAAAACTATACAGCTAAAAATAGACATATAACGAGAGATAAAATGCACAAAAATACAAAAACATTCAAAACTAATTTTTAGTCCTAGGGTTTTTAACTCCTAACTGATAAATTAAAAAAAAACATAAAACATTTAAAAAAACTAATTTTTCAGTCTAGGGTTTTTAACTCTAACTGATAAATTAAAAACAAACAAAAAATCCAAAAAACTAATTTTTCAATTCCTAGGTTTTTAACTCTAACCAATAAATTAAAAACAAAAATCAACAAAATTATTTGTCGGTTTTTAACTCTAACTGATAAATTCAAAACAAACAAAAAATTCAAAAAAATAATTTCTCAGACCTAGGGTTTTTAACTCTAAAATGGTAAATTAAAAACACAAAAACAAACACAATCTACAAATAACTAGGGTTGAGCTACGTTTTTACAACTCAATTTACCCTACGTTTCTAACCTAAGTTTTGATCTTTGTTCAATTCAGGTTAAGCAAAGTTTTTAAGTTATAAACTAAGTTTTTTAGCTCAGTTTTAAACTAACTTTTGATCTTTGTTTAACTAGGGTTATACTAAGTTTTCAACTAAGTGTTAATTTTGATAGACTAGGGTTTCATTTTTAAATTTGAAAAACAAAAAACAAAAAGACAAAAAACAAGCAAATTGCGGTTTTAAAAACTGTAACATTATAACGCAAACAAAATAAAGAGGAAGAGCACTCACTGGTCTCGCTTCGACTCCACCGCTTGAGGATCCGGTCCATGAACTCATGGTGGTAGGAAAATTTTGGCAGCGCTTCGCTTCGTAGAATTGACCTCCTCCTCCTTAGAGCTCCAAATCGCCAAGAAAAACAAATGCAAATGAGCCCAAAACCCAGTTTTGGCCTTTAAATAGGCTTTTTGAGCCTGTAATCATTCCTCCCTAGGATGAGCGCTCTGTATAGCACTCGTCCCACCCTGGGATGATTACTAAACTGGTATTCGTCCCACCCAGGGATGAATACAGAGCAAAAATTTCAAAAACAGCAAAAAATGCACCAAAATGCACCAAAAACAAGCACTAAAACTGTCCAATGAGAGTGCTTTTGCACTTGACATTTCGGGCATGCAAAATAGATGTCGAGGTCACAAATCCTCACTATCCTATTCCCTAAGAAGGCTACCATAGCCGGACCACTCCACGGGAAGATGAATTTTCAAGAATTTCATCCCCAAATGACATCACCAAAAGGGTCAAAACCCAACCAAAAATAGCAATAACATTGTCGAACGAAGGCGCCTTTGCACCTATCCTTTCAGGCATACAAAATAGACATCGGGTCACAAATCCTCACTATCCTATTCCCTAAGAAGGCTACCATAGCCGGACCGCTCCACGGGAAGATGGATTTTCAAGAATTTCATCCCCAAACGACGTCACAAAAAGGGTCAAAACCCAACCAAAAATAGCAATAACATTGCCGAACGAAGGCGCCTTTGTGCCTGACATTCTTGGCATCCAAAATAGATGTTGGGGTTACAAATTATCACTATCCTACTCCCTAAGAAGGCTACCATAGCCGGACCGCTCCACGGGAGGACGAATTCTTGACAATTTCATCTCCAAAATACATCACAAAAAGGGTTAAAACCCACCAAAAATAGGTCAGAATGTTTAGAAACTGCTTAAGCATTCAATGGTAAACAATTGAAGGCACCCTTACCTAAGTCATCTTGGGTCAAGTGACTCATCGCTTTTCTCATGTCGATCATTCCCTCATCGATTCGTCACTTGAGGGGGTAGTCACACTTAGTCACCAATCAACAAAAATATACCCAATCAAGGAAATAACATGCATTCAAAGGATCATTGACAAAGACAATCATGCTCCCGCTTGGGGCAGCAAACAAGCAATAATCACAAGCTGATCAAACACTTGGCATTCATGAATCATGAACTCAAGGTTCCCATAGACAAAAGGTTGTGCCCTTTGCCTATTCATGAGTGATCAATGTCCAAGCTCAAGTAACACCTCACCAAAAAAGGTTAACACTTGAATTAAGTTCCTTAGCTCATTAGAAGCAAGGATTCAAGAATGCGTGCCCTTTCCATACTTGGGGCATCAAGAGTTGGTTAGGTTACTGAGAAACCCTAATCATTAGTGCTTTGGTTATCTATTTTTGCTCAGCATTGCACCTTGCACAACGCTTCCCAAAAAGGGGCATCTGTAGACACCAAAATAGCACCAATCCGATTATGTGACAACAAGCATCGATCGCATTGACACAAACAGCCCCTAGGGCAGCCCCCAGAGGTTAAACAATGGTCCTAACCACTCCCAACAATAGTTTGGAAGGTCAAGAGTCAATTTGGCACCTTTTGGCACTTTGCTCCCTACTCGCCCCACCCAGGGACGAATAGCAGCATTCGCCCCAGGGTGAGGTGAATAGCAAGTTTGACTAGCAAAAAGTCAAACCTCGATAGGTCCGCCAGATAACTGCAACTTTAGGACATGCAATTGCGAGGAATGACTTCAAATCAAGAAGAGAGACTTCAGTCATGCATGTCTTTATTTTAGAGACCTCATGCAAGGAGACTCTAAATCAGGGAATAATATTTTCTCTCAAAATAGGACAATCAACTCAAGTGGCGCCCTCGCATGCGCATTCAAAACAAAGAGACCCTAGGTCTATAAATTGGTGAGTCTTCTCACCCAAAAAGAGATACAAAGAGGAGATTTTGGAGCAACGAAGTGTTGCTAAAATATATCCTCACCCATTGTTTGTGCTTTCACATCCTTGATCTCTCTTTTGGAGGGAGGTTATTGGGTGATCATTGGAGGCGCATTCTAGACCCAAACCCGAACATTTGGCCACAATATTCCACAAAATTTGTTGACAACACCCCATAAGAAGTTTTGGACCCATCCCAAGTGGATTGGTGCCGAAACAGAGTCCCAAACGGTGGGCGTCCTGCCCCCGGGCGCCCCCCAAGCTGTCGCAGCCCTAATCGCCCCACCCCGGAGTGATTAGAAATCTGTGATAGATTTCTCTGATTTTTCTTTTGCATCTTATTCTAGGTTATTTAAATAGGTTGTAGTTTAAATTTCACTTCATTCTGAGCATTTTTGACCAGGTTTTTATCATTTCCCGCCTTTACTAACTTGCAGATGGCACCAACAAAATCTGGGTGATAGAGGCCAAATTGGAGAAATATGACCTTCCGGGTCTTCCCAAAACACCCCCAATTAGCTAACCCCAACTTTGCAGGTCATTTGGAGCTTCCTGGATAGGACATTGAAGAGGGTGCTTTCTGATAATTTATTGTAGGTCTATTCGTCCCACCCCGGAGCGAATACAAATCTGTGAGGAATTTCTAGACTGTTCCTTTTGTAGTGCCCTCCTGGTAACATATTCATGCTTCTGTTAAATTTTTAGGTCGATCTGAGGTCATTTGGTTATCGTTTTAATATTTTCATGCATACACTAACAGTAGGCCTTGGGAAATACATGTTCTATTCTATCTGTAGGTGCTACTGATATTTTTTGTTTCCTTGAACATAGGTTTCCGACATCAGAGGAGCAGTGAGGAACCAAAATTCATATACACAAGTGGCGGTGACGTTTTGGTCCGTCCATCTTACATGTGGGCACGCGGAAGAAGGATTGCTATCCATGGATGTGATAAGAAACATATTTAACGCTCCTATCCCCTAAAAAGGAAGGAGACGTATTGTAACATGAATTTAAAAGCATATCAATAAAGAGGACCCTATTCCATATTGCTTTTATCTTGTGTCGATTCGCTTATGCTCTTTCCTTTCATGCATTTTTCAATACATAGGCTTTTGGCGTTAAGTTTGGTTTTATACGCATCGTACTTGGCATTTTCCTTTTTGTTTTCGTATCCTCGTGCTTTCATACATACTGAAGTAACTATATAATATTGCTCTAAAGTAAACTCCTACTATAGTAATGTACCAAAGTTGGTACATTGACATGTACCTAAATAATGTAATATACTCAAAGACCCCCCTATATTACATTATTTGGGTATTGAAGACTGTGGTCTTTAATATGGATCTTAATTTTGGTTTTGGAATATGAGCTCTTATCTCTTACTTCCTTCATTATATTTTTTTTTTCTGAATTTGGATGAGCATATTTTTTAAGTTCTTCTTCTTCTTATTTAGTTTGTAGATGGCCAAGTAGTGCGGAGTTTTGTTATCCTCTCACTCTTTTAATTTTAAACCTTCTATTTCTTATTTTACTTTTATGATATAAAGGTTCTTCATTCTCACCAATCTGTTCCTCAGGAAATGCATTAGTATTATTTTGAATGATTTATAATGTGACACATATTAACTCCATTTATTCACTTGAAATAAAATATCCTTTTTCTCTCTACTATATTTGCTACTAAAATAAGATACGATTATAATCCCGCAACATAAATTACATTATGTTTTATAAAATTTGGAAAATATTTAATAGGTCTTACACAACCATATCTATGTATGTGATAGAATTTTCTATTTGTAATTTTCATCCTATAATTATTAGTGACTTCAAGAAAATAAAACTATTATATATTTCCTATCATGTAATGACTTACACCAGAATCAATATACCAAATATCCTTTTTATTTTGACCTATGAATTTGTTTGGGTTTTAAGCGATTTTGCATCTTGATATGTTATATTGTATGGATTCTGATCTTGAGCCCTCTTATAGTGTGCATTATGATGAAATATCCCTCTTGTTATTTCTTCCATGATATGATTCCTTTAAATATTTAGTATTTTAAGAATACTTTTGATAAATCCCTTGAATAAGTCTACCTTATGATTTCCTAGTTTAGAGTATGTGAATTAATTTGATAAAAAATTTCCAAGATTTAGGTTTTGTAGGATCCTTATGTCTCCCTATTGATTAGCAAGTAGTAGTTCACCTTTTGAATTGATTTGGTAATATTTTGAGAATAATAATAATAAACTCTTGTTCGCCTTATTTCTCCTATTGAACTATGCATTTATCAATATGAAGAAATTCTCTATGGTTGGATTTCTTTTATCTCTTTAGTATGAGTATGAGACAATTATAAGTAAATAGTTCCAACTCTTTTAAGTAATTAATGAACTTCCGTATTTATCCTTAACTTTAATAGATCAATTTTTTTAATTCTAATTTGTCTAATATTTTGATGTAGTATACCTTATATCTACCTATTTTGAAACTTCATAAAATAATATTTAATTATCTAAAGTGGTAAACCTTATTTATCCTACTTAATTATTTGTAAATATTATGTTATTGGAATTTCAAGTAATAGAATTTGAAATTCTTTTCCAAAATAAACTTCACCCTTCAATTAGCTTTCTAGAACTTAATAGAATGTCTAAGATTTTACCTCCTTATTCTTCCTATATGATTAATAAAACAACCTTAGGAATTGAATAACCTTTATAGAAAGTAATTAATGATATACTATGGCTTATACATTTTTAATAGTGTTTTGCTCGATGTTCACTATTCGATGTAGGTTTTGACTATGAATTTCAATGTCTTCAATCCTTGGTCTTTACGGTCCATGAGGTATGGTATCAAGTGCTGCTTTGGGTAATTTTCTTGACATCCATTAGACTACACTCTCTCCCTTATTAATAATTTTTTGACTATGTAGCAAAAATCACCTTCTACGTTCTCCTTATTGGTAGAGGTATTTAATAAACCTTACCTCCTTATGTAATGTATACCAAATGGCATATATGTTTTTGCTCAAGCCTATCTCTCCTTGCTATATGGCACCAACCTATGAGATACATTAGAAAATATCACTCTTGGTAACATAAGAATTATTATAGCATCTATATACTTGAATGATGACTAAACTCTATCATTTGTAGAGTGTTACTTAACTGTTCCTCTTCCTTTTCAGGTGTTATGAATAAAGGTATTATGAAAGACTTTAGTGACTCTCCTTTGCTCCTTGAGTCTTGTGCCAAGTGGCACAATGTTTCTTTGCTCAATATGGTAGGTGGACGTCTTCAACCTTGCATGTTTCTAAACCCTTTTGTTTTCTTATTAGCCCAATGTTTCTTGCTAACTATTATTTGTTTGCTCAATGCTTTCTTGCTTAGATTTATTTAACTAATGGTGACTCTTTCTAGCACTTATTGCTTAATTTTTCTCTAGCTAATGGTGGCTATCTAATATTTCTTTCTTAGCTTCCTCTATCTAATAGTGGTATTCTCCAGCACAGGTGGTTCCAAGGTACTTCACTCCTGATGGTTTGAAGGCATTTTTTTTAGCCCTAATTTTGTTCTTCTTCCAAGATTTTGACAATATTTAATTGGGTAATAAGCTCCTTACTTACACCTTATTTTTACTATTTTTCGTTATGAAAATATTGTGTTAGACTTACCTTGTTGATATGGTTACGTTTGTACAAATCAATCTCCTTGTGATATAGATTTAATTAAACCACAAATGTTACTTAATATGATACCAATCGAAACTGAATTGCATAACTCAAATGTTGGTTTGATGAGCATTTTCTTGGCTCTCTCCTTTACTTTAAAATGGTTGCTTGAAGACTATGTTTTTCTATCTATTGCAATACCTTTTGGAGGCTACATATTTTGTCCTTCTTGGCTATCTTTGAAAGGACAATACTGGTACTTATCTTATAATGTAAAAATCCCTATAATAGATAAGATAGAACACCTTAACTTGCACCAAATTTTTAAATAATATGTCTTCTTCTACAAGTTTCTAGCTTCTTTGATGAAATGACTTCTTGAGGGTATATAATGATCTAATAACACTAACCTCTAAATCATTTTCTTGAATATTTTACACTAACAAATTCAGGCAACTAATATACCCTTATTTTGGTGACTTTATTTCACCAAGATATGTTGTAGATTTTGTGTGCTCAATAGTTTCCTTTCACACTTCAACTTAATTTTTCTTGTGCATTAATTCTCACCTTTGAACAATATTTAATGCACTTAAAAATATCTCTTAAGTATAACTAGTATAGTGCACTATTAATCTCACCTTATTTATCCTCCAAAGTAACTTGTAAGATGCATTAATAATAACTCTTGAGTGCACTATAATCTCTACAACTTTAACTTAAAAGTAATATCTTATTCTTGTTGAAATATGTCTAATATCCTATTTAATGTGTAGGTATTAACCTTAAAAGAAATTATCTTCTACACTCCCTTGAATATTATAATATGTGACCTTCTCTTTGAAATTTTTTAAACTCTAATATGGTGCTTAAAGAATATTAATAATGAACCAAAAATATAAAGTTCAACTAATGAATTTTTTTGCACCATAGTTGCTTACATTAACGAATATGGTGCTTATTTCTTATACTCCTTTAAGGTGAGGTATTCAATATTAAATTAAGATCATCAATTTCTAATCTTCATCAAGACTCTTCTCTGGAGTCTCTTCGCTCTACTATTTGCAGTCTTCAATGGAGATCACCAACCTCCAATTTTATCCTATATTGTTATTTGAAGTCTCTTCAATCTTATATTTGTAGTATTCAATGGAGATAACCAACCTCCAATGTTCTCTTGGACTCTTATCTAGAGTGTTTTTCCTTAAATTTGCAATAAGGCTCTCATGGCATTTTCTTCTTTTGGACTCTATAGGTTTGCAATCTCTAGTAATGGGATATTTTCTTCAGGCCTCCAAATATTCACTCTTCTATTTATTGCTTTTGGTTTTAGATTGATTCCAAAGAAGATACTATTCCTATTTATTTTATAGGAAGCTTACCGATTATATTTGAATCTTCTTTTCGTACAACAAAGTATTAGGACTTGAAATGGAAGATACTCTAAATCTAGAGATGATGAATTTTCACTAGTTGATTTGTTAATATAGTGGTATTAATGCTAAGTCCTAGTCTTCACAATTTTTTTATAACTCTTTAGAAAGACTCTAGCCAAATGTAGTCTCAAATATTTTGTAAATAAGATTTTTAGATTTATCTCAATCTCACTTGTGGATCTCCCTATTTCATATCGATATATCGTGTGCTCTGATACCATTGTTATCTTTGATGAGTATATAATATAGGAAATATAACCACAAGATGTAATATACACGATCTAATATATCTATATGATAATAGAACTATAATAAGGAGGAAAATGATAAGAGAAAATTTTGCAAACTTAGAATTATGCCATTAATGAAAGCTTAAAAAAACTGTATAATGCAATATAATGGAGGACATGAACACTCTATAAATTATTTTAAAAGAGCTACATTGTACCACACTACCAGTATATACTATGCACTCTCTATCTTCTCTCCACTTTACTTCACTCACTATAAGACCTATATATAGGAATTTAAGTTCCTTGGCCCTCACTCTACCTTTGACTCTATCCTATGACTCATGTACATGTGGAATACATGCACATTTATATTATTGCACATTCTAAAACTTGTGCATTTATTACATGTTGAAGTAACTACATAACTTTACTATAAAGTAATATCCTACTCTTGTAATGTACCAAATGTGGTACATTGATACGTACCTAAATAATGTAATATACTCTAACAAAAGTACCCCAAAGGCCTATAAAACAAGGTGAATCATGATTACCATATTTTAAAAAGTAGCAATGTTGGCTAAATACAATAAATAAGATATAAAGCAAAACAATTGTTGAATTATACAATTATAGATAAAAGTGGTAATCATGATTACACACAAAAAGGGGTGACTGTAGTCTTATCCAATTGGGGGTGATATTGGATCCAACCAACACTATTGCCTAGAAACCAATGATAGTAGTCATTATAAAAAATACACCTTTTTAAGACTAATATTCCTCTAAGAATGACTAACAGGGAGATACCAAACATGAGAGGCACTGAAGCTAAGGATGTGGCTAGGGATGACACAACATTGATAAATGTATGAGTAGGGCAACTAAGGCAAGAAGTAAAAATTGGGTAGGATATGATTCCCTTTGGAAACAAATGGATCCACCATGGATGCAAGGGTATATTGAAAAACACATAATAGCAAATGTAAGAATGCTCTTGATAGAGATAAGGCTAGGGAGTCTAATAGATAAACCTTACGTCTATCTCCAACAAGTTTTCTATTACAATTTTATGCTCTTATAAAGCATGACAACCAAAACCATTATGTGGTATCCTAATATAGATGAGCTTATAATAACCACAATTACATTAGAATAAGTATAACATAATATTGGACTATCATGATAGGAGAGATTTCATGGATCATTACATAGAAAAAATGATTGATGCTAGTGGAGTGGTTGACTGATGAGTGTAGGATGAACATGCAATAAATTATTTTGTTGGATTACATTTTCCATGCTCGTTGGATACTTATTGTGAGATATGGAAGGATCCTCTTATTTTCTTTTGTATATCACAAATTCATGAACAATATCCCCACCATGCTCTTGTATCCACTATATTCAACTTTGGAGAAGGGTCAAAGAAAATTAAACAAGGGCTTCACCTAGTGATGGAGAATACGACCAATACTAAATAGTAACATTTATTTGATCTAAAATTGAAGATCATAAGGAATTGAACAAGATTATTTATATTATGAAGAATTTCACTATGTACCGCCCACCATATCTACCACTAGACACATAACACAATGATATTTAGGCTAGAAGAGAGCAGATTTGAAAGTATTGCACTCCTACAATACGTTATACGCAGGAAGAGAGTAGATTTGAAGGTGCCTCAAAATGCATAATATCTATAGGGTAATCTAGCCAAGGAAGGCTGAACGTTAGCACTCTTCTTCCATAGCAAAAGGAGCCACTCAAAGGGATCACTCTTTGCATATCTTGGATGGAAAAACCTAGAAAATCAAAGTCCACTTAAGGCTATTATCAATATGTATTTACATAGACAAAAAGAGTGCTCATATACAAAGAGAAAGCATCAAAATCTACTTCTACCAATGTGGGATAGACAACATCTACACTACAAAGAAGCATAGGAATCAACACGTTGAAGGCATAGAAGAGAAGGATAAAATGTGCTACATTCAAGGTCTTAAAATTGGAGAATATTGTCCACCAAAGAAAGCACCAAAATTACCATTTGAGCCTCCATAGTGCCTCATCAATTCACCTTCAAAAGAAAATATTTCTTATTGTCCAAGAAACAAAGCAAGCTAAGGAAAGGCATATGAAATGAGTTATAATATTCTCCATGGAAGAGTTATAGCAAAGGACTTCATGCATAGAGCTTGAATGCCACTTGACATAAAATTTCTAAGGCACCATTTTATCTCTCAATGCTAAAGAAACCTCATGCAAGAGTTACAGAGAATATCAATGAAGTGGTGACACTTGTTATATTCCATAAGCCTCACACAAGTGCCCATATATTATAGAGTGATTAAGAATCATTCAAGAAGGAAATCAGTATGTTAAGAAATATGGAGTGCTCATACGTAATATATATGATACTTGTCACAAATTTTAAGACCTTTCTTTCATAAAAAATGCTCTCAAGTCCAAAGCAATCAAGCATAGGAAAGTGCAATAAAATCTTAGAAAAGCGCAACATGGAAGTAAGGAAGAGGAAGAATTAAAATATCATGGTATTGAAGGTCAAACCTCTCCATATTTGCAGCACCTACATTCCCGGATTAAATATAGGGAATTCCAAAGCATAAGAATTGTTTCTAGCGCCAAAGGAAGAGATTAAAGTGATGTTACATTTAGCCAAAAAAAGGCATTGAACAGTGCAATGATACAACGTTCAAAGGTAAGGTTTAAATACTATTTATTATTGCTTTCACTTTAGGAGATATAAGGGTTATAAGCTAGGGTCAAATATTATATTTTGAAAGCAAAAACCATAAGGGATAACTTATCAAATTGAAATAATATTTGCAATTTAACTTAGGAGAAAGTAGAAATTCTACTTGGGATTAAATTCTTTAATATTTTTTAAATATTATTAACTTTCTAATTTTCCAAAATTGGGAGTGATAAGAGTTACAACATCAAACTAGGTTATTGGAATTAGAAACACTTGAATAAAATCCTAAGGGTTACAAAAGAGGTTATTAAGATTTTTTGTTAAGGTTGGAAATTTTTAATTTTCTTGTCTCAAAATTTCTCAAAAGGGAAAAACTAATTCCAACATTAAAAGCTATTCAAAATTGAAAATTTCTTAGTTCAATAGGAGTAATAAGGTGTTAGAAAAGTTGATTTTTGAATTTAAAAAAAACTGTACAAAATAAACAAAAATTGAACTATACTTTACAAAAGTACTATATCATGCTCCAAAATCATTAGGGAGTCATAAGGCATTCTAAAAAACTTTATAATATTAATATCTATCAAATATTATCAATTTGGGAAGATATAAGCTTTCTTTAAAACATAAAAGTAGGTGTTCATAATTTAATTACTAGGGAGACATAAGGAAGTATACAAACTTATGGATTAATAAATATTTTATCAAAACAAGCTTATATACTTCAATAAGGTATCATATATAGGGATATATACGATAGACTACCAAGATTCTATTAAATTGCAAGAAATAACAAGAATCACTATTTCAACTATTTTTATGGATGAAAATTTGAGAAAAGCTTTCAATAATGAAGAATTACTCCATGAAGTAGAATTCTACTATCAAAACATAATAGATACTCTAGAAGGACACTAGTATCTACCCTCTAACAATAAAGAGAAATTCTCCTTATTTCTTAAAGAATCTAAAGAAGGTAGATTTACATCATTGATTAACTATCTTCATGAAATTCTCTTCATAGTATGGTGGAACTCACAAAGATTGGTTCTATTCTCACCAAAAAAATATCTGATGATTTATCTATCATTAATTGTGTTTGTACTTACTCAACATAAGAAAAAATATGGCAATAAAGAATAATACTATTGTGATGATAGACTAACTTGTCATAAAGTAGATATTTCACCAGCACCAAAGCAAAATCATAGGAAGAGAAGAAGAAAAAGGAAGAAGAGATATACTAAAAGAGGCCATGACATGAAGACTGAAGCAGTAGAAAAATAACAAGTACACCAAAAATACAAGCACAAAAGGATAAAAAATAAAAATATGAGAGGGCAATTACACCATGCCCTACTCATTCATCAACAATAAGAACCAAATGAATATACTTGCAAAAAGAAAGGTGATTGGATAGAAGATAAGGAATATGAATATGAACAAGCAAAAGATAATCCAATGAAACAAGAATCTTTAGATTTATCTACAACTTACTCTACATCATATGAAGACACATATTACCTGATAAACCTGAATATAAAGAATTCATAAGAGTGCAAAGTTCAGGATAAAGAAGAAGAAGATCCATATTGAAGACTAAAGTCTTCAATAACCAAATAATATAATATAGGGGGGTGTTAGAAATAGAGTATATTACATCATTTGGGTCATGTAAATGTATCTTCCAAGGTACTGTAGCACCCTAAAATTGGCACGGTTAAAACCTTAGTAAAAGATAAAAGATAAAAAATTAAATTTTAACCCTAAACTACCCGTTAACCGCCTGTTACCCGCTTTCCTCATTTTCTACACCATTTTTAGGATTTGTTTTGACAGTTGGACGATATCGTCATAGATTAGACAAAATAATCCCTGATCTGACAAATTCATCTAGAACAGAATGTCCAGACGATTTTGTCCCAAAACCAAATTTTCATAATTAGCTTCTGTTCCAACAACCTCTCCAACTTGGGCAGAAACACGTCTGCATAGTTGGAGATTTCCCTGTTGGAGATCTCCTAGATTGGGATGATCCCCAACCTCCTAACCTCTCCCTAATCCTATATAAACTAGGATTTTTCTTTTTTATCCCCCTGAACCCCTTAGCTGACGGATTTCCTTGTAGATTTAGTTCCTTATTCACTAGAGCATCCTCGCACTACTGTCTGCATTCTGTATTTTACATTTTCTTGTAGGAACTCTACTATTTTTTAGTCGAAGCTAGCTCGGATCATCACAAATGATCCTAGATGATTTTGAATGATCTTGTCGAGGAGCACAGACGATTTTTTACGATTGGAGGTGATCCTGACTGTAGTCCAGATTGGGGGCAATCAGAGTCTAGAGTTTGCATTTCCTTAGCTTTTCTGCATTTTCCTATTATATTCTTGCACTGTCTTAAATCATTATGTTTTTGCATCTTGGAGTTCACCTCATCTAATATAAATTCATGATAAAATCAAAATAAATTGTGAAGTTGATGCTTTTCCTCTTTAATTACTATTTGGATCTGTCATTTAGACAAATTTACAGTTATTTCTATCATTTCCCTTTGCTTTTGTAGTTGCATCTTGGGTATTTTGTATCTATTTGTGTGATTGCAGGTTGATTTTGGATGATTCTGTCTGATATCAGATGATTGATTATGATTTGAGACGATTAGGTGTAATTTCAGACAATTATGTATGAGTCGAGACGATTTGAACTACTACAAGACTCAGAATATTCATCAAATATCCGAAATCAGGTATGTTATGATCTAACTAGCATATTTTCTATGTTTAGCATTCATTCTTGCTTTTTGTATTCATCTAAATTAGCATTCGCATAAAGAATAGTTTATATTCATCTTGGCCAAACCTAGGAGTTGAATGATCAAGTATAAAAATGAACACATCAAACCCACTATCAACCTAGGCGTGGAAAATGCCACTCAAAAGTTTCTTGGTGAACTCACCATCCATCGAAAATTCACCCTTATACCCCTCCCCCAAGATACAAGACCTTCAAAGGGCCTCTCAGTTTGAGCTATTGTCCCATCCTTCTCGCATACCCCTTCTGGGTGCGGATCCTATAGCATGAGGGTAAGGATGTGAAAATTTTGGAGTGATACATTTTGGTGAACCCGACGTGAAAACAAAAACCTTTTGAAAATAAAAATAAGAAAAAAATCAAAACATAAATGCATTTAGAATTAAAAAATTACATATCATATTTAGATGGTAGACTATAATAAAAGACGAGTTGTCACCATTAATGTTGAAAATAAATTAGCAGCTATAGAGATTACTTCTATGCTTAGAGTACCTCAAACAAATAGGGTTCAACCTTTATGGGACGAGCTTAATAGAAGATTGAATCTCATTTCATCTAGAGCAACTGAACTTAGGAAAATCAAGAGGTTTTTCCTAGATAGAATCCTAGATCCCGATCAAGTGATTTTGTATCATGAACTTCAGAGAGCTTGCCATAGGTGGTTAGCAGATAAAAGAGCCCTTGTGTCTTCTAAGTTTTATACCTTTGAGGAATACCTCGATAATGCAGTTGTAGTACATAAATTTTTGTCTCGTATAGAGGACCAAGAGGTCGTTCTTATGGATAGACAAATATGGAATAGAATTTCTAGAGCTATGTTATATCGAGAGTATTGCCATGAGATTTATTTTTACAAGACAGAATATGAAATAGATAATATCACTATAGCACATTTTATCAAGTTCTTGAAAAACCATTTCCAATTTGAAGAGGAGCATTTCATGACTCCTGATGAACTTGATCCTATCAATGATATCTATAAACTATTTATAGAAAAGTAAGCTATTCTTTTATTATTGTTACTTATTGCATTTAGTGTACTGTTTATTGTATTTACAAGCATAAAACAAAAATAAATAAAAACAAAAACAAAATCATAACAAAAAAAAAAATCAAAACATTTTCTTTTAAGCATTATAGTAGGTATATAATAAAAATATATACCTCCCAAATTTGTCGCAAATATATCAATATATATATTTTCTAAAATCTAAATTTAGACATAATGACTAGACTCAGGAATGGAAAACAAATTGAAGTAGAAGAAGATTGGTTAAGAAAACCATAAAATAACCTAGGTGTCCTTCTTAAAGATCCAATTCAGGAAGAAGGAACCTTCGACCAACAAGAAGAAGAATTTGCTGTAGGAAATGAACAAAAAGAAAATGATAGAGAGGAAGGATCCTCATCTCCTAAAATATCTCCAAAAGGAGCTATTACTTTTGAGAACATGGAATATTTTTGGAAGTTCCTCAATACTAATATTGGAACTCTTAATAGAGCAATTCATATGGACAAAGATCAAATTAGTGACACTCAAGAAACCCTAGAAGACATATATCACACATGCACTAATCCTTTGTCCTTCGTTGATCAAGAGAGTGATCAAGTTGGATCGTATAATTTGGACATGGCTACTATAATTCGAAACAAGCAACAACAACAGGTTACCCAACCACCTAGAGTGCCTGTTACCAAGCCAAGGGTTATTCCCACACAAAAGAAACCTTCATTCACTGCTCTATTTTGCCAAGCTATTGATCAATATACCTCAAATCAAAAAAAGCCTAAACAAAACCAAATACCAATTTCCAACAATCTAGGATACAACATAATGCTACAACAAATCTTCTTCATAATAATTTTCCTACCAATCATTTGCATAACATCAATATAACATCTAATCCTTACATCACGCCTTCCTACGCTCACAAATCCCATACTCATGTACCACCGAACCAATATGGTGGACAAACTGGTAATCTGGAAGCCATGGTGAAACAATTAGTCTCCCGCATGGACCAGATAGATCCCTACCGTCCCTCCTACAATTATCACGAGATGTGCAGTCAACCTCTAGATCCTATAGTTGTAGCACAACCATATCCCAAACATTTTCCTATGCCTGTCCTACATATATATAAAGGAACTGAAGATCCCATAGAGCATCTTCGTAGGTTTAGGATAGCATGTCATGACATATCACATGATGACTTGTTATTACTAAAAATGTTCCCAAAAAGTTTAGGGGGGATGGCATTGGAGTGGTATTATCAATTGCCCACTCATTCTTTGAGAAATTTTGAAGAGAACGCTGAGTCTCTTGTGCATCAATTTAGTGCCTATATTGAAAGGCATGTAACCATTAAAGATTTGTACAACCTAAAACAAGACAAATATGAGTGTTTTACTGACTTCTTAGCTTGATGGAGGCAGTTGATAGGAAAATTACACTTTGTGTTACCTTATCGAGAAATGTTGGATATTTTTATCAATAATTTACAAGAACAACTATCCTATGAATTATCAACTGCTACCTTGACCACCTTCGATCAAGCTATAGATTTAGCTCGAAGGGTGGAATATGCTCTCATTAGAAGAGGTCAGCTCAAAAATAAATATGATGAGAAAACATCTAGAAATCAATATAAAAATAAACAAGTTGTGGGTGATGGAGTCACTGATAGCAAAAACATTGCCAATGTTAATACTACAAAAAAAATAGAGAAGTTTATATTGAAACCTCCTGATAAACCACCCCAAGAATTTACTAGGTTAAATCAACCTTTATCAACTATTCTCCCGTAACTATTAGCACGAGGATTGATCCAATTACCAACTATCCAGGAACCTGATCCAACCATACTCGGATACAGAGCTAATTTACATTGTGATTTCCATAGAGGACTTGGAAACACTACCAACTATTGTAAAATATTAAAACATAAAATACAAGACCTGATTGATAACAATGAAATGGAGGTGCAAGCATTTCAACCTAAACAAAATCCTTCTAATAATTCTCAATAGAACATTCCCCGAAATCAAAATCAGAATGCCAATTAATCATTGGAAATATTTCAACATCATTTACCAAAGCATGGTAAAGAGGTTGCTAATCAAATTGAGCATCATAATGTTACCCCTCCTTCCCGATATGTAGGAACTATTAGTGGACAATTACCTGTTCATGATCCGCAAGTCTTTGACACAACTTTATCCATGGTTACGTCCAGACCTCTACATAATATTTGGACACTTGATCTTAGTGATACCGAATATGAGATTGAAAGTGACATGGAAATCACCTCAAATAAATCAAATAGTTTTGAAGATGAATTAGATCCTATTCAACCTATCACAAGTTCTACGATTCCAGAAGAATCATTTCCTAGAAGAGTCACTACTAGACCATCTTCTCACCAAATACTTTCTAATGAACAAGCCATAAACACTAGACCAAGACCTATTCATCACCTACAAAATAATATTGTAGGAACCATTGGAGCCGTTACCAGACAACAGGCTCAAAACTCTCAATAGGATCAAACTTAGAACGATGGATCAGCTCCATTTGTTTTGAAAAATCCCAATAAAGGGAATTATGCACCTAATGTTCAACCTAAGCCTCCTTATAATATTAATGAACAATTATCCAATACTACAGCTAGAATTTCCCTTTTGGACCTTTTAAGATCTTCTCCTAACCATAGGGATGAATTAATGCTCACACTAAGCCAAATGATGGTACCACAAAATATTCAAGCTGAAGCCATGTCCAATACTATCATAACTCGCAAAGTCGATTGTATTGACTTCTGGGATAGAGATATCCCGCAACATAGTTTACATAAGGATAACCCCTTATATATTACTACCCTAATTGGAGATGTAGCCATTAAACGAGTCTTGATTGATAATGGTTCATCTTTAAACATATGCACTTTTAACTTCTACCAAATATTTGGGTTTAGAAGTGACGAAATGAAAATAACTGATATGATTATAAAATCCTTCAATGACGAAACACAAGAAACATGTGGAGTTATTACTATACCCTTGCAAGTTGGTCCTAGAACCTTAGATATGACCGTGTTTATTGTACATTGCCCTGCATCGTACAATATACTTTTGGGTCACCCTTGGATCAATGTAATGTGAGCAGTTCCATCCACTTTACATCAGTGTGTTAAATTCGAATTTAAAAATTAGTTGGTTACCATTCATGGTGATCCTAGACCCTTTGATATGTGTGCTTTGGCAGAACCTGTCGGAGTTCAATTTTGCCATGCCCTGTCATCCAAACATCCTAATTCTCATCATCTGCCCAAACGTGTGAAACACACACCCATAACATCATCTAATCTTTCAACTACACCTCTACATATAGGTTAACCATATTTTGAACAAACTACATCAGGACCTTGAAAAGATCCTAAAACTACAAATAATGCTTCACTCCTATAACTTCCATACCTATAGAATCATCCATCGATATCCCTATAACATCTACCTCCACTACAGGAATCCTTTCCACATCTGATGATGTAGGAAATGTTCCTTCTACCTCTTATGCTCTTACTGATAAACTCTTACCCAATTTATCTAAAATTCTTATATCAGATGAAACCAAAACTGCCATGCAAGCTTCCCTTATTTTAAATAAACTCCCACCCTCTCCTTGTACCTTGGGCCTCCCATAGGCTATGGGAAGTATCTACCAATTCGGGAGTTGTGATTTTATTTATAAGGGATATGATTGGGGAAGAATACCCAGAAACATCAAGATACATTGTGATGGATATGCTAGATGCTATTTTGCCAATGAGTATATTAAAGCTAAGCCTATAATGCTTAAATTGGGATATAAATGGAAAGGTTTGGGACCTTTCCAGAATGGTATGAAAGAACCTTTTGAGGTTGAACCATGGCCTGACCGATGTGGTGTGGGCCTATTTCCTAGTAAAGGTCAGCCCTTCCCATTTGAGGATGATGACCATCTTGTGTGTTACCAAGATTATTTGGATAAATGAGATGTCTTGCATTTAATGAATAAGCCTCTTACATGCAATATGCTATCCATAGCTTACCCTGAGATGATTGCCGAATCCGACGATGAGTTGGAGGGGGATATCTTCCATGATGTCTCCGTTGATGACTTGTTACATAACAAATTTTATTTTTATGGCTCTATACCTAGTATAGCCCAGCTTGAGGCCTCGACTCCTCAAAACGAATTAACCAAGTTAACCTTGGAAGAATTACAATAATTGGGTTTTTCACCCGCCCCACCTAATTTCAAGAGAGATTTACATATGGAAGTAGAAAACATCATAAATATTAACATTGGAACGGAACATAACCCTCACATAATCAATATTGGATCAGAATTAAGTCAAGAAAAACAAGATAAATACATTTCATTTCTTAAAGACTATGAAGATGTCTTTGCTTGGACATATGAAGACATGCCAGGTTTGGACCCTTCTGTAGTTATGCATCATCTAGTAGTCCATCCAGATGCTAAACCTATTAAACAGAAACTTAGAAAAATGCCTCCTAAAGTGACTTTACTAGTCAAAGGAGAACTAGAAAAACCGTTGAAGGTCATTTTTATACAAGCCATTGATTATGCTGAATGGATCTCAAATGTAGTTCCAGTAACTAAGAAAGAAGCCACTAAAGTTAGGGTTTGTACGGACTTCAGAGATATTAATGCTGCCTGCCCTAAAGATGATTTTCCTCTTCCTAACATGGATCAAATCATTGATTTTACTGTTAGGAGTGGAACAATATCCTTAATGGATGGATTTTTAGGTTATAATCAGATCAGGATAGCTCCTAAAGATTAGGCTAAAATAGCCTTTACTACCCCTTGGGGAACCTTTTGTTGGAAAGTGATGCCATTTTGTTTAAAGAATGCAGGTGCAACCTATCAACAAGCTATGACTTATATCTTTCACGATATGATGCATGATATCCTACATGATTATGTAGATGATATTATAGATTGTTCTATCAAATAATATGATCATTTAAATGACTTGAGAAAAGTATTTGATCGGTTAAGGGAATATCTTATCCGACTAAATCCAACCAAATGCATATTCAGAGTTAAGTCTGATAAATTATTAGGGGTTATAGTCTCTTTACATGGCATTGAAATTGACCCTCTCAAGATCGCAGCTATCACAGATATGCCCACACCCACCAATGTATCGAAATTACGAAGTTTACAAGGTAAGCTTCAAGCTATCCGCCTCTTCATCGACAAGTTGGCAGACAAAACTGGACCCTTTCTTAAGCTTCTTAAGAAAGATGTCTCTTTTCATTGGGATGAAGAATGCCAGGAAGCATTTGAACTCCTTAAGCAATATCTCCTTAAACCACCAGTGCTTTCCCCACCTAGATCTGATCGTCCATTTGTCTTGTACATTTATGCTTCTGATTTTGCCTTAGGAGCTATGTTAGCTCAACTTGACGATAAGAAGAAAGAGCGTGCTAATTATTACATCAGCAGAACCTTAATCAGTTATGAAACTTTCTATACCATATTAGAGAAATTATGTCTAGCAATTGTATTTTATACATAGAAACTATGACATTATATGCTCAGTCAGAAAACGTATGTCATTGCCAAATTCGACCCTTTGCAATATCTCATGAGTCGACTGTACTTATTTGGTCGTACAACAAAGTGGGTTCTGGTGCTAATCGAGTTTGAACTCACATTTATAGGACAAAATTATGTTAAAGGTCAAATCATAGCAGATCAATTAGCTGCTGCACCCTTAGAGTCTACCCGTCCCCTCATCATTGAGTTTCCTGATGAATGCATTAAACTATAGGCAGACCATTCAGAGCAATGGTCCCTATACTTTGATGGAGCCCGATGCATGAGTGGGGCTGGTGCAGGTATTATTTTAATATCTTTGTAGAAACATCTTATACCTTTGTCCTTCAAATTAACATTTGCTTGCACCAATAACATTGCTGAATATGAAGCTCTTATCCTTGGATTACGAGCTACCTTGGCACTGAAAATTAAAAATTTATTGGTTTTTGGTGACTCTCAACTTGTCATAAATCAAATAAATGATGTTTATCAGATCAAAGATGATAAATTATGCCCATATAAAACATATATTTTGCAATTATTATCCTTGTTTGATCAAGTTACTTTTGAAGCTATTCCTTGAACTAGCAATCATGCGGTTGACGCTATGGCTGCAGTTGCATCTCTTTTACCTTTGGAGCTAGACGATGAATATGCCACCATAATTATTCATTGACTCTAGGAACCCGCTTCAAGAAAATCATGCTTAGAACCTTTGGATGTGTTTCTTATCAACGAAACAACTCCTGAACCATGGTACACTGATATATTTAATTTTTTGTAGAAAGGAACCTTCCCTGATGGTTGTACTAGCTGCCAGCGTAGATTATTACGTAGACAAGCAAGTCACTTCATGATTATTGGTAATACCTTGTATAGAAGATCTTTTGAAGGTATATTACTGCGATGTTTGAATCTAGAAGAATCTAGATCAGATTTGAATGAAGCCCACAAAGGATCATGTGGGGGACATTTTAGTGGTAGTGCCATTGCTAAGAAACTCCTTAGGATAGGATATTTTTGGTCCACCATGGAAAATGATGCACATAATTATGTGCGACATTGTGACAAGTGCCAGAAACATGCTGACCTTGTCCATGTGCCTGCACAAGAACTGCAGGCTATTTCATCTCCTTGGCCCTTTTCAAAATGGGGCTTAGACATCATTGGAAAAATCAACCCTGTGTCATCCGATGGACACAAATTCATCATAACCACCACTGAGTATTTCACGAAGTGGGTTGAAGCTATGCCATTAGCTTCTTGCACTAGAACACAAGTTTCCAAATTTATTTTTAATCAAATTATTTTTAGGTTTGGAATTCCTGCCAATCTCATTTTAGATAATGGAACTTGTTTCAAAAATAAATATGTTAAGAAATTATGTCAAAAATATAAAATTCAACATCGTTGGTCTACTCCCTATTATCCTCAGGGTAATGGCCAAGCAGAAGCATCTAATAAAAAATTAATCAAAATTCTCAAAATATTGGTTAATAAATCCGGTCGAGATTGGCACATCCAATTATATCCTGCTTTGTGGGCCTATCGAACTAGTGTTAGAACCCCCACTGGAACTTCAACTTTTGTCTTAGTTTATGGTGTTGAAGCCATTTTTCCCTTTGAATTAGAAGTTACTTCTTTGGCTCTACTAATTCAAGATACTGAAATAGGGGATGAATATTGTGCTGGCAGACTTAGCCAGCTAGAACTTCTAGATGAAAAGTGCATCAATGCTTTGGAGCATCTTCGTGCCTACCAAAACAAGCTTAAGAGAGCATATCTCAAGAAAGTTCATCATCGATCCTTTGAGATCGGCGACCTTGTCTTAAAATAAAATAAAAAAAATACTAATGCAACTAAAGACCTTAAAGGTAAATTTGAGCCCAACTGGCTTGGACCATATGTCATCACTGCTAAATTTGGATCGGGAGCATACAAATTATCTACCTTAGATGGTAAAGAACTTAAAGAACCTATGAACATTATGCATCTCAAACGCTACTATGCATAAAATTTGGTCATTTCATCATTGTATATATATTTTTTGCATATTATTTCCTTTTAGTCACTTATATAAAACGTTTCAAAAATAATTACATTGTATTTATTTCAATTCATAACTTAAAATCAAAAACATCAAAATCTTCAAAAACATCTTTTATTTTCATACTTGTCAAATCGTGAAGTATTGTAGTTATATTTTTTAGTTATTTTGGATAAATTAGCATTTATTTGGAATCCCACACTTTCACATTCACATGAATAAATATCTTGATTTTATTAGGTATGATTATTCATCTCTCTTATATCAAAGTCCACATTGGCATTAAATAAAGTTTTGAGCATAGAGACTTGATTTTGTTATTTACTGGAACCAAGTACATCTTTTCACATTAAAATTATTTCATTGCAAATTCGATATGATGCTACATAGTAGAAATGGTTTCCTGAGCGAAAATTTTCCCCTGCTATCCTATCATGCACATGGTCTAGAATCTTTGAGAATTGACAAAAGGAAAAGCTCACCCCTACCCAGAATAAAAATCCCTTGCTCTACAGCAAATCCGAGCAAGTATCCCTAGCATAGGAAGAAAAAGAAAAGTTCAAAGAAAAAGAGAAAAAGAAAAATGTTATTTTGTATCATCACGGTAATAATTCAGCATTATCTCAGTATCAAGCAAAAATACAAAAAAAAAAAGAAAAGAAAGAAAAGCTAAAGAGAAAAGCAAAAGCAAAATGCAATAAAATCCTTTCCCTACCCCTTGAAAATAAAATAAGGGTGAATGAGCTTGAATCCCTGGAATTAACAATTATTCGAAAACTATGAGGTAAGCCCCATAACAGGTGGTTTGTGCCCAACCCGCTTGGCCTTGGGTAATTCCTAGCGTGGTGATATGTCTGTCACATTAGCGACCTTCTTTTGTATAGACCTATGTAAGCTTATGGATTAGCTAGCTCTTGATAACCCGACTTACATAGTAGTATGGTATGGTTACATGCATATAAATCATGGTCAAAGAACATTCATTTGGTTAAGACAAATTACTTTTATCAAATTATCTTGCTCAAAATTGGTGAATGAACAATACAATCGCACACACATTTGTATTTGAGAGATTTTGTATCATTATGATAAATCAATATCGGTAATGAACTCACATTTGCACATGAGGATCCCTTATAAATCTACATTTGTCTTTGAGATAATTTAAAATATTTCTATAATTCTTTTCGGAATAGTTTTATCCTCTTATTTCAGAATTTTTGTTTTGTATAAAAGCAATTATATACATCTTTTCATAAAATCTCAAAATGATTTCAAACAAAATTTTCATATTATTATTTTTCTGTTTATCAAAGGTCAGAAATTCATCTTGCAATAAAACCAAAATATCAAATTCTCTTTGGATTTCGCGATGATGGTATAATTCTATACCTAGCGCAAACCATTGTTCTAATTTTATTCTCCATTTATTTAAAAAAAAAACAAATTCATATGACTTGCATCATTATGTTCCACAATTATGCTTTAAAACAAATGAAAACTTATTATATTTCATTTCATTATGTCAACACTTAATTTTGCAAACCATGGTATAATTTCTAAGGAATTGTTCAAAATTTTATCACACTTAGGAATTTATGCCTAGCAAAATCATATTTCTTCTAGTATCTCATGCATACTATTTTTATGAAAATATGAAAACAAATCATCACCATCCTCATTTCCATCATCACAACACAAAGTCTTAAGACAGTCTCTTAAGCACTCTTTTCCTTTTAACAATATTTCTATACTGGGATTAGCTTGATGACCGAGTGAGCGGCGAATCCATGAAATGGTCTATAAAAATGACAATATCCTTTGAAATTATTGTTAGAAGTATCTTTTATTATTTATCAAATCACACCAAAAAAATCAATTGTTTACATCATATTATTTCATTTAAATTTTACATCATGACATCAAATTATAATATTTCCAAATGACATAATTACATGAATCATCAATCAAACAAACAACCAATTCAAACATTGAAGCATCATAAAAACATATGGACAAGTTATATTACAAAAAGATCATATATACATCTCAAAAATATCTGTACATCATTGGATTGGTATGCCACAATCTATATCCTGGCATACTCAGTCCTCTCAAAAATATATACTAATACATATACGATCCATCTATAGTAGCTAGCCTCAAGAAGCCCTCAAGCTCTCAACCTCATCTACTCCCTCACCCTGATGTGGAGAAGGTGGTCCCATAGAGGTTCGGGATATATATCGGGTCCTCATCTTCGATCATGAGGATGTCCTCGACGATCCCATCATGACCAGCTTCGCAATAGGGGCTGGTAGTGGTACCCTTTGGTTCTCTGGAACCATGTGATAGTATAGCCCCTAGTAGAATGCGATCTGAGCAATATACCATGCCAGATCTTGAGTGCTCTCTCCTCCGCCCCGAGCTCTGAGTCGTGTAGCCTCATCCTGTAGTGTTTGCACCTAAGCCCGAAGGCGGGCAACCTTAGCCCAAAGAGTCACCGTCTCGTTGCTCTCTCCCACATCGACACCCTTACCCTTATCAAGTGATGGTAGTCTCTCCCTTTGCTAAGGAGGCAGTCCCTCCTCCCTCCTCCTTGGATGTTGTGGTCTCTGGGGAGCCTGTGCCATCCTTTGGCATCTCTCCTATGGAGACCATCGTTGCTCTACCCCGTCACGACCCCGTGCTACCTCAATGGTATCCTGGAACCACCTCCCAATTTGATACACCACGGTGTGCACTAGACCCTATGCCTTCATCATCCAAGGATGGTGGATTCCTGCATACCAGGCATCGTAGCCATCTGCAACCCTAATGTCATCACCATCCACTGGCTGGATGGGGGTATCATCCACATACTAACTCCAAAATCATTGCATATCTAGAGCCCCGCTAAACATAGTACTATTTTGAACAATTTGGGAGTACTCATAATCCCTAAGAGAAGGGATCCCCTACCATAGTACCCAGTCGTAGCGATGGAGCTCTACCACTCCCCGCTCCATCCTTAGCCAGTAGACTCGCCTGATGTGATCCAGCTCCTTCTCATCCTCTGCCCACTCGGGGTGCTCTTGCCATGGCCTCTGGTCTGGGATGAGGTTGTCTAGTAACCTTCGTGACATCGGTAGATCTATCCGTCGCTGTGACCCCCTTTGTAGCCAAAGTAGAAAACTTGAGGCCTCTCCCGGTCAACCCCTGTCAGTGGGAGCCCTACTGACCTCCATACTACAATGTTCTCCCAGCACCAAACCTGTAGTAGTGATGTCAAGACCAGACATCGACCTCCCTTGTATACGACCCCATGCAGGATCCTATACAAGCAATAAAGTACAAAGCTGCCCCATGCAAACCTGTACCCATGGTATCTCATGTCGCAAACTATGTCTGAGAGCACCCACGATAGTCTACACCTGCTCTGGTGCCACAACACTAAGACATTGACCACTCCTGCCAAAACTTGAGTCAGCTTAGATGCCCCAGGCATCTACCGTAGAGACTCGATGTTCACTCTGCCCTTCTCTAGGGTGAAGCTCGGGTCTCCAGTCAATCTCATCATCGCCTAGCCCTAATTTTCCGTAGGCATCATCAATCGTCCCTGTATGGGGATCCTCATGATCCTCCATATGTCCTCTAGAGTGGGAGCCATCTCCCCTGTTGATAACCAAAAGCAAGACGACCCCGAATACCACCTCTCTACTAGGGCTATCAGTAGCCCCATATTAGTCAGTACTTGTGGCATCTCTGCCACATGCCATAGCCCAACCCATGCTAGTTGGTCACGCTATTCCTGGTCAAGAGCAGCCAAGTTGTCTCTCAGCCCGTCGTATTTCTATTCTTGGCTCTTTAGTAATCCTTTCTGCAAAACAAACAATAAAACAAAAAAAATTATTAATAAACCAATCATTAAAATAAAATTAAACACATTTTAAAATCAAGTTTAAAGATAATATCGTCCACCATTAGATGATATCGTACCAAAATTGGGCAAAATCATCCTTTGTTAGGACAAAATTGTCTCCGATTTTGCAACTTGGGGATCACCCCTTATTGGACGAGATCGCCCCTATTTCACCGATTTTGGTGAAATTTGGACAATTTCATCCCGATGTCGTCGATAGCCTAAAAATGGCCACGATGCCCCAAACAATCAAAATTTAAATCCATAAATTGCACAATGTTAATTAAAACCTAATCTACTAGGATTAGATCCTTACCCGTAGCCCGCGCCGGACCTTTGTCGCTCTGTGCACTATCTCCACCATTTTTTTTTGTCTACAGAGCTCTAAACCAGTAAAAATGAACAATAAAAATGAATTAGGGTTTTACCCTATTTTCTTAATTTTATTTAAAAATCAACATTTTAATTTTTGTTTTTTCGCATTTTTACCTCAAACGTTCAATTTGGGTAAAAACACGGAGGGGGCACCATAGTCAGTATTCGTACGATTCGACCAAGAATCGTCGTCTAAAAAATTGAATATATTTTTGCTTTCTCGTAAATACGGGAAAAACTCGTCTTTAACGCATTTTCTTCAAAAAATTCGCTAAAGAGGGGGCAAAATGTAGCACCCTAAAATTGGCACGGCTAAAACCTTAGTAAAAGATAAAAGATAAAAATTTAAATTTTAACCCCAAACTGCCCGTTAACCACCTGTTACCCGCTTTCCCCATTTTTCGTGCCATTTTTAGGATTTGTTTTGACCGTTGGACGATATCATCACAGATTAGACGAAATCATCCTCGATCTGACGAATTCGTCTAGAACAGAACGTCCAGACGATTTCGTCCCAAAACCAAATTTTCATAATTAGCTTATGTTTCAATAGCCTCTCCAACTTGGGCAAAAATGCGTATGCGTAGTTGGAGATTTCCCTGTTGGAGATCTCCCAGATTGGGATGATCCCCAACCTCCTAACCTCTCCCTAATCCTATATAAACTAGGATTTTTCTAGTTTATCCCCCTGAACCCCTTAGCTGACAGATTTCCCTGTAGATTTAGTTCCTTATTCACTAGAGCACCCTCGCACTACTGTCTGCATTCTGTATTTTACATTTTCTTACAGGAACTCTGCTATTTTTCAATCGAAGCTAGCTCGGATCGTCGCAAATGATCCTGAACAATTTTGGACAATATTTTCAAGGAGCACAGATGATTTCATACGATTGGAGGTGATCCTGATTGTAGTCCAGATTGGGGGCAATCAGAGTCTAGAGTTTGCATTTCCTTATATTTTTTGCATTTTCCTATTATATTCCTGCACTATCTTAAATCATTATGTTTATGCATCTTGGAGTTCACCTCATCTAATATAAATGCATGATAAAATCAAAATAAATTGTGAAGTTGATGCTTTTCCTCTTTAATTACTATTTGGATTTGTCATTTAGACAAATTTACAGTTATTTATGTCATTTCCCTTTGCTTCTGTAGTTGCATCTTGGGTATTTTGTATCTATTTGTGTGATTACAGGTTTTAAAAAAAAAATTCTGACGAATTCATCAGATTTTAGATGATTTTATCTGATCTCAGATGATCGATTGTGATTTGAGATGATTTAGTGTAATTTCAGACAATTACATACGAGTCGAGACGATATGAACTACTACAAGAATCAAAATCTTCATCAAACATCCGAAATCAGGTATGTTATGATCTAACTAGCATATTTTCTATGTTTAGCATTCATTCCTACTTTTTGTATTCATCTAAATCAGCATTGGCATATAGAATAGTTTATATTCATCTTGGCCAAACCTAGGAGTTGAATGATCAAGTATAAAAATGAACACATCAAACCCACTATCAACCTAGGCGTGGAAACTGCCACTCAAAAGTTTCCTGGTGAATGCACCATCTGTCAAAAATTCACCCTTATACCCCTCCCACGAGAGGCGGGACCTTCAAAGGGTCTCTCAGTCTGAGGTATTGTCCCATCCTTCTTGCATCCCCCTTCTAGGAGCGGATCCTATAGCCTGAGGGTAAGGATGCAAAAAATTTGGAGTAATACAGGTACATACTTAGGACATTAGTTTCCTTTAGGGGAAAGTTATCTAGTTACTTCATGCAATGTAATAAATGCACAAGTGTCAATGTGCAAGCTATATATGTGCAAGTTATCTCTTGCACAACTAGGTAGAGTGTTGGCCAAGGAACCTATTTTCCTATATAAGAAAGGCCTCATTGTAATATAGACATATAGTTGGGGGACATTGTCAGATAGTGTAGCTTAGAGCATAATATAGTTATGTGTAGATCACCATACATTGGTTATGGGTGCAATGTAGTTCAATAGCTTTATTTATGGAGTGTCCATTTCCTCCATAGCTACATTATATTATTTTATGTCATTTCTATTTATAGCATATTTTAGTCATCTAGTAGATTTAATTTCTTTCATATTATTCTACATCTTGTGATTGCTATCTCCCAGTGCTCATTACATCAAAAGCTAACAAAATATAGTATATCCATAATTTTATATAGAATAAAGTAACAAATAGGAGTAGAGATTATTTGAGATATCTTGACCATCCAACCAAGATATGTTGGGTATTAAATGATAGAGTGATTCCAAACATATAGATGTTCATACAAATATATAATCTTGGGCAACAAGATTATGCCCATGGTATGTTGAGCACCCAATTAATAGAAGCAAGATTATGTATTTGGGATTTCCAACATCTAGTAAAATACCATAACTCAAACCTCAACATTGATAAAAATATTGTTTACAAGGCATCCAATCAAAAGAAGAGTTCCCAAAAAACATCTACAAATCCAAACAATAAACAAGAAAAAAGTTTTAGAAGACACATAGCACACATTGAAGCTATCATGACTCCCATTCAAAGAGTAAGCTTATAATTATAGAAGAATTGATATGCTCTTATAAGAATATGAGAACCTCATTGTGGATGATACAAAAATTCTAAAATATTTGGAAAAATCATAAAATGAAGGTACCTATGCACTCCTAGAACAACATGTACCTCCCTAACATAACCAAGTACATATCACTACAAATATAGACCTCAACGAATTATAAGATAATTTTACTAACAGATTGCTTCAATGAATTGAGCTTTGAATCATGCCTGATTACCTTTAAATTTTGTGATGCCAAAAATTTTTCATCAAAGGATAAAGTTATTACTTGGAGAAAAACACAAAAAACCAGATACTAACATGTGGATGTAGAAAAGAGGTTGATATTGACATGTGGATGTTTAGAAACAAAGCAAATATACTCAATGAAATTTAGTCTTTGATGTATTTGATCAAATTTTGATTAAATCAATTATAGTATCCCACATTGAGAGTGGGAAGTCTATTATAGATAATATATTATTATATTTTTATTCATTTAATTATAGGTGGAAAGGCAACGACGTAAAATGTTTAAAATGATTGTGGTATGGTGGTTATAGGGGCGGACTGTGTGAAGATCTATGTGGCGGCTTCCGGGGTGGACAACGTAGAATACTATGGCGGCCATAAAAGCTGGACAGCCTGCCGGATTCGTGGCGGCTACCGATTCCACCATGTAAATTAAAAAAAAAAAAAAAAATATAGGTGGAAAGGAAATATGCACATAATATTTTAAAACACAAAAATATTCCAAAGAATATTCCCTCTACTTATTATTTTACATAGCGAGACATTTTTTCATGCAAGTCAAGACATCATTCAAGTTACAAGTATAGGTTATATATATTTGTTGTAATGAATTTTTAAGGCCAATGTAGTGGAAGAAAATTTTTCTAGTTTTGTGAAATATTAAAATGTCTAGTGGTGTACCAAACTTCCTATTACCTAATTTCCAACTATTGCAAGAGAAATATTCTACTTCCTAGAAGACCAAAATTAGAACACAACTCGAGTTTTAAATAGTATGAGAAGTTGTATATGGGTCCATCACCTATCTTGATGTAGAAGATGAAGAGCAAATCAAATTCAAATAGGTATATAGAAAATCACAATTAATCATCATGTTTGGAGTGCTTGATGAAGTACAACCATACATTCATGATACTACCATAGCTAAATATGCATGGGATAAAAGTTAGGCAATATTTGAGGCAAGGAACCAGGCTCAAATAATTTTTTCTACAAATTCAAATTTATTAATTAAAAAAGAAGAATAGAGAAAAACTTGAATCTTTCTTGAGAAGAGTTGTTGAACTATGAGCTTCACTACACACCTTGGGAGAAAATGTATCTAATGAAGCATTTGTTTCTATTATTGTAAGATATCTCCCTTCATAATATCATGCATTAGTAATATCCTTAAATATCACTAAGCAAACACCAACATTTAAAATTTTTGGATATATTAAATTATTTGGTAACATTAAAATACCATGGGGTGCATTTGTAAATATTATATTAGAGATTATGTTTTATATTTGTCTAATATATGTATTAAAGTGTGAGGAGTGTCCATGTGTTATGTAATAAATTATGTAGGGTATACAAGTGTGAAGTGTGCAAGTGTGAGTTGTGAGATTGAAAAGTGTCAAGTAACTAAAGACTAATAGATGTTATGTTAGGTACCCAAGATAGATACTTAATAATTTAATAATGTATTATAAAATAGATGAGCCAATAAATTATTATTCATTAAGGAAGACCACATGTTAAATTAGAAATAGGTATTTCATAGAATCATATATGTAACCATTGGAGAATATTATCATATGTAACCACAAGGAATTTTGTCACATCATTATGCAATTTGTAACTCATGGAAGGTGAACCACCACATGGGTGATATTGTAACTCATGGAAGGTGAACAATCATGCTCTTGTATAAAGAGAGATGTATCCCCATTCTAAAAGGTATGTATGAAGTAATCTTGTAGAAGTCCTGGCTTGTGGAGTTGGAGATCTTATGGAGTGGCTTCCTTCTCAAAAGAACGTTAAATGGCATTGCCCTACCTCAAGGGTATTATCAATCTCTATTTTATTGTGTGCAATTTATTTGTGGATGCATGTTGAATATTTTGATATATTGGTGAATTATTTATGGTATTGAGAAGATAGGTTCTTAACATTTGGTAACAAAACAACGATTCTAGCAAAGTGGGGTTGTTTTTACAAAGCTAGGGCACATGTTTCATAGAAATATTAGATTATATAGAGGTCATATGTTTTATTTCTATAGTTATTTGTAGAGGGTTTTCGAACCACTGTGTAGATATTTTTGAGTACCACAAAAACATTGTTATAACAAGAAGCCATGACTAGAGAAGGAGCCAAATTTTGGAGATTCAAAGTAATCAAAGTTATAACAGAGTTAAAATATAGAGTGCATAACATTACCCAAAGCCCTAATTTCACGTTGATGAATGACATGGTAAAAGAACAATGTAAATGGTTTAATTTATTAAATTCTTCAAAAGGGGTATATTTGAATATTTTTTAGGCATCTGATTTACTTGACTTGGTTATGAACTGTAAATATTGAAAAGTAAATTTGAAATTTGATTTTTTTATAAGGTTAAACTTTGGATATAAAAGGATTGATTAAAGAATGATATAATGATATAAAAATTTTAAATTTGAATTGAAGTTGGAATTAATTGGAGTATGGGTGAAATTGATATTGAAAGGAGAAATTATGAAAAAGAATTGAATTGAGAGATATAAGAATTGAATTTGATTAATGAATGAATGGTGTATGCTACAATATTTTTCATATAAAAGGATAAAAAATATGTTTCAAAAGCATGTACAATGAATGAAAATAATATAAATAAATGTAATCATTGCAATAGACTTGGACATGAAGAAGTAAAATGTTGGAATCTTTATCCATGTAAATTTTATGGAAGGAATAATCATCCTCAAGAATCTTGTTGGCACAAGGAGAAAAATATAATGATAAATTGAACAGAATGAATAAACTTCTTCAAAAACTACCATTAAAGAAACAAAATGGCACAAAGCTAAGGTACCTATAGAACCTAAACTATGAAGATTTAAGACTAAATGTCTTCACACCAAATAATGTAATATAGGGGGTGTTGAAGATATTATATTATTTGGTTACATTGAAGTACCATAGGGTACATTTGTAAATATTATATCCTGGACTTGCTGATAGTTGTTTTTTTTTAAGTTTTTTATTTTATTTTTGAAGATCTTGAATTATTTTTTTAAGATTTTGATCAATATTTATTGTATTTATATATCTTGTAATGTTTGAAAAAATGAATCTACAAATATTTTAAAGTTTAAAACAATGTTTTAATTAAAAAAATCCAAACAAAAATTGTGAAAAATGAATCTACAAATATTCAGTTTAAAACATTGTTCTAGTATAAAAAATCCAAACAAATATTTTGAAAAATGAATCTACAAATATTCAGTTTAAAACATTGTTCTAGTAAAAAAAATCCAAACAAAAAAACTTCTAAAATCAAATTGAAATAAAGTTTTATTTAGAAGGTCAACCCCATCATAAAGGAAAGTGGCGAATATCCGTCATATATGCGAATCGTTTGGTTTTTATTGCGTAAGCTTGGGGAATCTATGATAAAAAAGTTACGAATCTCTAAAATAGGAAACAACCACAGGATAAAGCGGCCATATTGACGGACGTTTAATAAATAAAAAATAATGACGGACGTTTAATAAATAAAAAATAAAGATACGTAGTTTTAAATATTTGTATAATTATAAGTTATATGAAATATTTTTTTAAAATAAATATTGTTTTATTTAATATTATGTATATTTTATTATTAATGGTTTGTATTGATTTTTTTTTTGTAAGTGGCATTATTATTATGAAATTAATATATTTATTACTAATTAATTGTATTTTTATATTAATGTTAGTTAAAGCCATTCATTTTTAGGAAAAAAAAATCTAATGAATATCGTGTCAAAGGTCAAATTTTCTATCAATCGGAGGCAGAAGAGCAGAGCCAGAATCCCTTTTCGAATAACAGCCTCAGAAACTCGATAAATCTTTTTTCAAAAAATAGTTTTATATACATGTTTAAAGTGGTAAAAAATCTCACAAAGTAGGATTAAGGATTTGTACTTTTAAACCTGCTATCCATTGACAAAAATATGAAAAATATTAAAATTTATAAATCACTCAACAATGAAATTATTCATAAACACAAACACACATATTACACTAGCAAATTACACAAAGGCTCTGCTGGTGACAGCACACCGTAACCCCGACGCTATAATAAAACCTTGATTTTCAAATTTAAAAAGGAAAGATTTAAAAAAAAAACACCGCAAGTTGCCAGGGCAGACTGCAGCGTAAAGAGACGGGGACGGCTCCATTTACCACGCCGTCCGTGTTGTCTTCCTCTTCACGAGAAAAGTCCATGCTTCTTTATCTGCACAACAGGGACCGCAAAGGTGCCGGAATCTGCTGACAAGGAATCAATCCAGATGTTATTAAGCGGAGGAGAAGGGGGGGAAAGAAAGCCTGAGGCTTAAAGGCCCGGGCCATTAATTAACCGAGCGCTAAGCAGCTTGAGTTAATGTGGGGGTGGCTAACTACGCTGGAAACCCGTGGCCTGCATTCAGTCGGAGGGCGGAGGTTTTACTTTTAAAGCGCGGTTACTTTCCGGCCTCACGTTCGGTATTTATGGCGGCCTTTAATGAGAATGATATTTATTGAAGCGTCGGATGTGGATTTTTCAATGAAATTTGTTAGTAGTGTTTTGTTTTGTAACTGCATTGAAGTTGATTTTGCACACTGATATACACTAGTTCATCACAACATATTTCGAGGCGTGAAATCTCGTTCACGTAAATGTTTGTCGGTCTCTCTTGTTTTTGAAGAGTTCAGTCGGTGACCAGAGGAAGACCAGAAGCTTATCGATTACATCAATCCTGGAGTTCAATTCCTAAACGTGCAGGTGACGTGTTTTAAAGACTTTGTTACAAATAGGCATAACACCATTATTTGGTTTAGTAAGACTATGCAAGAACAGGTACATATATAGGACTATGTTTATGCCGTAGGAATGCAAGAAATATAAAGACTTGCATATTCCAATTATGAAAGTATGGTACTTCCTTGGACGATTTATTCGAATTAGAGAGGATTATTACAGCTTGCGGTGTTTTGACTTTTTCTTCAATTTTTTAAGCATCTTTCACGAAGATAATCAAGACACCATGCCAATCAAGACAATCTAGAAATTAAAATCCTTCATCTTCATCTTCATCAAATTGCAAGTGCCAGAGTCAGCGTTAGCATCAATATGGCCATACCTCTAATAGCCATTAGCGAAGGAAAGGAGGATTGTGAAGATCATGTATCAGCAAGCCGAGAGGGAGAGAGAAAAATAATGAGATCAAGCCAAGTGCACCAGCTTGAAAGTGGTGTTGGTGACATGTGGCGAGAAATCCAAGGTGCCAAGAACTGGAAGGGTTTGCTTGATCCCATTTATCCCCTTCTCAAAGCCGAGGTAATGAGATATGGCGATTTTGCACAGCAATGCTACGATTGGTTTGACAATAGTCTCTCTTCCAAATACTACAGCAATTGCAAGCGCAGCAAAAGCTCTATCACTCAGAGATTGCGTTTGGGTCAATGTGGCGGTAGCTATCAAGTCACCAAATACATATACGCCAATACCAGAGTTTTTGGTGAGGAAGAGAAAATGAGTGAAACGGGTGCTTGGACTGGATTTATTGCGGTTTGCAATGATGCAGAGGAGATAAGGAAACTGGGACGACGTGACATTGTCGTTGTATGGAGAGGAACAGAAACGCCACAAGAATGGTTCCAAAATCTTAGAGACATATTAGTTCCGATTCCTCCTAGGCTATCCCACAACATACAAACAAATTCAAAGCCAAATGTACACATCGAGAAGGGATTTATGAGCTGTTATACGTCCATAGACGAAGACTCTGCAAGATATGCAGAGCCAGCGCCAGGGAAAGTGTTGTGGCGAAGATAACAAGGCTGTTGGAAAAACTCAAAGACGAAGAGCAGGATTTAAGCATAACATTCACGGGGCATAGCTTGGGAGGTGCACTGGCAACCATAAGTGCATATGACATCAAACAGATATGCATGCTTAGTGACGATGAAAAACACGAGGAATGTTCTTGGCACAGTGTTTTCCTTCGCCTCCCCACGTGTAGGAAACATGTGGTTTGCCCAACATATGGAGGAGATTGGCGTCAAAGTTTTGCGGGTGGTAAACAGAAACGACTTGGTTCCCAACGTTCCAGGAGTTATTGTGAACGAAAACATGGGATGACTCGCCAAAATTCTGTGTTGGCTTCCCTGGACATATTTTCACGTGGGTGTCCAGATAACTGTGGACAGCAACAGCTCGCCTTTGCTCAAGGAAACCCATAATCCTGCCAATTTTCACAGTTTAGAGGTTTATCTGCACTTCCTCGATGGCTTTCAAGGGAATAACCGGCCCTTCAAATCTTTAGGATTAAGAGACCCCGGTCTGGTTAACAAAAACAGCGACTTATTGATTGAAGACCTTCAAGTCCCTGTGAATAAAGAAGTCGTCAAACGTATAGATGGGGCATTGGTATACTCACCCGCTACTCCCACCCCGCCTCCTCCCTCTCTCACCTGACGTATAAATTAATTTAATTTAAAAATGTTTATAGAAAAAATTTATTATAACAAAAATAAAGCATAGTGGTTGACAATTAAGTGTGTTTGTGGGAAAAAGAATATATCCCGCATAATTATAGGAATTAATACAAGATATACCTTAATATGTAAATGGACTCAAGTTGACCTGTAAATGGGTTCTCAAGCAACATCTTCAATCTCTAACTACAATGTCTAGTGTAGAGTCTTGTTTCCTTTGAAAGGAAATAAACTAATGTTTCATGGTTTTATGGTTTTATAGCATCTACAAGAACAAGGGAAAAATACCAAGCAAGAAGAAGATCATGCGTTTTAAGAGTGGTCGAAGCAATACAATGATATAAATAAGATGGTTAAAAGTAGATAAATGCTTTGTTAAGATTACTAAATAAATGATAGGTGAATACAAGGTTGTGTACAATGGTTAATCATCATTAATTAGGACTATTTAAGTTTATATATCTAATATTTCTCCTAAAAACAAAGGATTTTTTCACCTCGAAATTATAAATAATTTTGGATTTTGAAACTAATTCAACCTATTTTTATAAATACATTTTAGATCCAACCCCTTACGCATAACCATGGGTGAATAAATGAGTTAATGAAATGGATATTTATAGTATATGGAAGATACATTTTTCTTTTGAGACCGACAATTGGATTATACTCACCTGATAATGATCATGGCCACACTTGCCACATCATAAGATACCATCCCCAATAAGAAGCTATACTTTCTAGGATTTTTACACCTTAGTCTAATCGGTCAAGATGATGTGCAATACCTGCCTTATCTCAAATCAACTTAAGGTCCTTAGAAGAGTAAATCTTACCAAAGTAGCACATAAAGTTAATGCTCAACCTGTGTTTTCTCCATAGAAGCTTCTAGTCCTATGACCTAGGCTTTGATACCAAATATAACAACCCACCAACTTAACCCAAGGGATATATATATATATATATATATATATAGATAGATTGCAAGGATTAATTCACAAATAATACCCAATAGATTTTAGCAATATAAGGCATAGCCATATTTTGAGTTTACTATCATTGTAGACAACACTTACCTGGATAGGAGTAGCAAAAATACCATACTTTTAGGGTTCACTTTTCTAAACCTCATCATTTAGAAAACATGTCATCAGTGGACCCCCCACTTTTCTTATACCCTCACCATCATAGAAAAACCTAACCATGATATAGAGATTATCCTTGAAGGCCTATAATAATTAAAGGAGGATGTCTATTCCCTAACCATATATAACCCCATATATGTAGAATTAATTTGACGTAATGCCTTAGTTCTTAGTTACTTGAACCTCCATGGGCTAACTAAGGCCATTACCACACACCTAATAATG
Organism: Wollemia nobilis; assembly: GCA_028583015.1. Lineage (NCBI taxonomy): Eukaryota > Viridiplantae > Streptophyta > Pinopsida > Araucariales > Araucariaceae > Wollemia > Wollemia nobilis. The sequence continues at coordinate 234,009 of JAQPPZ010017051.1, forward strand.
AACATCGTCACTCTTGCTTCACCACAAGGTACTACCACCATACTATCTTGTAAATGATTTGATGGGTTATCTCATACCAGTCCACTATTTTGATTTCTAGACCTCACCAGTAGGAATACATCAAATAATCACTACCTAGGAATTCTCCAAGCCTCACTACTATGGATTACCCAAAAATCATAACCACTTTAAAATACTCGAGCTTCACCATTTAATATGTATCTTTCATAAATACCTTATTATTACCTTATCACAACTCCTACCAGGATTCGGTACATCTTGACTCAAGGATTTTCTAATATGGTTCTAGATTCATGCCCAAAAATAACCCCTCATACAAACTCAAGAGACTTAACATTATAAATAAGTAAATATCTCTCCCAAAATAAAATAAAGTGCCATATTGAAAGCATGAGTGAATTCAACATAACACATTGCTAAAAATAGAAATTTAATTACTTAATCAGTTACTAGTTACTAGAATTTAGCATTTGCTCAATTAAAGGATAACAACAACATCTAAAGGAACTATAACCATAATACATAAAAATAGAATCTATCTTTCCTTTCATAAACACCATCCTTCCATTTTCACATAACTAACTATTTTTAAGAACTCCAATATAAAAGAATAATATTTTTTAATCTTCCATTCTTGAGCAAATCTCAATTAATTTAACAAAAATATTTACAAAGAATTTATTCCTTTACCATAAACATAATAATGACCCTATTACATTCCAATATTTATAATATATAAATAATCTTTCATATTTTCCTCAAAGCCTTCCACTTGTTGGGTCTTCTTCAATGAACATTTGAAAGTTTGTTTAGGAATCAAGACAAATTTTATATGCATATGAAATCCTAAACACACATTCAATAATGTAAGATCATACAAAGCAAATACTATGAATGAATATTAAGAGAATCCCATACTTCCCTCAAAATATGGATCGATTGATACACAATCCATATCCAATCATGCAAGAAAATTGAAAGAATCTCATACTTCTCTCAAATGGATCAATTACGATGCAAGCCTCATCCATTTTTCAAAAAATAAACTCACTATCTATATCTTCCTATTTTTGAATAAAAACTTCTCAATTCCCAAATTAAAATTCAATGGAAATTAACTTCAGCAATCTATATCATATATTTCCACTAATTAACATCAACTAATAAACAATACTTGATTAAATTCTTCATAAAAATTCCATATTAAAATAATAGTTTTACCTCTAAAATTATTAATTGAAATATAAAATAATATCATTTTATATTATTAATTTCACCCCACCAAAACTTAACGAAACCTTCAAATATTTACCTTCAATAATATAGGGTTATACAACAAATTATAACAAACCCAAAATTAGAATAATTTAATAGGTTATTTGGTGCAGGAGCCTATCTTTCGAGGGTTTTTTTAAAAGGATTTTTAAAGTAAATTTTTATTACTCAAAATTGAATTCTTTGACGCAAAATATAATTTTCCGAAAATTGTAATTACTAAAAAAGGTAAATTTTGATGAAAAAATAATTTTTTGAAAATAGTACTTACTTAAAAAGGCATTTTTTTGGTGGAAAAATAAATTTGCCAAAAATAGTAATTTTTTATTTTTAGGGAGGAATTGACACTTTGTGTAATGCTTGCAGAAAGTTTGTAAAACCTTAGAGAAATTAATTGGCACTCTATGTACTGCTTGCAAGAGGTTTTTTCATTAAAAACCTCCAAGGAAAGAATTGACACTTTGTGTAGTGCTTGCAGGAGGTTTGCTATTTTAAAACCTCGAAAGAATAAATTGGCACTATGTGTAGTGCTTGCAGGAGGTTTGAGATATAAAACCTTAGAAGGAGATTGGTACTTTGAGGAGTACTTGCAGATGTGTGGCACTCTATGGAGAGCAATTATGAGTTTGATCAAAGGAACTCGCAGGAGCAGAGTTCTTTTCAACCAGAGGAGAATGATGCAGGAGCCTATCTTTAGAGGGCTTTTTAAAAGGAGTTTTAAAGTAATTTTTTTATTACTCAAAATGGAATTCTTTGACGTAAAATATAATTTTTCGAAAATGGTAATTACTAAAAAAGGTAAATTTTGATGAAAAAAATATTTTTTTGAAAATAGTAATTACTTAAAATGGCATTTTTGGTGGAAAAATAAATTTTCCAAAAATAATAATTTTTTATTTTTAGGGTTTTAATTTTTAGGGTTTTCTTTTAGGGCTTCAAGCTTTAGGGTTTCTTTGGAGATATATATTCCATTGGTATTGCATTATAAAAGGGGAAGTGAATCCAGGAATAAGAAAATAAATTATTTATTGGTTTATTTCCATGTATTGTAGTTTTTATGTGAATGCAAGGTTTTTATGATTATTTCCATTTATTGTAGTTTTATGTAAATGGAGGGTTTTATATATTATTTTCATTTATCGTAGCTTTTATGTAATGGGAGGTATTACGTTTTGACATCTTTTAGTTGAATTTACATCATTATTAACCTTAGGGAAAAAATCACATCTATTATTAATTAAAGATCTAAAAGAATTTTTGAAAATAAACTCATTATTAAGAAAAATAATAAATCCAACTCAAAATGATATTTACTTCCATAATGTAATAAAAATAAATGAACGTCATAATGACCAAGCAATACACTGAAACATCAATCAAAATAATTGAAAAAATTAAAACTTAGGAAAGAGAAAAATATCTTTCATAGGTATGAACATCATTGATATGCAACATGTTACATTCAGGTTGAGGTGATTAAGAATCAATGTAAAATATGGATAAACAACAAACACTAGGTTCTTCTATCTCAAAACGTGCTATAATTCACTTATCTAAAAATATAATATATAAGGTTACTCACAACTCCACATTATAGAATAGAACAAAACAATTTTAGGGATCATAACACGAGATAAAATCCAAGAAATTCAACTACACTCTAAACACAAAAATGATCATCTTAAGTCTTAGAAAACTTCAACTTGACACTTATGCAGTCATAAGCAACACTTTCCATTCAAAAATAAAAAATATCAAATGTTCCAAGGATAACATGGCTACAATTATAGGGATCAACAAAGCCTAGAAGCAAAGTCAAGATTCATATTGAGGGAGGTAATTTTTATCTTTCAAATCAGCCTCAAAAACATATATATTCTTTAATTTAAAATCCAAATCTAGAGGTATATCCAAATCCAGAGCTAAGGCTAAGACTATTGTGTAATAAGAGGGATATGCTAAAAGTTATTACATCATAGTCCATGTGACAATGAGTGTGGTATAATCACCCATAACAAGGACTATCCATCCACTAAAGGTTAAGGGTAGTTGTATGATTAGTTAAGATTTGTTATACCAAATTTGCGTATCCATTGTATTCAAATATCCATGATTTCATATGCAATACATAGAAGTATCTAAGAATTAGAAATATCAATATGAAGATAGATGTGCACATCAATATGGAAATGGTGTTACATAGAAGGAGGGAGATAATGTGCACAAGAAAATATCCATCTCTTGATTAAATTAGAAATGATATATGTATACATATGACAATAAATGTCATGGATGGAATGGATATATTTTGTAAAATGATTAGTTTAATCTCATATTTTATTTTATTTCTAAAAGTTCTATCATTAAAACCTTCCTTAGTGTTTGAAAAGACTTTAAAATATTTTCTATGCTTATATATATATATATATATATATATATATATATATATATATATATATATATATATATATATATATATATTGTACAACCCCCTTATGTTATATGTTATGATTATTTTCTATGTGATTGTAAAACCCAAGGGTCCATGAAGAAAAAAATAAATGTAGAAGGAATGATTCATATCTATAGGTAGATGATCTAAATATAGAGTGAATGATTTATATTTAAGGATGTATATCCACTCTTTAGGAGGAATGATAAATAAGTAGGATTAGATGATTTGGTTGCAAGAATTATTTATATGTAGGGGTGGACAATCTATATGTAGGATATTATAAAGATGAGTGGAATTAATAGGATATTCATAGGTCTCAAAGGGAACCAACCACCTAGAGGAATAAGAATCTAATTATTGTATGTGGTTATTATACCTATATGCATTTATATTTTAACAAATGTGTGGAAAATTATTAGTCATATTTCTGGAAGTTAAACCAATAACTATTGTCAAACCTCTATACCCATATCATGGTGAAAAGAAACTCTTGGTGACAATTGTGTAGCTCAATCCCATTCTGTATTGTGGTTGTTGGTTCTAGGGTTGAGTAAATAGGATCTAAATGAGGATGGGATTGAGTCAAGATCTTGAATGAATGTAATTATATAAAGTAGAAGTATGCCATTGCAACAATAAATTAATTATATTTATATAAATTAGCTTTCTATGCTATTTTATTTGGAAATCACCTTTGAAAGATATAAGCAATTGATTAAATTATTTTTTACAAGGGTTTGTTTTGAAGATATTGTATCATTTTTACTAAACTAAAATAAGACGAATGTATGAAATAATAACCATTTTGCATCTCTTAAAAAAGTTGCATAACAGTGTAGGTATATGTACACTTGTATATTTTGGATAAATATTATAATAATAAATTAGAATAATTTTCCTTATTTTGTCTCTTCTAGGAAGACTTTAGTGAATGTAATTGAGGAAACAATATATGTTAGAATGGATTTTTAATTTTATTATGATATTACATATATGTCAAATGATGATATATAGATCCATGTGTATCTACTTGCAATCTTAATTCAAGTTATTTGATCTAAATTTTATCATATAATTATCCATGCCATCTATTTTACATTTCTTCACTTATGATATCTTATGTAATACCAACAACTATAATAAATACCTCTCTCTCTATATATATATATATACTAGAATAATATAACAACTACCTAAAAAAACATAATATAATATCTTATCTATTAAGTTCATTGAACAACCTAAGGTTGATTTTACCCTAACAATCCAATATATTTCTTAATTTTTTCCTAAAGCTTTTTCTTCCTACCCTACTTAGTACTAAGTACCCATAGATTACCTATGCTTATTTTTATTTTTTGAAACACCATTGTTTACAATTCATTTATTTCCTATAGTATCCATATTTCTAGTTCTTAAATTCAAATGGATTCATAAGACCTAGTTTTTTTCCATCTAAATTCCCTATGCTTATTTCCTTTTCTTAAACTCTATTTTTTGTAATTCAATTATTACCTCTGTAAATACAAAAACGAAACACCAAATATAGTAGATAAATGAAACCAAGAGACAATATTGCACAAAAGAGATAATTTTATTGATGCGGGGGAGCCTCAAATATCCAATGTTACAATAAAGAATTTGATTTCTTTTGATACAAAATATTACAATACTAGGGTTATTTGAAACCCTAGTGAACAGTGTTGGTGGTGTATTCAAACTCACTTTTGATCCCAACAAAGGTGAGTGGGCTTCGTGCTATCCAATACAAGACCACTCCAACTTAAGAAATTGCTCAACAAATGTGTAGTATCTTCAAATATGCACACTAAAAAGATAACAAATAGGTCAATAGCAACTGTGAGGGCTTCAAAGTGTAAGACTGAGAAATTAATACAAACCCTAGCTATGCAATATAAAGAAAGTGAGTAGAATATAAAAATACATGAAATAAAATAAATCAATGCTATATTTACCTTATTCACTTGTTATTCTTCAATCTATAGTAGATGTTGTAGGAAAATGGTGCGGTGAGGCCCTAACAACACATGAGGGTTTAGCTAGTCTTCAGTAGTAGGTTTTGAAATACCTGTGGGCACTTGGCAGTAGTAGAAAACACCAATTGTGCTTGGGGATGGTGAAAAATACCCAAAGGTGCTCAAGAATAGAAGTTATGTGTTTGGAAGTAGTAGAGAGGCATTTAGGGATTGACGTGAGATCTATAGAAATAGATCTACTTTGGGAAAGTGCTACGATGATGGATGCAGCAGTGGATGCGAAGGCAAGGGCGATGATGAATGAACTCCTTAGGAAGCTCAAGGTAAATGACTTAAAAAATTATTATATTTCTTAGAAATTGAGTCATCAAAATGACTCCTACTTATAATCTTCCTTAGGGCATGTTAGGGTTTCAACGACATAAAATGCGCGATCGAGATTAAAATGTGATGGAAGGTGGAGATTAAGTCCGGGTAAGTAGTGTGGATCAAGGTGGATTAATGGATGGGATTATGTTAAGAAGGATGACTAGGATTAATTTAGAAATACATACATACATATATATATATATATATATATATATATATATATTTAATAAATATATATATAATATAATAATAAATATTAATATTTTAATGCATATTAAACAAATATACCTAAATATATGTAAATAAATGGGTAAAAATAGTGGGAAGACCTAGATGGATGACGTAAAATACAATGCGATGAAAAAATATGAGATACCTATTTTGGCTTAATGGTGAATCAACTTTGTTGAGATATGGACATGAACTTTGAGACAAAAGAATTTTTATTGCATAGGTTACCCCCTCAATTAGTTAATGATTTTATGGATGAATCTCATGAGCCAATTGAGAAAAACTAAGTGCAAATTATTGTATGAATGAGTGGTGGGATTACGGATGATATGCATGATGTAAAATGATGATATGAATGATGTAAAAGGATGATATGAATGATGTAAGATGATTCTATTTTTGCTCCAATAGTTGAAGGGGATTTTTGCCAAGTATAGATGCCATGATCATGTAAGATGTATCCTGTTGTGGGAAAGTCAAAATCAAATGTGGTTACCCCAATTTTGGGGTGATTCCATGCTATTGAAGAATGTGCCTAACGATGTCGTTGAAATGTAAGATGATGAAAAAACAAATAGAAAAGAAAAATAGTCTATCCTTGGGTCCACTCATGATTGTAGAAATTCCTACAGAAAATCCCTAAATGGTTGCTCAATTACTTTACCTAACCTGTACCCTCGGAGACTGGTGTAATTGTAAAGGAGATGAGAATTTATGATTTTGTCAGTATTTCAAGTCCCAAAAACAAGGCCATCAATAATAGATTTCAAGAAAATTGGTATTGACATAGTCTCACCCGAAAGGTGAGGTCTCAAAAGTAATTTTATTTTCAAACAAGGAGATATTGGATGATGAATATGGCCAAGTGTCTTTACGGTGGTTTACTCATCTTATCGAATTGCATTGATGTTAATCACTGCAATCACTAAGGAGATAGAATATACCACTAGATATGAGGTTCACTTAAAATTGTAGGTGAACTTGGTAAATGTGCAAATGTAATGATTGATGGATGGAAATGATGTTGACATGAAGATGTGATGATGAGAAATGTATTTATGAATACAATATGAAGTGATTTTGTGGAGGTAAGCTACATTTTTGAATATATGGATTCAAGTGACTGAGTTTGTTTTTGTCCCAACATATGAAAGGGGTTTTTGACATGTGTATGATGCAATAACTATGAAAAATGTAATGATTGTGTTTGTTCTTTTCCCCAACATAGAAGGGATTTTGATAGGGAAATATGCAATGAATTAATTGTGTTTGTTATTTTTCCCAACATATAAAGGATTTTTGACAATGCAAGTGTTCTTATGGTGATCTACACATCCTACCATATTTTTGTTAGAATAAGTAAATATTGTCTTAAGTTCTACTTGGACAAACATACTTGAGTTTCCACTCCTCCATGAGTCAGGTGAACTCTCAGTATAGTCTAGATCAGATTTGATGAGTTGTAATCTAATGACTCTCAATAATCAAATTTGCTATTTATACAAAGTTGATCCATGAAATAAATGAATCAAGTATTCTACTTTTCTAACATGGTATCAGAGTGGGCCTTCCCTGCCCTATGATCCTGAGGATATTTTCCTCATGGGGTGATTTCCCTCATGGTAATTCCTCCCATTTGTTTTTCCTTTATTTTTTTACCGAGGGAGTATGCTCTCCATCATTTTTTATGGATAAAAAACTAGATGGTTAAAGTTTAGGAGGTTATATTTTAGTTTTTAGTGTTTGCAAAATTTTTTATGTTAGACCTCCTTGCTACGTGCTACATTTTAGATCCCAAGTCTAGTGAAACAATTTCTGCTGGTTCTGCTCTACCAGAGGTGTCCTCTTGCTATTTTACTGTTTCTTTTGAGGAAGATTGCAACTCTATCTTGGTTGAGTTTTTTTATGAGTGTATCCACCGAGCCACCAAATCAATGGTTTCTCTGGTCTAGATTCCCAAAGGAAGTATTTGGTCTAGCAGAACATGCTAAAGAGACAATCGAGCAAGTTTGCATGGAGTAATGGTGCCAAAGGAGTTATTGAAGGCATTGTTGTCACTGCTGGAATCGTTGGAGGGTTTCTACTGAGCAAATATGATGTAGATTCAAAGTTTTTTTATTCACTGAAGAAGGATTTTTTGAAGCTCTACGGTTGGTGATTACATGCGATAGTGGATGAAGAGACCATTGTAATCTATAGCGGCGTTGATGGCAGTTTTATAATATATGCCATTCTATATTATCAAATGTGATCGTATAATGGAGCAAACAGTGCAGTAATGGTAATAGTGCAGTGATAGTATCTGCCCATTGATGCTAATCAATGAGGCCTAATTTGAAGCTTTCTGTTCAATGGTCAATTTTTGGTGTGATGTTATAATGGTGACATGATTTTGGATGTGCGTGGTAGAAGAAACAATGCTTGAGTGAGGCTTTACCAGCGTTCGTCTATTTTGAGATGAAGGTTCTTTGATTACCTCCCATTCTCATTTCTCAAAATTATCTTCTACAGAGTTGAGGTTAAAAACTTTGCCACTCCTAATAGTTCTCTCGAAGCATCATTTCTTGGAAACAGTCCGTTGACATCATATTAATCAAAAGAAAAATAGAGTTTTTTTTCAGATTCAAAATATGTGGGTGTAATTCATGGTGATAACAATGCAATGATTATGGAATTGCACTGATTTTAGCACTATGGAGTACACTCGTATGTGTGTACAATTTTTGAAGTTCCTGCTCTATTTGAAGCTCTCCATGCTGTAGGGGAGGCAGAAGTGGAAGGTAATTATTTTTCCTGTGCCCATAGATCATGGTATTTTTCAATTTGCAAAAGATTTTTTTTTCAAATAAATATGGTTTGCACTTCTATACGTGCGATATATGTCTTCCTTTGTCCCTCTCCAATTTTATTGGTAGCCAAAGAAACATCTTAAGCAATCAATGTTCCTATGATTGCATGTTTTCTTTTTGAAATTTGGAGTGACAGATTCTAGTGCAGGATTTACTGCTAGTTTGCAGCTATAATGGCGGAGTTCGATTTTTTTATTCAATGGTGTGAAAATTGGTTGGCCGTATACATGCTAATGACTACCACCAATTCATTTTCTAAGGGAAGTTTTTGTCGTGTGAAGTATGAATTGTAAAATAACAATGTTTGGGCATTGTTACACTCACAGCGGTGAATTGAGCATAGGAACCATGGAGCCATGGAGGCATTAACGAGATGGTGACATATTTTTTGGTGCTTGATAGGTTGTTGGTGTAAACACAATCTATATACATGAAGAAAGGAGATATGGTGTCTCCAAAATTTTCTTGGTGTGATCTGCAAAGAAATCTGATAATGTTTTAATGACTCTGCTTTGATGTTTGTGCTTAGTACATAATCCCGGTGGGATGAAAGATTAAATTTTGTTGTGTAAAGATTTGTGATGCTGTTGATTTTTACCATATGCTGATTAACGTCTGTTTGCGACACTTCGAAGGTATTTTTGTGTGGATTTATTTTTTAAAGAGCCAGTGTTTTGCATAATTGGTGAAAAATGTAAACGCCATAGATGTCAATCTTGGAGATTCTATGTTACAGTGCTACTGGAAGGATATATCTATCCTTCTGCACAGTGAGAAGTACAGAGAGAGATTTCCAAAACAGAATGACAAAAATAATATAACGAATAAGAATTTGTAGTGAAAGAATAAAAATAATTAAATGCCACTTGAGGTGGGCACACCCTCGCCGTATAGGCTAATGCGAATACGCAGATGAAGTTCAAAAATAAAAATGATAATTTCAAATAAACTATTGTGAATCAATATATACTAAATATTAAACGCTTGGAAAAAATAGCCGACGCAGGCTATGTTTGGAATGTAACATGACTCCCCTCCTCGGAAAGCTTTGTCCTCAAAGTTGGAAATGTCTGGAAGATACTTTCGGGTTCCCATGTGGCATCCTCCTCTCGGTAAATCTTGCCATTTAATGAGAAATTCTTGAATCCGACGTGATCTCAGTCTTCGGATTCTATGTTGTAGTATATCTTCAGATTGGAGATGTATGCGTCCTTCCTCATCGAGCACTTGTAATTCTGATTGACTTTGTACTTTCTGACCAATTACTTTTTTGAGACATGAAACATGAAATACCGGGTGTATTCGTGATGATGTAGGTAGCTCTAATTGATAGGCTACTTCTCCAATGCGGCGCACAATTTTGTAGGGACCATAGAATCGTGGAGCCAACTTTTGGCTGGACTTTATCCTTAACGAAGATTGTTTGTAGGGTTGCAACTTTAGGAACACCCAATCACCTATATTAAAAGTTCTCTCTGATCGGTGCAAGTCTTGTTGTTGTTTCATACGATTCTATGCTTGGACTAAATTCTCTTTGAGGATGGTGAGTGTAGACTGCCTTTGTTGGAACCAATCATCCACTTTGGCTACTTTGGATGATCCATGTACGTAATTTGTGACTGTTGGAGGTTTGGTGCCATACAATGCTTCAAATGGAGACATCTTAATTGAGTAATGGTAAGAAGTGTTGTACCACCATTCTGCCAATGCTAACCAATGGCTCCATTGGTATTGTTTATCTTGAGCGAAACATCTTAAGTACGTACCCAAACATTTGTTAACTACTTCTGTTTGACCATCTGTCTATGGATGGTAGGCTGAAGACATGTTCAATTTGGTACCACTAAGTTGAAATAATTCTCGCCAAAAGTTACTAGTGAAGATGGGATCTCTATCACTTACAATATTTTTTGGCATACCATGTAATTTGAAAATTGAATCCATAAATACCTTTGCCACCTTGCTTGCGGAAAATGGATGTTGTAAAGCCTGAAAGTGAGCGTATTTGGATAACCGGTCTACGATGATGAAGATTACTGTCCTACCTTCTGACTTTGGAAGACCTTCAATAAAATCCATGGATATATGTTCCCACTATCATTCAGGGATGGGTAATGGTTGTAACAATCCTGGTGATTTGACTGTTTCTCCTTTATTGCACTGGCAAACTTCACATTCTGCTACCCATTGTTTGACTTCTGCTTTTAATCCTTTCCAACAAAATGATTGTTTGACCCTTAAATATGTTTTCAAAAATCTTGAATGTCCTGCTCGATGGAGAAGCGTGTGATTCATCGAGGATCTTCGATTTGAGTTCTGAATTGTGTGGAATGTAAATGCGGTTCTTCTTTCGGAGGATTTTATCTTCATAAGAGAACAAAGGGTGTTTAGAAGACCCTATAGATAATTCTTGAAGTATCTGAGTAGTTTCGCTATTGGACAACCATTCATCTTGTAATTGATTCACCCATTGGGAGCAAGGACCTGAAATAGCGTTAATGACTACTTCATCTTCATATTTCCTAGACAGCGCATCGGTGGCTATATTTTCCTTCCCTTTCTTGTATTCGATAACAAAATCATAGCCCAACAGTTTGGTTAACCACTTATTTTGTTCCGGATATGAAAACCTTTGCTCAAGAAAATGTTTGAGGCTACTATGATCTATTTTTATAATGAAGCGGCTACTGATTAGGTAGTGTCTCCATTTTTCTACTGCGTGAAGAATAGCCAACATTTCTTTTTCGTAAGTTGATCTTCCCAAATTTTTCTCGGAAAGCTGTTTACTTTCAAATGCCAACGGATGACCTTCTTGCATTAGTATAGCCCCAATTCTTGTTCCTGATGCATCACATTCGATAATAAATGGTTTGTGAAAATTGGGAGTTGCTAATACTGGAGTTGTACACATGGCCTTCTTAAGAGCTTCGAAGGCTTGAGAAGCCTCTGTCGACCAACGAAAAGCATCCTTCTTTGTGAGTGCGGTGAGAGGTGCTGCAATCTTACCATAATTTTGTACAAACTTGCGATAGTAGCCCGTGAGACCCAAAAAACCATGAAGTTTCTTGATGGTTTTAGGTAAAGGCCACTCTTGAATTGCCTTAATCTTATTGGGATCCACTTTGACGCCCTCGTGTGAAACTATATGACCAAGATACTTGACTTCTTGAACACCAAATGAACATTTGGAACGTTTGACAAATAACTTTTCTTTGTGTAAAATGTGAAGGGCCTTATCCACATGATGTAAATGATCCGTCCATGTTTTGTTGTATATGAGAATATCATCAAAAAAAACTAACACAAACTTACGGAGGAGTGGACGAAACACTTGGTTCATGAGACTTTGGAATGTGGATGGTGCATTGGTGAGACCAAAAGGCATGACCAAAAATTTGTAATGACCTTCATGAGTACGAAAAGCAGTTTTGGGAATATCTTCTTCTCTAACACGGATTTGGTGAAATCCGGAGCGAAGGTCTAATTTTGTAAAAAAATTTTGCACCATGCAACTCATCTAGTAGGTCATCTATGACAGGGATAGGAAATTTGTCCTTGATAGTGAGTTTATTGAGAGAACGAAAGTCAGGACACATACGCCAAGAGTTATCTTTTCATCTAGCCAGAACGACAAGTGAGGAATAAGGACTAGTGCTGTGACGAATGACTCCGTGATCCAACAAATCCTGAACGATCTGTTCTATTTCTGTCTTTTGTGGTTGAGGATAGCGGTAAGGACGATTTTTAGGTGGGACACTCCCTGGAATCAAATGGATGGCATGGTCATGAGATCGTTTAGGTGGTAATCCTTTAGGTTCTTGGAAAACCTCTTCGTAATGTGTTATGATGTCTTGTAACTCTGGAGCAGTAATATCCGAAGTTGCTTGAGATTGTTTTTCCAAACAATTAATTTGAGCTATAAACCCATATCCACCCTTTTTTAACATCTTCTCCATACTATGAGAGCTCACCATTTGTGATGGAGGAGTAGTAATGCCTTGTAAGCGAATGACTCGTCCGTTTTCCTTCCATTCCACAAATAATTTTTTGAAGTTGAAGCTAACCGTGTCTAATGTTTCCAACCATTCAACTCCCAAAATGACATCAGAGTTCCCCAAATTCATGATGAAAAGGGATCCAAACCAGGTATAAGTTCCCATATTTATGGAAACTTGAGATGTGCGACCAACACATTGTGCGTTCACCCCGTTGGCCACTAGAACATGGAATTTGTCTTTGTTGGAAGAGTTAATGAATAAATTCAAAGCTTTTGCTGTTTTGATGTCGATAAAATTATGGGTACTACCAGAATCAATTAGCACATTCACATTTTTTTGGCGGAGAAATCTTGGTACCTTGATGGTATGGTGGGCGGTTAAACCCATGAGGGCATGCATGGAGATCGCCATTGTATCCTCTTCTTTTTCTTCTAGAGTACTTGGTAGTTCTTCTGGCATAGGTTCTTCTGGTTGGTAAGGTTCTTCCTCTTCTCCTTCATAGTGATCGCCTTCAATATGAAAGTTTTGTTTTTGGGCACATGCTTGTTCCTTGGGGTGATGAGTGCGACATTTATAACAAAAGTATCTTGATGGTTGATCATTTCTACGAAAGGAATTTTTGCGATACGAAGGACGACTATAAGTGTCACGCCATGCAGACAACTGATTTCTCTTTTCGGCTAGCTTAGCTATTCTTATACAATCGTTCAGCAAGGTTGGATTGTGCATGTATACCTCCACTCGAATATTTTCTTTCAATCCATTGCGAAAAGCTCCTACCACCGTGTCGGGACTGAGGTCTAAAGTGTATGGTAGTAAACTGGTAAACTCCGAAACGAATTCGCTAACCGATCCTTCTTGTTTAAGAGATAACAGTCTTACTATGTATGATGATGTAGCTCCTTCGTCAAATCTTTCTAAAAAAGAGGTAGTGAATTTTTTCCAGTTAATAGTAGCTCCTTTCTCTCGTTTAAGCCATACGAACCATTGGTAGGCCTCAGTGCCTAATTTTGATGCAACAAAAGGAACTTTATCAATTTCCTTAATTTGATATAAGTCGAGAATGCCTTCCATTTTGGCTATCCAACCACGAGGATCATGACCCTCAAAAGTGGGCATATCAATGCGTGGAAAATTATTAGGGCCTCTCGGTTGGTGATAACCCGTATCCCTTTCTTGATCTTGGTTATACCGTTGTCTATGATAGCGATCCCTGGAATTATCCGAAGTGCCTATTTGTTGTTCCCAATCGTCATTTTGATCGACATTGTCTTCATTCCTTTGGGCATGGGAGTGATATTGGGGATTAGTATTGGGATTAAGCTGGTTTTGTGCTTGTACTAGGGCTTTTAGGTTGAGACTAATTTCGTTCATACCCTCTAGTAAGAGTCGAAGAGATTCATCGTTGGAAACGGCTGAGTTACTTGAGTTTCCTTGTGTGATGTTTTCGTGAGTTGGGGGAGGATTAGTAGCCATAGGGTCTACTAGTGGATGATGTGGATTATAACTACCAATTTTGAAAGGAGAAAGAGAATTTTTTGTACCTGGGCTTCGATTTGGTCTTCTTGCGTTGTTATTGGTCGTTTTTGAGCTTGATAATCGACCGTCAGAACCCTTGGTCCACTGTTTGCTCATGCACTTGTTAACATAACCTGCTTAGGATTCTGTTTCAACTACCGTAAAATTTAGTTGAATTTAGCAAAAAAAATGTGGATTCCGCTTCAACTGTCGCTCCAACTACGACGTGGATTTGAATTTTGTTGGCTCACCTCCTTAACAACAACTTTTGACGACTTGCAGCGACTTTTGACGACTTTCAGCAATACACAACGCGACACGACTGGACAGATTGCGGTGACACGACACGAAGACAGGACTGACAGTGACTGGACAGATTTGCGAGAACACGACACGGAGATAGGACTGACGACATGCTAGACACGAGACACGAGCAGACGACTGGACAAAGTTGCGAGAACACGACACGGAGATAGGACTGACGACACGCGAGACACGAGACACACGCGGACGCGGACACGCGAGACCAAGATAGAATGGAATGGAAGACACGACACGCGAGACCGAGATCGAGACAGAATGGAAGACACGACACGTGAGACCGAGACAGAATGGAACGGAAGACCAAACGACACATGACGAAATGGAAGACACGGACGCGACGACATGAACGGAAGACCAAACGACATGCGACGGAGCGGAAGACCCGACAGCTGGAAGACACGGACGCGATGAAACGACAAAGGAAACGACTGGACAACCAACAAGTGGCGACGACCAAATTTACGTGCGGGGGACGGTAAATGAGGGTGTGACCGAAGTCACAATCTTGAAGGTGCGACGAACCCAATATAAGCACCTGACTTGCTTTCCCACAGCAGATGTGGGATATATATCCCGAAACAATAATTAAAAAAAAAATTGTACCTTAGGTGGGGCGTTAATTAATCGTTAACCGCTCGCTGTGATTGGACGAAAATGCTCGGTGTTGTATGCGCTGGTTTTTACGACAATTTTCCTGTGCGAAAGCCTACGATTTAGCCTGTGAGTCGGGATGTCCTGACTCCGGCTCAGGCGGTAACTGGATATGCGACGGTGCAACGTTTTCATGGGGCACGACGCGACACAACTGCTTGGAAAACTCGCGACGAGCGTGTTTGGCTGTGATGAAGTTGGGCACTTGCTTGGACGGCCAACGAACCGAGTCGCAGGGAGTACGCCGAAGAACCAGTTCCGTTGGTTATTTGCTTCAGAAAAATTCTTATCAGCGTTGCGGAGGTAGCCGAACCTGATTACTGATACCACTTGGAAGGATATATCTATCCTTATGCACAGTGAGAAGATGTAATAGCTACTGCCACCCTTCTACATATGGTGTGGGTGTTTGTGCTGCCTATTTGAAAGAAAGCCTTACTAGCCTCAGAGAAATAGAAAATAATCTCTTAATCGATGGCGTCTTCAAGTTTTCTTACAGTTCAGAATCTGAATCCTGTATTGTAGAATTTGATAATAGCAAAATTCATAGCTTTGTGACGGCAAGCTCTGCAAGAGAGAAAAGGAAGGAATTATTTTTTAAATAATTGCTTTTATAAAAGCATGATAAAAGATGCACTTAAATATTTTTTTATAAACATTTCATGAGTTTGTGCAATAGATTTATTCCACCGAAGTGTTCACAGTTTCCCTAGCATAGTTTGAGGAAGGAATATGTGTACTCTAGATTTGTTGTTTGTGAATGCTATAGTATAACTCTGCAGTCTGAGGATTAGTGCTCGGGTAATGAGCCTTTGATGTGAAAGGAATCCTGTAGCTTTTTTTTTAACTTCAGATACATTGATGATCAAGCTCATGATAATGTTTTTTGTCCGTGTTGATGATTCTTCTATCCCAAGAATCTCCACCACTTAACTTAGTTTCTGAACACGGAGGTTGTAGTGTTCATTGAGGCCACTCACACTGGCGGATGATTTCCACTACATCAAGAGTTACTTGCGGAGCTACTATTTAGTTAGAATGACCCTCTTTTCCATTTCTATGATTGTTTATGGATGTATGATTTGCTGCAATGTGTCAGTTTCATGGAGCTCTAATCATGACTTTGCACCACGAGTTTGGAAGTTCCACTAGTGTAGCCAAGAATTTGGATGTTCCTAATTTTTTTAAGTCTACTGTAGTATTTGGAGAAATTTTAATTTTTTTGTTTTGCCATCAGGAGCGATGCCAAAGTCTGAAAGTGACTGGTCAATGCTCGATTGCGCTGATCAATGCCCGACTGTGCTGGTCAACGCCCAACTGCGCTGGTCAAAGGTGCGAATTTGGGTTGCATTGGTCAAAGGAAGTGAAGTCTGACTTCGCTGCAAAGTTGGGAAGATAGCTCCAGACTTAGCCAAATTTTGGCTTTTGAAAGATATTTTTGCCTTATAGACTTTTGCTATCCGGAGGCTTGTGCGGCTTCGACGTTGGTTTGCCTGGCTTGGCAAGGACTGTACGAAAGAGAGAAACACTAGATCTGAGTGCAATATTTCAGATATGAGCTCTAACTTATAGAACCTGAACTCGAACTACCTTATATAGCCACAGGGAGAGGAAGATAGGGTTTGTCCTCTGACAGGTTTTAACAGACCCTCAACTAGGGTTTTTGACCAATCGCCAAACTGGCATTAAATCGACGAACTGGATTTAACTTTTGTGGTGATCAGATCTGTTAGACGTCACATCTATCAGAGGGTAGGTGTGACATCATGTCAAACTTTTGTCGGGATCCCTGACTGTACGAGCACAGTTCGACTGAGGCATGAAATCTAGGTTAATATTTCTAACACCCTCCTTTAAACCTGATTTCATGAGCGCTTTGACTCCAAGCTGCTCTCGCAATCTGCTGAAGTCTTCCTCCTTCAAAGGCTTCATGAAAATATCTTCCAACTACTCCTTGGATCTACAAAACTGTAATTGAATTTCTTCAGACTTCACAAACTCTCTAATGAAGTGATAACAAATATCAATGTGCTTCGTCCAACCAGGGAACATGTGATCCTTTGATAGTGCAATGGCCAAATTGTTATCATAGAAAATTGTTGTCACGCCTTCCGAAGGATAGTGCAGTTCACTCAGAACTCTTTGTAGCCAAACTTCCTGGCATGCGGTTGATGTGGCGACGACATATTATGCTTTGGCTATGGACAACGCAACGATGGGTTGTTTCTTGGATGCCCATGAGACTGCCCCTGATCAGATATGGAAAGCATACCCAGAGGTGCTCTTTTGATCTTCGATGCTACCATCCTAGTCACTATCTATGAAGCCCACCAGTTCAAACTAGTCCTGTCTGGAGTAAAATAGGCCATTGTTTTGCGTCTCGTTGACATTGCACAAGATCCTCTTGCCTTCTTGCCAATGCGTGTCCTTTAGAGTCTCCATGAAACGGTTGATCAGACTAATTTCGAACATCAGATCTAGCCGAGTTGTAGTCAAATACATCAGACTGCCAACTAGCCTCTTGAACAGGGTTGGATCTACATTCCTCCCTGAATCCAGATTGCTCAGCTTCAAACATGTGGCTACAAGTGTGATGGCAGGTTTGCTGTCCTCCATATTGAACCACTTCAGGACATCCTTCGCATACTTACCCTGAGAAATGAAGATGACATATGTCGATTGGTCAACTTCAATGCCAATAAAATACTTCATCAGCCCTAAGTCCATCATCTTGAACTCCTTCTTCATGGCTATTTTGAACTAGTCGAATAGGACATTACTATTGCCAGTATAAATCAAATCATCCACATACAGGTAGACGATAATGATCTCACCTGCTTCATTTGTCTTCATGTATAGCGTGTGCTCATATGGGTATTTTACAAACCTATTTTACAAAAAATAACTATCAATCCAGCTGTACCAAGCCTTGGGCGCCTGCTTCAAACTGTACAGGGCATTTTTTAGCTTCAGGACTTTGTCCTCCTAGCCTTCAATTTTGTAACCTAGTGGCTGGTCTATGTAGACCTCTTCCTCCAAAAATTCATTGAGGAAGGATGAATTGACATCCATTTGGTACATCTTCCAACCCTGTTGGGCTGCCAATGCCAGGATCATCCTGACTATGTTAAGTCGGGCTACAGGTGCATATACTTCATGATAATTGATGCTTGACATCTACTTGTAACCCTTTGCCACCAGTCTAGCCTTATGCTTGTCAACGTCTCCTTGGGCGTTGAACTTTGTCTTATACACCCACTTGACCCTAATGGTCTTCTTCCCTATTGCAAGATCTATCAGTTGCCATGTATCATTCTTTTCAATGGCTTCAATATCCTCGTCCATCGCTTGCACCAACTTTTAATTCTAACTTGCATCTTCGAACTCTACTGGATCAAATTCAGTAAAGAATACAAAGTCAAAGTGCTCTTCATATACATGGGTTTGGGTTACCTCATAGATTTCTTGCAAGCTCCTTGTCTTCGCTAGCGTCACCAGGTTCTAGATTCTACTTGCACATGGAGGCGACCGAGATGGAGTGGCTATGCTATTGCTGGAACCGCTGCTACTGCTGGAAGTTGCAGGTGGCTGCACACTTATTCCAATTCAATAGACTCTACTACTATTGGCTTTGACTAGCCAGTCTCTGACTTCCAATTCTAGGCTTCATCTTCAAGAAAATTCACATCATGGTTGATGATGAGCTTCTTCGTCATAGGGTTGTACAACCTGTATGCTTTCACCTGCTCACTGTACCCTATGAAAATGCACTTCTCAGCTCTATCATCCAACTTTTACCACTTCTCTTCTGGAACATATGCATATGCAATGCACCCGAACACACGCAATTCAACCACACTTGGCTTTACACCACTCTAGGCCTCTTGAGGGATTTTGTCCTTCACACTTTTGGTGGGACATATGTTCAGCAGGTAGACTGCACATGTTACAACCTCTGCCCAAAATTCATGTAGCAATCCCTTCACCTTCATCATGCTTCGTGCCATCTCCATGATGGTCCGGTTCTTCCTCTTAGCTATGTCGTTTTGATGTGGCGTGTATCTGGAAATGAACTGCCTTCAAATTTTGTGCTGCTTGCAGTAGTTATGGAATTCGTTGGAGATGTATTCACCTCCGCCATCTCTCCTGAGAGTCTTGATCTAATATCTGCTCTGTTTCTCCACCAGATCCTTGAACTCCTTGAATCTGCCAAATTCTTCTAACTTCAACTTGATGGCATATACCCAATTATTCTGATTGAAGTCATCTATGAACATTAAGAAGTGTTTGTTGTCGAAAAATGTGTTGGTCTGCATCGGACCACAAATGTCTGAGTGTACCAGCTATAATGGCTATGATGCTCTCCAAGACTGACCGAAAGGGAATGGATCTCTATGTTGTTTGCCAACTAAGCAGCCCTCACAAACTTGATTTTACTGCTCTATCAGTGGTAAACCCTTCACCATCTACTTCTTGTGTAGTTGATTTAGGCCACTGGAGTTCAGCTGACCAAATCTAAGATGCCATAGCCAGGTAGCATCTTTCACAACTGCAATCAAAGATATCAATGATTCATTTTGAATCTACAGTGAAAACATTTTATTCTTCATCATGGATACTATAGCAATTTTCCCATGTGACTTGTCTCTGATGGTGCAAGCTCCGTATTTGAACTGGACCGTATGTCCCTTCTACACAAGCTGTCTAACGCTCAGCAAGTTGTGCTTCAGGCCAGGCATATAGTAGACGTCACAGATCTACTTTCGTTCATCGTGCTTGGTGCGAATGAGGATTTTTCCTTTCCCCATTATTGGAACCTTGTTGTTGTTTCCCATATTCACATTAGAATGGACTGTTTCATCTAGTTGGGAGAACATCTCCTTGTTCCCCATCATGTGGTTGCTGCACCCACTGTCTAAATACCAAACATTCTTCTGGCACTCTTCCTCAATGTTGCAAGTCAACAACACATTTCCTCCTATCACATTTACAGTTTCATCTATGTAATGGGCTTGCTGCTGGTTCTCCTTCGCCATCCATTTTTTACATTATGAGATGTAATGGCTGAACTTCTTGCAAAAATAGCACTAGACATTTGACATGTCCTTCTGACCAGATCCATATTGCTGATTTTTTGAACTACCTCTTCTACCTTGCTGATGGAAATTACAGTTGGTCTCTCCTTCGCTAGGGTTTGACCTTCCTCCTTGCTTGTTTCCTTTCCCACACCTACCTTTGCCTCTTCCTCCATGAGAACTAGAGGCGCCATGGTGGGAATCTTGTTTGTCGTTGTCTCGAAATGAGACCTGAGCCCTGAATGCTTGCTCCAGAGAGGTCTGAGATGAACGGCTCAACCTCTATTCATGTGTCTGTAATGAATCCATGAGTTTGTCTATCGAGAGGGTTGTCAGATCCCTTGACTCTTTGATTTCTATCACAACTGAGTCAAACTTGGTAGGCAGACTTCTAAGAATCTTCTCCACGATTCTCTAGCTCTGTACATTTTCTCCATTCAATTGCATCTGGTTGATAATGTCCGTCGTCCGGGTGAAGAAATCACTCATGGACTCGGACTCACTCATCTACAAATTTTCAAACTCCCTCCTGAGCATCTGAAGTTTCACAAACTTTAATTTATTGGTGCCCTGGTATGAGCTGGCCAAAATCTCCCAGGCTTGCTTAACCTTGGTGGCTGATGTGATCCGCAAGAATATGGACTCCTCGATCACTTGCATGATGTAGAAGAGGGCCTTATGGTCCTTCTTCGTGTTCTCTTTCAATAGGTCCTTATCAGTTTGAGAGAGGGCAGCCAGTGCTGCTGCATCTACCGGTTATGGGTAGCCATTCTTGACTAACTCCCATAGCTCCTGAGATCCAAACAGGATCTTCATCGGGATCTACAACTATAAGTTGTTGCTATTGGAAGCCATTTTGCTTCGGTCTCCGTGTCAAGGGATCAATAGCTTTGATACTAATTTGAATTTTTTTTTTGTTTTGTCGTCAGGAGCGATGTCGAAGTCTAGAAGTGACTGGTCAATGCCTGACTGCGCTGGTCAATGCCCAACTGTGTTGGCCAATGCCCAAATGCGCTGGTCAATGCCCAACTATGCTGGTCAAAGGTGCGAAGTCGGGTTGCACTGGTCAAAGGCAACGAATTCTGACTTCGTTGTGAAGTTGGGAAGATAGCTCCAGACTTAGCCAAATTTTGGTCTTTGCAATATCTTTTTACCTTGCAAAATTTTACTGTCCAAAGGCTTGTTTGGCTTTGGTGTTGGTTTTCCTGGCTTGGAAAGGACTGTACGAAAGAGAGAAACACCGAATCTGAGTGCAATGTTTCAGATATGAGCTCTAACTTATAGAACCTGAACAAAATCACTCTGATGTGATTTGTACAGAGAACAAAAAACTTTAGCACATAGAAATAATTGCAAACCCTATAGATGCCTTAAACAACAACAAACTTTATTCATATAAAATGAGGGTTACAGAAGTCCTCAACAGAGGAAATATAACATCTACAGACTAAGCTATAGGATAAAATAAAAGTAAAAACAAATGTCGAGTCGGCTGCTCAAACATTAAATATATGAGCCACACTACTCACTGAAATGATCTCCTCTCTTTTTGAAAGCATGAGAATACGAAAGCAAAAAGGAAATTCCAAGATGCGATGTAAACGAAACTAAACTTAACGTTAAATCCTACGAACTGAAATGCATGAAAGGAGAGAAACATAAACACATTAAAACAAGGTATGAAAGCAAATATGGAGTACAAAACTTTTTATTAATATTCTTTAGAACCTAGTTACAATCCGTCCCCTCCCTTTTCAGGGGATAGGAGCGTTAAATATGTTCTTGTCACATCAACAGATGGTATTCCTTCTTTCGCATGCCCACATGTAGAATGGGCGGACCAAACATCATCGCCGCTTGTGTTGATGAGTATTGACTCCTTGTTTCTCCCCTAATTTTGAGATCCTACGTTCAAGGAAATAAAAAATAGTCAGTAGCACCTGTATATAAAATGAAACATGCAATCCCCAAGCCTACGATTAGTGCATGCAAAAAATAAATGAAACGATAACCAAATAGCATCAGAATGATCTAAAAATTTAACAAAGGCATGAGGAAATTACCAAGAGGGCACTGCAAATGGAATAGTCAAAAAATTTGCCACATATTTCTAATCGCTCTGGGGTGGGAGGATTAGACCTGCAACAAAATATCAGAAAACACTGTCCCAAATGTCACATCTAGAAAGCTCCAAATCACCTACAAAGTTGGGGTTAGGTAAAACGGGGTATTTTGGGATGACCTAGATGGTTGGATTTTTCCAATTCAGTATCTATTTCTAGGAATTTGGTGATGCCACCTGCATGTTAGCAAAAGCAGGAAATGACAAAAACATGATCAAAATAGCTCAAAATGATGTGAAATTTGAATGACACCCTCTCTAAGCAACATAGAATTAGATGCAAAAATAATAGAAAGGAAATCTGCTATATATTTCTAATCACTTTGGGATGGGGCAATTAGGACTACAGCAGTGTGCGAGGGGCACTCGGGGGCAGGACACCCACCATTTGGGGCCTAGTTTCAACACCAATCCACTTGGGATGGGTCCAAAACCTCTTGTGGGGTGTTGTCAATAAATTTAGTAGGATGTTATTGCTAAATATCAGGTTTTGGTTTTGTATTTGCGCTTCCAATAATCACCCAATGACCTCCCTTCAAAAAGAGATCAAGGACGTGAAAGGCACAAATCAAAAGGTGTGAGGATGTAAAACGGTAGCACTTCATTGGTTAAAATGCTCCTTCTCTCCATATTTTTGAGGTGAGAAGACTCACCATTTTATATAAATGATGGTCTCTTTGGATGAGCATGCAGAGGTGCCACTTGGCAATCATGCCTTCCCAGGGGGGAGAAGATTCCTCCCTGATTAGGGGCTACATGACTGCCCCTGTAACTGCCTCTAGCGCTCAAAAATGCTCACTCACACTCCCATGCAATGAAGGAAGAGTTAAGTGGCAGATCTAAGCTACCATTTGTCAAGATTTGAATTTTTTCCCATCAAACCTGCTATTCGCCCCACCCTGGAGCGAATACTGCTAATCGTCCCTGGGTGGAACGAATACCAGTTTGTAATCATCCCTGGGTGGAACAAGTAGAGAACAGAGTGCTTGAAAGGTGTCAAATTGACCTTTGACCTTCCAAAAATACTGTGAGAGTGGTTAGGACCACTGTTTAATCTCTAAAGGTTGCCCTGGGGGCTAGGTGTGTCAATGCGATCAGTGTTTGCAGTCACATAATCGGATTGGTACTGTTTTTGTGTCTATAGATGCCCCTTTTTGGGATGCGTTGTGCGTGGCGCAATGCTGAGCAAAAATAGATAACCAAAGCACTAATGATTAGGGTTTATTAGTAACTTAACCATATTTTAATGCCCCAAGTATGGAAAGGGGATGCATTCTTGAATCTTTGCTTCTGACAAGCTAAGGAACTCAATTCAAGTATTAACCTTTTTCGGTGAGGTGTTACTTGATCTTAGACATTGATCAGTCATGAATAGGCAAAGGGTGCAACCTTTTGTCTATGGGAACCTTGAGTTCATGATTCATGAATGCCAAGTGTTTGATCAGCTTATGATTATTGCTTGTTTACTACCCCAGGCAAGAGCGTGCTTGTCTTTTTCAATGATTCTTTGAATGCATTCATTTCCTTAATTGGGTGTGTATTTGTTGATTGGTGACTAAGTGTGACTACCCCCTTAAGCGATGAATCAATGAGGGAATGACCGACATGAGAAAAGTGACAAGTCACTTGACCCAAGATGACTTGTGTAAGGGTACCTTTCAGTTATTTAGCATTTGACGTGTGTGTAGTTTCCCAACATTTTGACCTATTTTTGGTGGGTGTTAACCCTTTTGGTGACATTGTTTGGGGTTGAAATTCTTGACAATCCGTCCTCCCGTGGAGCGGTCCGGCTATGGTAGCATTATTAGGGAGTAGGATAGTGAGGATTTGTGACCCCGGCGTCTATTTTGTATGCCCAAAAGTAGAGGCACAAAGGTGCCTTGTTCGGCAATGTTATTGTTATTTTTGGGTGGGTTTGGACCCATTTGGGACTCCATTTGGGGATGAAATTCTTGGCAATTCGTCTTCCCGTGGAGTGGTCCAGCTATGGTAGCCTTCTTAGGGAGTAGGATAGTGAGTATTTGGAACCTCGACATCTATTTTGCATGCCCAAAATGTCAAGTGCAAAAGCACTCTGATTGGACAATTTTATTGCTTGTTTTTGTTCAATTTGGTGCATTTTTTTTGCTGTTTTTGAAATTGTTGCTCTGTAATCGTCTCTAGGTGGGGCGAATACCAGTTTGGTAATCATAATAGGGTGGGATGAGCACTAAATAGAGTGATTTTCCCAAGGTGGAACGATTACATGCCTAAAGGCCTATTTAAGGGCCAGGACTAGGTTTTGGGCTCATTTGCATTCTATTTTTCTGGCGATTTGGAGCTCTAAGGAGGAGGAGGTCGATTCTGCAAAGCGAAGCACTACCAAATTTTTCTCGATGCCATGAGTTCACAAATCATATTGAGCGATGGAGTTGAAGCGAGACCGGTAAGTGCTCCTCTTCGTTATTTGCTTTTGTTTTATGTTACAGTTTGAAAATCGCAATTTATCTATTTTATATTTGGTTTTCTGAGTTTTAAAAATGAAACCCTAAAAAAAAATTGTTTTGTTTGTATGTGTGTGAATTTTTCTGTGTTTTGTATGCCTTCATTAGAACTTAGATTGAAAACCTAGTGGAAACCATGTTTATTTTGCATTTTTTGTAAACTAAAAGAAACCCTAGTTTAACAAAGATCAAAACTTAGCTTAAAAACTTAGTTTAAAACTTAGCTTAAAAACTTAGCTTAACCCTAGGTTAACTGAAAAATTTTTTCTGTTTTTTTTTTTTTGTAGTTATTTGTCAGTGTAGACTAAGGGTAAACCCTAGGTTAACTAAAAAATGTTTTTGGTTGTTTTGTTTTTTTTGTAGTTATTTGTCAGTGTAGACTAAGGGTAAACCCTAGGTTAACTGATTTTTTTTTTTTGAATTTTTGTTTTTGTTTTTATTGATCAGTTTAAATGTAGAGTTAAAAACCTTAGGACTGACAAACTATTTTTTGAATGTTTTTTGTTTTTAATTTTTCAGTTTAGATTTAGAGTTGAAAACCTTAGGACTGACAAAAATGTTTTTGACTATTTTATTTTTGTTAATTTATTAGTTTGAACTAGAGTTAAAAACCCTAGGACTGACAAATTGTTTTTGACTGTTTTTGTTTTTGTTAATTTATTAGTTTGAACTAGAGTTAAAAACCCTAGGACTGACAAACTATTTTTTGAATGTTTTTGTTTTTGTTAATTTATCAGTTTGAACTAGAGTTAAAAACCCTAGGACTGACAAACTATTTTTTGAATGTTTTTTTTTGTAGTTATTTTTTAGTGTAAACTAAGGGTAAACCCTAGGTTAACTGATTTTTTTATTTTTTGAATTTTTATTTTTGTTTTTATTGATCAATTTAAACATAGAGTTAAAAACCCTAGTACTGACAAACTATTTTTTGAATGTTTTTTATTTTTAATTTATTAGTTTGGACTTAGAGTTGAAAACCCTAGGACTGACAAATGTTGTTGAATTGCTTTTGTTTTTAATTTATCAGTTTAGACTTAGAGTTAAAAACCCTAGGAACTAAAAAAAAATGTTTTTGACTATTTTGTTTTTGTTAATTTATCAGTTTGAACTAGAGTTAAAAACCTAAGACTGACAAATTGTTTTTGACTGTTTTTGTTTTTGTTAATTTATCAATTTGAACTAGAGTTAAAAACCCTAGGACTGACAAACTATTTTTTGAATGTTTTTTTTTGTAGTTAATTGTCAGTGTAGACTAAGGGTATACCCTAGGTTAACTGATTTTTTTTTTCTTTGAATTTTTGTTTTTGTTTTTATTGATCAGTTTAAACGTAGAGTTAAAAACCCTAGGACTAAAAAACTATTTTTTGAATGTTTTTTGTTTTTAATTTATCAGTTTAGACTTAGAGTTGAAAACCCTAGGACTGAAAAATGTTGTTGAATTGCTTTTGTTTTTAATTTATCAGTTTAGACTTAGAGTTAAAAACCCTAGGAACTGAAAAAAATGTTTTTGATTGTTTTGTTTTTGTTAATTTATCAGTTTGAACTAGAGTTAAAAACCCTAGGACTGACAAATTATTTTTGACTATTTTTGTTTTTGTTAATTTATCAGTTTGAACTAGAGTTAAAAACCCTAGGAACTGAAAAATTGTTTTTGACTATTTTTGTTTTTGTTAATTTATCAGTTTGAACTAGAGTTAAAAACCCTAGGACTGACAAACTGTTTTGTGAATTTTGTTTTGAATTTTGTTTTTATTTGTCAGTTTAAACGTAGATTTAAAAACCCTAGGACTGACAAATGTTGTTGAATTTTTTTTTTTGAATTTTGTTTATCGTTATCTGTCTGTTTTTAGCTATACATTATTTTATGCATTATTGTATAGTCATGTTATTACTGTACAGTTTATCATGTTTTTAATGTTTTTGTTTTGTTTTCTTTTGCAAGTTGTGAAGAGCCGATACCGTGTGCCTACGGTTTTCTTTGAAGCGTGGGAGGTGTTGAATTTGGTTGATTGGGAGTGGCTTGATGACCTTGGGCTCAAGTAGGTGACCTGGCTAGAGCCTGTGGTCAGGGATTGGGCCTATCTGACGGCCCTGATCAACTTGTGGGATCCTTAGACCAATACCTTCCATATCCTAACAAGGGAGATGACAGTGACCTTGGAGGACATCTATCGGATTCTACGAATTCCTATAGACGAGCTATCGATCAGGATGACATCACGTGATCAGTGGACAACTATATTGATGCGATGCTTCGGGCATGGGAAAAATTTGGGTGTGGATAACCCAGTGGAGAGGGCAGACGGCAACTACCAGATTGGCAAGATTTTGGTATGATGGTGGCTATAGAGGGGCGTGTTGGGAGTGAGGCATGCAGTACTAATGGGCCTCATTTACAACATGCTGCTACCCGACTTTTCGGGTGGGAGGTTCCCATGGAACCTGCTGGAGGTGGTCTTCAGGTTGGTGGAGTGTCCAACCATAGAGCCCCTGATTATGATATGGGGTCAGACATTGCTGGCACAGCTCTATGATGAGTTGTACGAGGTCCGCTACTAGAGGCAGAAGGATATTGGATGTAGTTATCTATTGTAGTGCTAGGCTTGGCAGCACATAATTATGGAGAGGCCGATGGGGTTGCCATGGATGACTCGAGCAGAGATGGTAGACAGAGAGATCGGGTATGGGGCACTATGGCAGCGGTCTAAGGAGCAGGGACAGAGTCAACGATGGGAAGGTGTCGTAGGGCACTATGCTAATGCCTTCGCTCGACTTGCTCCAGGGGAGGTATTCTGGTGTCCATATTGTAACTGTCCAGCCTGGTCTAAGGCTGAAGAGTGGCTCTGTCAGGTTCACAGGGGGAGGTGGCTGATTGGGCGACACGAGACTGAGTAGGAGTTCTTCTTGTATGGCAAAGTGACACGACATTTTGGGGTGCGCTAGGGGTCACCTGGTGAGCCCGTGATCTATCGATGCTGGGGGACAAGAGGACTCTGGTCTGGCTGATCATTGCACCACTGGGTGAGGATTTAGATACAGTGATTGATGTCTCATATGTGGACAATGTCAGGGTTACCACTGAGTACAACCAATGGTGGAATTTACAATGATGATGAGGTGAGGGGTATCTAGGGGGTGTAGAGGCAGTAGCAACAGGTGGGGAGGGTGCAGAGGCACAAAGAGAGGGTTGGGGGGTTCCACTGGAGGATGCAAACATGGTAGAGGTGGATGATTTTATAAAGGAGAATTTTGGGGTTCTGGGGCAACCAAATATGTAGGACATTTCAGAGTAGTGGGAGTTGGAGCAACCCGCAGTCTTGGATATGCCTATGCACCAAATTGTCCCAGAGGGTGTGGAGGGGAGGAATCGCACTAAGATAGCATGATTGGAGGATCTACTTCGAAGGTGAGATGAGGAGCTAGGGGAGGCTCTATAGGAGAGGGATCTCCTACGGACTCAGTTGGTTGAGCAGGAGATCGCATTTGCTACGTACCGCCAGTAGGATGGGGATACAAATGCTACGTGGGAGAGGGATCTCTTGTGAACTTAGTTGGCAAAGATGAAGAAGGCATTGGTGCATCACGATGATGTAGTGGTTTCGTACCAGTGGTGGGACGGAGTGGTTTTAACATCGTATGGATTTGGAGGGAGAGATTATCTGCCTTGAGGGGCGGTTACCTAAGCTCTCTGGAGGTGGGTCTTTGCATTGGATGAGGGACAATGATACTGAGCAGTCAGCATCATCTCATCATAGGTGATTGGATGAGGGGGTCGTTAGTGGGCATGATTTAGGGGCGAGCAGCAACCATCCTGAGAGGTCCCATAGGACCCACACCATGGGGGGGAGTTCCCGTCGCACCGATCCTACGTGATCATGATGGCCGATGCCCTAGGCTTGTGGGTTTTTGAGCTTTTGCATTTTTGTGAGGTTATAGGACAGGTTTGTTGTAGCCTATGGGCATTTTTAATGATATATATATACAGATGACTTTCTTTCATTTATACCCGTATTGTGATTTGATTTTATGCATAGTGACTGATGTTTGATGGATGCATGTTAATTTACATTATGTATGGATATTTTGTGATGAATGCTAATGTTTCTAATTTATATGATATGCAAATGGAATGAATGAATTGAATTTGTGATTTTTGGTGGTGGCAGCATAGACTGTTTAGAACTGATGGCCTGTTGTCCTAGGTTATTGGTGTGGTAAATGACTTTTTATGTTATTTTTTTTGTATATTGTGATGGTGATGCAAGGATGAAAGATATCACAGTTGGTTTAGAATGTAGTTAAGGTTTTTTGAGAATCGGATGTTTTAACTAACTAGCCAAGACTAGAATTTTATCTTACAAGACTTTTGACCAAGGTATGAATCAAACTTGTCTTTGACCAAGTTATTTCACATCCCTGTGTGTGCAATTGAGTTTGTTTATATGGTATTTGTCAGGATACCGACAGTGCCAGATAGGATTTCAACCAAACCTGTACTGAGGATCACCTAATTAGCTCCACTAATGCCTTTGTTGTATTTAGTCAGATTAATCTGCGATGCTATTTAGGATACCATAAGCTAGCTCATCCACATGCAAACATTGATCTTCACACAAGTTAATGTGACAAATGTATCGTCATACGGGAGGTTTGCCACTAGTGATCTATAGGTTATCCACCAAATCAATACTGAGGTTTATCTCATGACCTTCTGAATGCTGAGAGTTCTAGGGATTCAAGTTCGACTCCCTTCTTTTCTTCAATTGTATTGGGATACTTGCTCTTATATAGTGATAAAAATCATTGTTTATTTTTGTTTTTTCTTTTGAGCAAGGGATTTGAATATGGGGTGATGAGAATCACTATTGTATGTGCATTTTGATGTATGCACTTTGGTTGTGATGTCAATTTAGGAGTTTTGACTTTTACAATTTTGTTTATGTTTGCAACTTTTTGAGAACTTGGGATTCTTGGGGAATTGGGTAGGGAAGATGCTTGTCCTTTTGCCAACTCTCAGCATTCTTGGGGTCATTCGCATAGGGGGATGAGCAAGGTAACCTTTTCACTAGATGGTATCCTGGATTGCTTTGCAGTTTTCATCTTTCGTTCACACAACTGGGGAATTTTTATGTGTGTTAACTTGTTTTGGGATGCTACATAACAAGGTGTGATCCAAGTAAAAGTCTACCTTTGTAAAATCTGTCTAACTTTGTACAGTATTTGGCTAGAAATCTAATGACAGCTGAAATGACAAAAAATCCAAATACATTTAGAAGACAACTGACTATGATAGGGCGAAAAAATATGAATGGCGTTTATTTTTTATGGTTTTTTTATAGAGTGGAAAAATGTGGAAGATGATGGATTTGCCAAGTAATTACAGTATATGGTGCTTTTGACCTGTATGACCAAAAAATATGCAATTTATGGATGTGATGCTTAATGCAGCTATTATTTTTGTATTTTTGATGGATTGATTTTTTTGATTATGACGATGAGATGCAAAAAGAGTTCTTTATTGTTGTGATTATTTTGAATATGCATGGAGATGATGTGCAAATTTTTGTTTTTTTTTATGATTTTATTGTTTTTGAATTTTCTTATTTTTGACCAAGTGATTGTGGGAGCCCTTGGAGCTTTTAGTTTGACCAAAGGGATGATGGGTACCTTTGGGATGTTTTGTTTGGGGGACCAAGCGATTGTGAGAATCCTTGGAGCTTTTTGGTTTGACCAAAGGGTTTATGGGCACCTTTGGGATGTTTTTGGGGTTAACCAAGTGGCTACGGGAATCCTTGGAGATTTTGGTTTGACCAACAGGTTTATGGGCACCTTTGGGGCGTTTTTGGGGTTGACCAAGCGACTATGAGAATCCTTGGAGCTTTTAGGGGTTGACCAAGCGATTATGGGAATCCTTGGAGCTTTTGGTTTGACCAAGTGATTATGAGAATCCTTAGAGCTTTTGGTTTGGCCTATGGCTCTTTTAAATATGGAATGGCCACAAATGACTGATGTTCAAGGGTTCTAGTTCCTTGATTCTATCAAGAGAGGCTAGCCGGTATGTTATAGGTCCTATTTTACTGTTGATGACATAAGGACCTAACCAGTTTGTCGTGAACTTATCCCTTAGATGGGGTGACAAGTTAGAGTTTTGATGGTTCTCTTTTAAGACCAAGTCACCAACCTAAAAATCCCTCAAGTGAACCTTCATGTTGTATGCTTTCTTAAGTCGCTCTTGATAGATACGTAAATGCTCAAGAGCATTAACGCATCGTTCATTGATAAATGTAAGTTGGTCTAACCTATCCTGCTGCAAGTGTCATCATTGATGAACTCTTGCATTGATATGTGCAGGGAAGGTATTTCCAACTTGAGAGGCATGACTACCTCGAAGCCATACACCAGCAAAAATGGAGTTGCCCTAGTGGGCATTCGAATGCTAGTGCGAGCCCATAGGGCAAGTGGGATTTGAATGTGCCAATCCTTATGACTATCTGCGACCATTTTTTGAGGATTGCGACTAGCATTTTATTTGACGCTTCTACTTGCCCATTTGCCTACGGATAATAGGGTGTCAAAAAACTATGTTGAATTTTGTACTTTGTGGTTAAATAACGCACGTATTTGTTCTTGAATGACGCCCCATTATCTGAGATGATATTGGATGGAATACCAAAATGACATATGATGTTATGTAAAATGAACTCCACAATGCGGGTTCTAGTCATAGAAGTAAGCAGAATTGCTTCCACCCACTTGGTGAAGTACTCTGTGGCCATTATGATAAACGTGTGATGACACGATGACATAGGGGAGATATTTTCGATTAGATCTAAGCCCCACTATGAGAATGGCCAAGCCAATTGGATCGGCTATAAGGCTTGAGAAGGTACATGTGTAAAATTGGCATGGTGTTGACACTTCACGCACTTCCTTACATACGTGCAACAATATCGCTCTAAAGATGGCCAATAATAGCCCATACGGAGAATGCACTTTGTGATGGCCATACCGCTAAAGTGGCCACTATATGTACCATCATGCACTTGGGTGATCACCCAAGTGGACTCCTGCTGGTCCAAGCAACGAAGGAGGATTCCTTCGTAGCTATGATGGTACAAAATTTCTCCTAACAAGATATGTTTCGCTACTTTTTGTTTGAATGATATTTTTGTGGCATGCGTCAATCCAAGTGGGAGGTTACCTAGCTTGAGGTAATCCCTTATGGGTTTATACCAATCCTGCTGATCGAAAACATCGATAGTATGAACATCCAATCCCTCTTGAAGTTCATCCCTAGCAAAAGCTGAGTGGGAAATAAATTGTAATAATAGCGTTGTGTTGTTATTAAGGGGAGTAGGGAAAAACAAGGACCCCCAATTGGCATGATTTAGACAATTATGGATTCGAGAGAACTTGTCCAGGGACGATTCAATCTGGATCAGGTGGATTCCTAGTGTTAAGTCAGAGCTTGCATGCTCCATCACAGAGTGCGATAATATTTTGACTTGAATAGTTGTCATCTCACCGGAAGGGTCTTGCGGGATCAGTGATATGGAAAAATATGAAGCTACTTTATTAATAAAATTAAAGGGCTTAAATAAGCCTAAAACAAACAAATGTAATCCTAGAAATCTGCAACTACTCCAAGGATTACGTACACAAAATATGCAAGGGCTAAAATGAAAGCCCAAAAATGACGAAAAATAAAACACCTAGCCTAGACTATTCAACGGAGGTTATCAAAACAACTCACGTTGATTATTCAACTGACTAAGTCCTAAATGCATTTATCCTAGGTCTAAAACAATAATTAGCCCTAGGTCTAAGTTTCCTCATCA
This sequence comes from Wollemia nobilis, assembly GCA_028583015.1. Lineage (NCBI taxonomy): Eukaryota > Viridiplantae > Streptophyta > Pinopsida > Araucariales > Araucariaceae > Wollemia > Wollemia nobilis. Next base: position 267,215 of record JAQPPZ010017051.1, read on the forward strand.
TTCGTCCCAACAAAAGAAGCATTGGACTCCAATGCTTTTAACAAAGAGGGAAAATCCCGGGATAGAATGTGAGCAGAAATCCAGCGAGCCTGATGTGGAAATTGGCCTCGGCGGGCCACAAGATATGAAGTAGAAACACCTTGGCGTGTTTTTCGGGTCTTCGTATCAAAGACTGTATCGGCGTCAAGCGGAAGTTGAGCATCAGGAACCACATCAACTGGATGAATGATGGCTGGAACTGTTTCCAATGTGGAATCATAGTATGGTTTGAGAAGATCAACATTGACAACATCGTGAATGCCAAGATGTCGTTGGAAGGTCCAAGCGAAAGGCATTCTCAGAGATTTTTTGAAGAATAGTATATGGCCCATAACGAAGAGGCTTGATTTTGCTATGTGCCTTATCTACAAATCATCGTTTGTCAAGATGAAACCATACTTTGTCACCAACTCGAAAGGAATGAGGAGTGCAGTGCTTGTCCATCTGTTGTTTATGCTTTTGCTGAGTCTTCTAAAGAATTTTAACCACTTTGGCTTGAAGACTCTGCAAATGCTACACAAAAGAGTTGGTCTTGTCTTGTTCCTTCTGAATGTGCATTGTGGCTGAAGAAGGCAAAGACAAAGGTAACTCATAAGAAGTAAGTGGTTGAAAACCAAAACACACTTCAAATGGAGAGTGACCTATAGAACTGTGGACGGCCCTGTTGTAGGCATGCTCAATGTGAGTGAGGCTTAAGTCCCACTTGGCTGGAGTGGAATGATGGTAAATCCTCAAACTCTGCACTAGAGTATGATTAACTACCTTTGTCTGCCCATCGGTTTGTGGATGATAAGCAGTAGAGAAGTTAAGAGACTCCCAAAATCTTCCAAAGTGATCGCCAAAAGTGACCCACAAAGCGTGAGTCACGATCAGAGACAATGCTGGTAGGAAGACCAAAAGAATGCCATACCACCTCAAAGAAGAGTTGGGCAAGATCCTATGCAGTACTTGTCTTGCGACAAGGAATGAATTTGGCCATTTTGCTGAATCTGTCCACCACAACAAAGACACAATCATGCTTGTGGACTGTCATTGGAAAATTTCTCAAGAGATCCATGGAAATGCTTTCCCACGGACGAGAAGGAATGGGCAAAGGCATGCTCATTCCCAATGTCCTATTGGCTGCTTTGGAGCGATTACATACTGCACATTGTCTCAAGAAGCGAAGAACATCTCTTTGCATGTGTGGCCAAAAGAAGAACCTTTGAAGATGATGTAGAGTTTTCTGCCTACCAAAATGTCCCCCATAGAGTGTGGAATGAGCCTCCTTCAGAAGAGACTCCATGTTCCCATGAGGAACACAAAGTTTGTCCAATTTGTACAACAATCCATCCTTAATATGAAAGTCTTGAAGAGATCTTAAATTTGAAGAAGAAGGATTGGAAAGTTGGTGGAAAACTTTGCCAAAATCTAGATCCATAGGATACTGTGTAGGCCAAGTTTGGAAGCCAAGATGAGAAGTAGTGAAAATTGTCAAAACAAGAGTAGAAGGAGGACGACTCAAACAATCAACCACTGCATTGTTTCGTCCTTTCTTGTACTTGATTAACAAATGGAATTATTGCAAGTACGATGCCCATTTCATGTGCCTAGCTTCCTCAATTTTTGTTTGAGATTGAAGAAACTTAAGGGGCATGTGATCTGTATGAACAATTGTTTCTTTTCCCAAAATATAGTGCCTCCAATACTTGATTGCTTGAACCAAAGCATATAGCTCCTTATCATATGTAGAATAATTCTTCTTGGCCTCTGAAAATGTTTTTGAATGATAGGCCACTGGATGGCCATTCTGCATGAGCACAGCTCCAAGTGCAACTTGCGAAGCATCAGTTTCTATCTCAAATAATTGAGACAAATCAGGAAGAACAAGAACTGGTGCAGTATCTTTTGTTGGGACAAATGATAAGGAATATTAGACCTAGGGACTAATTATTTTTAGACCTAGGGTATGTTAATTAGGACTTAGTGTTCATAATAATCAACATGAGTTGTTTTTAACCTCCGTTGACTGGTCTAGGTGTAGGTGTTTTTGTTTTCAGCATTGTCGGGCTTACATCTTAGCCTTTCCAGATTTGTGTGCGTAAATCCTTGGAGTCGTTCATGATTTCTAGGTTTACGGTTTTATTTTTGGACTTATTTAATGTCCTAAGTTTTCAATAATAATTAGCTTCAATATTTTCCATATCAATTAGTGACCCCAAGGAGGCCATAGTGTCTGCAAAATGATTCTATGACCGAGGAAGTGCCTCGATTTTGTACCATTCAAGATTTACCAAGAATTTATCCACAAGGGCTTTGTAGGCTTGTAGAACTGGGCATTTACATTAGAACACCATTTTGACTTGGTTGAAAATTAACAACGAATCACCAAAGATGTTCAATTGTTTGATGTTCATGGTGATTGTTGTCTGAAGACCTATGAGCAAGGCTTCATATTCAACATTATTGTTGGTGTACGAGAAATATAATTTAAATGATAGAGGTATTGGAGCCCCTTGCGGTATGAAGAATACAATTCCCACACCACCTCCTTGCTCAAATTTAGAACCATCAAAAAATAGGGTTATGTCAGCCTGTGACTCAGGCTCATCAGAATCTGGCAATTTTGAGACATGGAAGACCCCATCATCAGGTAGTTCTATGGTCAGAGCCTAATCATCTTCAAGAGGAGCCTTTGCTAGTTGATCAGCTATGACTTGACCTTTTATGGACTTCTATCCATTGAACTCAATGTCAAACTCCATCAACAACATGATCCATTTTATCATGCGACTACTATGATAAGTACGACTCATCATGTACCACAATGGATTCTCCTTAGATACAACATACGTCGTGTTGCTTAGCATGTAGTGGCATAGATTTTTGGTAGCAAATACCACTGCCAAGCATAGCTTCTTGATGTATGCATAGTTAAGTTCATAACTAACTAGGGTGTGGCTAAGATTGTAAGTATCCTATTCTTTGTGTAGCTCATTTTTCTGGGACAACATGGTGCCCAGTGCCACCTCAATAGCTGAGATGTATAAGTAGAACGACACTCCTGGTCTAGGTGGTTCCAATACTAGCATCGAAGCCAAGTATTGTTTGATGTCATCAAATTCTGACTGGCACTCATCATCTTAGTGAAATTCTACTCCCTTGTGCAATAATTTATTCATGGGTCAACACTTTTCAGATAGCTGCACTATGAAGTGCTTGATTGACATGACCTTTCCCTGTAGGCTTCTGAGCTACTTGATGGTAGTTGGGGGAAGCATTTCAAGGATTGCCTTGACTTTGTTTGGGTCCACCTCTATGCCTCACTTTGAGACTATGAAACCCAAGAGTTTTCTAGATGTGAAACTAAATACACACTTCTTGGGATTCAGTCTGACTTTATGTTGCATGAGGCGATCGAGGATATTGCTTAAGTCATCGAGATGATCTGGGCGCAAAAGAGATTTGGCCAAAAAATCATCCATGTAATATTCCAAAGTTTTATGCATGTGATCATGGAAGATGTACGTCATGGCACGTTGGTAGGTGGCACCAACATTTTTAAGGCCAAAGGGCATGACCTTATAACAAAATGTCCCCCAAGGTGTTGTGAACACCGTTTTTAGTTGGTCCTCAGGATTAATACAAATTTGATTGTATCCCAAGAAACCATCCATGAGGGAAAGCATTTTGTGGCCCACTGTAGTGTCTACCAATGCATCGATGCTAGGCAAGGGGAAATCATCCTTAGGACTCACTTTTTTTAGATCTCAAAAATTAGTGCATATGCGAATCCTCTCGTCAGGCTTTTTAACGGGCACCATGTTGGACAGCCATGGTGGGTAATCCACGCAGATGACAAAATATGCATCCAACAGCTTTTGTAATTCATCTTTGACCATTAATGCTATTGTTGGGTGCATCTTACGTAGTTTTTGCTTAATTGGCTTGACTGTCGAATCAAGTGTAAGATTATGCGTGACTAGCTACGGATCTAGCCTCGGCATGTCTTTGTAGGACCATGCAAAAACTTCCTTCTTCTCTTTGAGAAGGGCAATGTATTCGGCTTGCTCTTCAGGGGATAGACTTACCCCCAGCTTGATGATCTATGGATTCATTGGATCAGAGCCAATATCTACGTCAGTTGTCTCCTCGATCGAGATGTGGGATCCGTCCTCCAACTGGTGTGGAGTTGGGATCAAGTGGATATCATTTGCTGAATTTATATCTGCATTGGGAACCTTAGGTTCCTCTTCAGCATGGAAGATATCCTGAGTTGGCTCTAGGGTGAAATGAAGCATCTCACCTAAAGGTCAGTACTCTGATGGGGATGGTGGTGAATTGACGTGATCCTAGTCTATGGCATCTATGTCTAGATACAATGACTATGTTGGATCGACCGGATTGTGGATGGGGGCGGTTAAGTCAATGGAGATCATGTTGATGGAATGATTTTGTTCTCCATTACTATGGGTGTGGTGACTCAGACATCCTTGATGATTTTTGTGCTCTGGATCTGGCTCTGGAGGTATTGGCATGAATGGATTGAACCTATGTGCGAATAGGAGGATGGGGTCTGCCCTCAGCAATGATATCTCTATAGGTTCTTTGGGCAATAGGTTTTCTCTATATGTCCAAAGTGATGGATTCAACACTTGGTCCCACTGTGCTAGGTTTAGGTGCCACTCATGCCCCGACCTTATGTTTAGTTGTTCAAATATGTCATCAATATCCAGGGGGTATTTTTGCTGCATCTGCCACATGTGATTGGCATATACCATCTCAATTTCATTTTCATAATCATTGTCAGGGATCCAAAGGCCTTCGTTGGTTCCAACAATAGTTTGCAACATTAGAGGATCATCTTGCTCGAGCAAATTGATCTGGCCCCATCGGGGTTGTTTCGATCTCTGTGAGGGGGCTTAATTTTCTTGAGGTGGCACTTGCTCGATTGGAGAATCCAAAGGGAACATTGCTAAGAGGCTTTCTTGATAATCATCCATGGGGGTCACTTTTGAGTGATTGCTATCCAATTCGAAGGGGTCCCATGGTGCTACCTCATATTCTGACTCATCTTCTGAAGATCCTTCTTGACCTTGTCTATATCCCCCTTGTCGGTGAGCTCTCGAGATTTCTCCTTTCTCGATCGAAGGGAAAGGGTTGTTAAGGTCAACAAGGTTGGTTGTCCACAATGGGAGATAATCCCCCAATGTATATGTTGTGTTAGGATTGGCATATGGATCTAATGCCAACCTATCCTTGTTGCCTATCCCTAGGCCATGCATGTTCTCTACCAAGATGGCCAAGGGTAGGGGGTGGTTGAACCCTACTCCTAACTTGTCGTACATCATCTGATATCTTGGTTGGCAAAGAACGCGCACTCCTTGCTCATATCTGCCTAACCCATATCCATGCCAATTGCATTTGCCAAGATATCTCGAAGCAAAATTTGGGTTGGACAAATACTTGACATCTACAACAAAGGGCTCTTCATCTTCGTCTTATTGCATGTAAGGTTTAATGCCATTATCAAGGCCCCCATACACAGAGTTTGTTTGGTTTGGCGGGTAGCCTAGAGGAACAATAGTGCCTATGGTAAGGCGAGGTCTCCCCATGTCCTGCATGGATTTCAGTGTGGGTGTTGCTACAATGTTATGCACCAGATACTACCCCAGGCCTGTATTGGCAATCTCAACAATGATTGTTGGCGGTTGAGGGGGAGGGAATGAAAGTTATTCTTGAGTCCACTCCATATTGGGTGAACTAGGAGCATCGACTTCCATTATGCTAGGCATATCCTCTGTATAGATGGTTAAGACTAATGGCGGTAATTCTTCCAAGGGTTTCTTCCCTTTGTCCTTAGATATGGCCATCGTAGGTGGCGTCATTGGTGAAGGATTAGGCGATGAATATGGACCTGACTGAGGATTTTATGGACTTGTCAACAAGGATGCCTATGAAATTAGACCCTGTTTAGATGGATTCAACTGAAAAGCCAAATGCATTTATGGAAGTGTCGATTGCGGCATTAGGTGCACCGTATTGCAATACTTGAAGGGCTCCAAGTCTATCAAAACTACATGCACTTGCCCTTCAAAAGTATACTTTAAACACTGATGAGCTATCGAAGGGACACACTTCATGTCCCTGATCCATGTCTAGGCTAGAAAAATGTTATAAGCCATATCACCCTCCAAGATGTGGCACAATGTAGGAATAGTATTTTGTCCCACTTGGATGGGTAGGACAATTGTGCCAACTTTTGAGCATATTGCATCATTGAATGCTCGCAGTGTATAGGTGGAGGCCACTATGTGAGATGCGGGAAACTTTAGGTGCTTTAAGGCCACTATTGTAATGATATTACTGGACGATCCAGTGTCCACCAATACCCTCTTGTACGGAATCCTATTGACCCGTGTGATGATGTGTAGGGGTGGATCTGCCATGTCATCGATCACTAATTTAAATTCGTCCAAACTAAAGGTGATGACTAGATCAGTGCATCGTTTGACATGTCCCACAAAGTTGTTGAAGGAGTTTGATTCATGGGGCTGCAACTCGATGGCTTTTAGTATCTCCATAAGTGCCTCCCGATGGGATGATGATTACTGTATGAGCTCGTAGATGGAGAGCCTAGCCAATGTGGTCCTCAAACATTGGGTGAGTTTGGTCCAAATTGTGGCCACTGGTCTAGGCGGATGAGGTTGCGTAGGGTGTTTTTGTGGTTGTGACATTGTTGGAACCTCTCCTATAGCTTCCACGGGGTCAACTATGCTTGGGTACCTCTTGTTCCGAGTCACTATACTGATCATCCCTACATACCCCTGCATGGGGCAATTATGTGTTACCTCATTGACTTGTAGGGTCTTTTCCTACACATCATGGGTAGGCAAGGGGTAATTAAAGACCTCCATTTATTGGTTGCTTGGTGCCACGAGATTATCCATCGCTAATGTCTTATTATCTATTAAGTCTTGCACCAAGCCTTTAAACTTCCAACATGCATTAAGGTTATGTCCCTTTCATTTGTGAAACCTACAGTACAAGTCTTCCATGTAGCCCTTAGGTTTTGATGCATTGGGGTCTATGGGTTGAATCTCGGGCAGGTTGATCAAGTTTACCGTTGACAAGCGGTCAAACAGGGAGTCTCTGGACTCTGTGTAAGGTGTGAATTGTTACCTAGGGCGATGCTGTTGATTTTGTTCTTGCCTCTAATTTTCTCTGTCATAAATGTTAAGAGGCATCGCCTGATAGTTAGTATTTTGGGGCTATGTTGCTTGTGCAGGCTTAGGGACTTATATAGCAACCTGATTGACTGCAACGGGTTTTTGTTGCATTGTCCCTATTTTGATGTTCTTCGACCATTCTTTCTTATTTGGCTTGGCTATCTCTCCATCCTGAATCTTGATCTCCTCAATGATTTTGGCTTGCACCAAAGCTTCCTCTAAAGTGGCTTATTGTTGTAGCTGCAATAACACATAGATCGATCTCAAACAACTCTTTGAGAACATTTGGGTGAGGTCGGACATAGGATGGAGGTAGGGCAGCTTTGAAAGCAACGTCCTCCACCGATTCCCATAGGCCACCACAGTTTCTTCCTCATACTGCTTAAAGCTAGATAGGTTGCTTAGTGATGCATTCTTCTTGGTGTTGAAGGTGAAGCATTCAAGGAATGCATCCACTAGTTGATCTAAGTTACTAATTCTATGCTTTGGCAATTGAGTGAACCAATTCGATGCAGGGCCTGCGAACATGGTGATGAATGTTCTTAGTAGCAAAGCATCATTGTCCTGAATGCCAAAGCATTGGCTCAGGAATCTAGTCACATGCTCTTGGGCAGCTTCCTCCCCTCTAAAGATTGCAAACTGATGCAGTTTAAAGTGATCAGGGTAAGGGGGTTCCAACACTGACGGATGCACAGGATGACTGTGGAATTGGTGTAAAGTGGGCTTTTAGGGCCCAGAAGTCTTGGTCTCCACAGACTTCAAGCACTCTAGTAGCGCTTTATATGCATCGAAAGATTTGATATCTTCCTCATTAGTTGTTCCCATTGCGGGTTACACAAAACTTGAGGCCTATAGAGGGGTGGCCGAATAGTGCCCCCTCTACCTTGGTAGGGCGTTTCTGCCTGCTCTTCTTCTTGCACATACTCCTCATAAGATTCTTGAGGAGTTCCTAGTGAGACCCATGACCATGGGTGGGCACCCACGAAGGGTACCCATCATTGTTCCTGGGAGTGGCCTCCTGCTCAGGTCTAGGGGGTCTCGGAGGTAGCACTTGGTAAGGTCTTGGAGACCTGTCTTGCACTAAGGGGTTATGCCTCTCGTACCTTTTTTCCCTCTATTTTCGAGGGGTTGGAACCCTCTCAGGCATAGTTTTTTGGAGTAGCTCATCTGTTTGGTGTCGAATGCACTCTTTGCTAAGGTGATATAGGTGTTCTAGCTATTATTGGTCTTGCTCAAGTTGCGTGATCTATGCTCGATGTGCAGTATATTTGGAAAATGCCAGGTCAATCTGCTCCACTGTATTGAGCCTAGGAGGCCTAGATGCCTCTACTACACATCTTTCTCAGTGATGGTGATCCGAGATTACTATAGGTCGCTTCCCTCTGTCGAGGTTAGCAGCATTCACCTGAGGTTTTGGCCTCAATGGGTGACCTTGATAAATAGCAGGTGTGGAGGCGCATTGATCCCATGTTGTATATTGCTCTTGAGGAATGTAGTGGTATTCCTCATTTTCCCTTTCATAAATGTGAAAGGGGCGGACAGAGTTGGCTCACCCTTCCAAAAGAGCCTTGTGCTATGGATTTGTCCTATTGTTTCCAATAATAAGCAAGGGTAAAGGAGGGATGAGGTAATCATGTGGCCCCTCTCGATGGACCTTGTGCTATCCTAGCACTTCATTGCATGGTGTCCACTCGTAGCGAGCATCTAAGGGACCTTTCCCACCTATGTTGAGTGCCACATGTAGATACTCCTCCTGAAAGGGTCTGTGCTGGGTGGGCATACCCCTCGAAGGGGTGCCTCTATAGTCCCATTCTGTCAAGGCACAAAGTGGACTATCTCATGGGTCAGGCAGCCAAGGTGGAATGACCAAGTCCTTGGGGCTATAGCGGAGGTGAATTGTTCCCCCTTATACACTATCTATAGCTTCCACCCTTGATTGGGCTTGGCTACGGGTGTAAACCATGGTGGTGTCTCCCTAAAATATGCGTAGTTTTTTATTTTTATGATTTTTATGCTACACTAAACAGAAAATATCACACACACACAAAGCAATGATTATCTCGTTTAAAGATTAAAGATGTGCCCTAGACCTGGTTTAGTGCATTGTGATTTTTATTTTGATAGTTTTATAAAGAATGTTTTGTAGAAAATGCAATATGATGGCTCTTATGACTCCCAAAAATGGCTCAATATACCATTTCCAGGCCATTATACCAAACCTCTCTATATACCCGCCCTTACGTGAGGGAAACTATATGTACGTGAGAGCATAATGGTATGTGGAACATAGGTGGTACGAAAGGGGTATCGCCATATTTTTGAAACCTACCATAGAAGACTTATCCTCATGCACTGGGAATCACCCCAGCTACACTTGGTCAGCTTTCGTCAGGATTTACGTCTAGCAACAGTAGCGATCGGGGTTATGGATGCAAAAATTCAAGCCAAGGTGGTGATGAAATCCACTGTTGGTCTTGATCAAGGGTTGGGGATTTACGACCAGCTCCTTGTAGTTTATATTACCATGTGATGTGTGGGGTTTTTGTTATTTTGTATAAAATAAAGCAAACATGTAGTAAAGATTTTCCCTAAGCAAGAAAATAACCAAAAAATAGAAAATAGAAAACAAAAAATGACAGAAGGTGTTTAGGACCTCTACCTCTTCTCTGCCCAAACAAGATTCATCTAATTTTTTGTTCTAAAATTGCACAAAGAGCTATTCGTCCCTGGGTGGGATGAATAACAGATCTGTATTCTTCATAGGGTGGGACGAATGCCCATTCGCCCCAGGGTGGCATGAATTTTAGCTCTGTATTCGTCACAGACTAGAACGAACAGTAGTCCAACGTTTGAAAACTTGGTACTTGCAAGCAAAAAAAAGTAATTTTTGATCAGAAGTTTGATCTCAAAAATAGAGGATAGGGTCCCATCGTGATCGCCACTGAAAGCACGAGGATACGAAAGCAAAAAGGAAATGCCAAGATGTGATGTAAATGAAACTAAAATTAACGTTAAATCCTACGAACTAAAATGCATGAAAGGATAGAAACATAAACACATTGAAACAAGGTATAAAAGCGAATATGGAGTACAACCCTTTTTATTAATATGCTTTAGAACCCAGTTACAATCTGTCTCCTCCATTTTCAGGGGCTAGAAGCGTTAAATATGTTCTTGTCACATCAATAGATGGTATTCCTTCTTTTGCGTGCCCACATGTAGAATGGGCAGACCAAAAATTGCCGCTGCTTGCGTTGATGAGTCTTGACTCCTTGTTGCTCCCCTAATGTCGATATTCTATGTTAAAGGAAACAAAAAATAGTTAGTAGAACCTGTAGATAAAATGAAACATGCAATCCCCAAGCCTACGATTAGTGCATGCAAAAAATAAATGAAACAATAACCAAATAACATCAAAATAATCTAAAATTTTAAGAAAAGCATGAGGAAATTACTAGGAGGGCACTACAAATGGAACAATTGGAAAATTCACCATGAATTTCTAATCGCTTTGGGGTGGGACGATTAGACCTGCAACAAAACATCAGAAAGCACTATCCCAAATGTCACATCCAAAAATCTCCAAATCACCTGCAAAGCTGGGGTTAGGTCAAACGGGGTATTTTGGGACAACCCATATGGTCAGATTTTGCCAATTTGGCCTCTATCACCAGGAATTTGATTATGCCACCTGCATGTTAGCAAAAGCGGGAAATGACAAAAACATGACCAAAATAGCTCAAAATGATGTGAAATTTGAATGAAAACCTATCTAAGAAGCATAGAATCAGATGCAAAAATAATAGAAAGGAAATCTGCTACAAATTTCTAATCGCTCCGGGGTGGGGCGATTAGGACGACAGTAGTGCGAGGGGCACCCAAGGGTAGGATGCCCACCGTTTGGGGCCCAGTTTCAACACCAATACACTTGGGATGGGTCCAAAACCTCTTGTGGGGTGTTGTCAAAAAATTTGGTAGGATGTTATGGTTAAATATCAGGTTTTGGTTTCGGATTTCCACTTCCAATAATCACCCAATGACCTCTCTTCAAAAAGAGATCAAGGATGTCAAATGCACAAATCAAAAGGTGTGAGGATGTAAAATGGTAGCACTTCGTTGCTAAAAATGCTCCTTCTCTCCATATTTTTGAGGTGAGAAGACTCACCATATTATAGACCTAACGGTCTCTTTGGATGAGCATGTAGAGGTGCCACTTGGCAATCATGCCTTCCTAGGGGGGAGAAGATTCCTCCTTGATTAGGGGCTCCATGAATGCACCTGTAACTGCCTCTAGCACTCAAAAATGCTCACTCACATTCCCATGCAATGAAGGAAGAGTTAAGTGGTGGATCTGAGCTACCATTTTTCATGATTTGAATTTTTGCTCGTCAAACCTGCTATTCGCCCCACCCTGGAGTGAATACTGCTAATCATCCCTGGGTGGAATGAATACTAGTTTGTAATTGTCCCTGGGTGGAATGAGTAGAGAGCAGAGTGCCTGAAAGGTGCAAAATTGATCTCTAACCTTCCAAAACTGCTATGAGAGTGGTTAGGACCACTGTTTAACCTCTGGAGGCTTCCCTGGGGGTTGTGTGTGTCAATGCGATCAATGTTTGTAATCACATAATCAGATTGGTGCTATTTTGGTGTCTACACTTTATTTGATCTCTTCTCCACACTTCCACACTCATGTCTGAAAAACCTGAACTACCTTATATAGTCGCGGGGTGAGGAAGATAGGGTTTGTCCTCTGATAGGTTCTGACAAACCCTCAACTAGGGTTTCTGACCAATCGTCAAACTGACATTAAATCATCGAACTGGAATTAACTTATGTGGCGATCAGATCTATCAGATGTCACATATGTTAGAGAGTAGGTGTGACGTCATGTCAAAATTTTATCAGGATCCCTGACTGTACGAGCATAGTCCGACTGAGTCATGAAATCTGGGTTAATATTTCTAATAGTATTCACCTTTTTTGTGGCATGTAATCCACTCTCGATCATTTTCATAGCAAAATTTAGGGTATACTTGGAGGTATCGGGTGGTGGACCACAATTTCAAACTAGCTAAGCATGCAATGATTCATGAAGGAGTAACGGGTTGTTTTTTTATGCTGAAAATCATGAGATTTGCAGAACCTGCCATGAAGACTAGGTAGCTCAAGGATTTTAGAAACTTAGAGTTTTCGAAATCCCACACCCTAATGCATGACGTATTTTTGGTTGGATGGAAACCCCGCACCCGACACAGAAATTGTTAGCTTTTACAGATCTAGTTACATAGCTGAGCACCATTGGGCACAACAATGGAGAATGAATTTGTTGTTTTAATTTTTAATTTTTTTGGAAGGCCAGTAGTCAAAAGCATGATTTTTTTGTGATGCAATCCACCTGTTTCATTTTTTGGCGTGATTAGCCCCATGTTGTAGAATAACTAACGTAGCAATATTTGAATTATTTTTCCCATTGTTGTACAAACTGCATCAAAAACATGGGCAACTGCATCGAAATAGTGACCTATCAAGGTGGATTGGCAGTTTTTGGTGTTGTGCTCGTTGTTTCTTCTGCCAGTACACAAAAAGTTGGCCTACATCAATGATGTTTTTATTGTTTTCTACCATGAAAGCCTCTGAAGCAGCTACAGTCTACGGTTTTTTTTCTCTTAGAGATACATGCAAACAATATTTTCCATGGTTAATTCTGTATACATAATTTTTTGTTTTTTTGTGATGATCGTTTTCTGTTGAAGAATTTATGGTGTCTCTATTTGTGGTTTATTTTTGAAGAAGTTTCAACAGTTTTTTGGCATAGCGCACCAACAACAAACTATCCTATTAGCGAATCAAGCAAGTGGTGGTCACAAAGACAAAAATATTAATGGTTGAGTAGAAATGTTGGTAACCTGGCAACAAAAAATATTAATGGCTGAGATGAAAAGACAAACTCTGGTGCAATATATTGTTGGTTCGTAGGATGCATTATCAACAATGTAGAGATCACTAGATGCTCAAAGCGTATAAACAACATTCCACGATGAGGGTGGTATTTTCATGCGAAGTGGAAGAAGTCGTTGAATGTTGCATCAAAGGCATCTTGTTCCAGAGATTATACTACCCTAGTTGTAAAATCCTTTGAAATGGATATAATAGTGATGGGGAGATGCTGAAGTACTTTGGCATTGGAAGAAGGCATGCACGTCGAAGATGGAGGCACGATACAGAAGTGCTGAAATCGCACATGGAGCAATGGGCCCCACTTATTTTTTTAATAAAGTATTTTTTAATTATTTTTTCTATTCTAATAAAGTATTTATTTTTAATACTTTTTTAATAGGGACATGTTTAAATGACCCATTTATTATTGATGGTAACGGGTAATTTTTTATTTTTGCTTTGTTTAAGAAAGCATTGTTAGCCCATGTATTTTTGTTGTGAAAGAAACTTTTAAAAACAATACTTTCAGAATATTACTTTGTAAGAAAAAGAAAAGAAGGTTGTTTTTCCTATAGATGAAGGCCATTTTGACACCCGATCATAGGGGTGTTTATAGCCATCGAAAAGGTTTTTCCTAGACCGACACATTGGTGATGTCCAATTTTCATTTTGAGGTAGTTATACCTATGTTTTTTTGTCTCAAATATATTGTATCATGGAGTGCACTATCTGTTGAACCCGACACTCCCATAGCATTGAAAGTGATCTTGTTTTCTTGTTTGTCCTTTTTTTGGACCTTGTTAATCAGCCCATTGTGTTTGTATAGGTGGACACAAAATTTGTGCTTGTGAAGTCTTTTTTGGACTACCCTTGCGATTGTGGTGCTTCTTTTTCCATCCTATCTTCTCACCTTTTTTTTTATGTGAGACACTTTGGTTTAGAGGGGATTTACATTGGTGATCTTTTCATGGTTTTCTACCTTGATATGTATCCAAGCACCAATATGGGAGAATGCTTTCATTTCAACAATGAGTCTCTATTTTTTTGAGACATCTGATGGGTCCTTTGCAGGCTTCTTAATGGAATTTGTCCTAGGGGGGCTTGAAGAGGACATCTTCCTTCCTCCCAATACTCCATGCACATATTATTTATTGTTTTATTCTGGCAGGTGGTTTTCTCCCTTGAGGTTTTTTACCATTTCTCTTGTTTTCTTGGTTGTCCACAAGTTTTGGACCTTTTTATCAGCGCATTGTGTTCATATTGGTGGAAACCACATACTCATGCTTGTGGGGTATTTTTTGGACTACCCTTGCAATTTTTGTGGTTCTTTCTCCATCCTATATTCACACTCCTTTTTTGTAAAACACTTTGGTTTTAGGGGACTTTTTTTTTTAGTGATATTTATTATTTTGATCATATATTGTAAATGAGTACCTTATCAAGCCTTGCTGTCGGGACTCATTTTTGTGGCTATACCATATCTATTGTACATGAGTACCTTATCAGGCCTTGTTGCCGAGACTCATTTTCTATGGGTATGCCACATCTTGTTTATTCCTTTTTTCACTTACCCCTAGTATCACTTAAGGGGGGTGTTAGAATATCTTGGTGCATAGAGGTTTTTGCCTATCTCTTCTTCATATTGTTCTATTTCTTCTTGAATATTGTTTTTACCATGTGGTTTTTTCACCATCTCTCCTATATATAAGTTCATTGTACATGAGTACCTCATCAAGCCCAGTTTTCGAGACTCATTTTTTTGTTCAATGAGGATAATATTTGCCATCTGAAGACATGCCTCTTCCTTTTTTAAAATATAGTTTTTCCCATGTGGTTTTTTACCATCTCTCATATTTGTAATAACATAAATAATATAGCACATGAGTACCTCATCAGGTCCAGTTTCCGAAACTCATTTGTTTTTAGGACAGTCTTCACCATATGAAGACATGCCTCTTCTTTTTATTTTTTGATAGATGGTTTTTTCCCATGGGGTTTTACCATCTCTTCAAAAAGAATCATTGTTCATGAGTACCTAATCAGGCCAAGTTGTCGGGACTCATTATTTTTTCATGAGGACAATCTTCGCCATCCGAATACATGCCTCTATCTTTATCTTTATGACAGATGGTTTTTACCAAGGGGTTTTTTTTCACCATCTATATATTTTAAATGAGTACCTTATCAGGCCCTATTTCTAAGACTCATACCTTTTTTTTTTTGTCAATGAGGATAATATTCACAAACCGAAGACATGCCTCTTACCCTTTTTTTGATAGATGGTTTTTTCCCATGTGGTTTTACCATCTCATAAAAAAGGATCATTGTAAATGAGTACCTCATCAGGCCATGTTGTCGAGACTCACATTTTTTTGTATTAAGAGGACAATATTTGCAAATCGAAGACATGCCTCTTCCTTTTTTCTTTTTTGATAGATGGTTTTTACCATGGGGTTTTTACCATCTCTTTAGAAAGAAACCATTGTACACGAGTACCTCATTAGGCTCTATTTTTGGGACTCATTTGTATCATTCACCCCTAGTATCACTTAAGGGGGGATGTTAGAATAAGTAATTATTCTCTTAAGTTATACTAGGATAGACATACTTGAGTTTCCACTCCTCCATAAGTCAGTTGAACTATTAGTATAGTCTATATCAGATCATATTTGATGAGTTGTTGTAATCCAATGACTCTCAATGATCAACTTTGATATTTATACAAAGTTGATCCATGAAATAAATAAATCACATATTATAATTTTCTCACAATTGCATGGATAACCAAGTTTCTGCAACCACCATGTTAATAGAATAAACCATTAAATATAAGGTTTACTTGTACTTGTAAATGTACTTGGAAAATTTTGAATAAATGTGTAATGATGAATAAAATTGATGATGTTGGATGTGAAAGTGATCTATTTTTAACCCAATAGGTGAAGGGGTATTTTAAAATGTAAGATGATTGCATCTATTTTTTCCCGAATAGATGAAGGGGTTTATGATATGTGAAAATGTAATGCAATCATTATGTCTATTCTTTACCCCAAAAGATAAAGGGATTTTTAATAATATAAGTATCCTTATGGTGATATACCCATCCTACTAGATTACATGGATAACCAGTCACTACAATCGCTAGGTGACTAGGATAAACCACTAAATACAAGGTTCACTTGTACTTGTAAATGTACTTGGAAAATGTTAAATAAAGATGTAATAATTAATGAAATTGATGATGTGGAATGTAGAATGTGAGTGTGATCTATTTTTTCCCAATATATGAAAGGGTTTTCGACAATGTAAATGATGGATTCTATTTTTACCCTAACAGATGAAGGGTTGTTGTGAATATGCAAGTGATTAAGTCTATTTTTTCCCTAACAGATGAAGGGATTTTTGAAATAGGGAAAAATGTGATGACTGTGTCTGCTTTTTACCCTAACATATGAAGGGATTTTTAAAATGGGAAAACATGATGATTGTGTCTATTTTCCCTAATAGATGAAGGGGTTTTTGACAATGTAAGTATCCTTATGGTGATCTATCCATCCTACCAGATTGCATGGATAATCAGTCGATGTAACCATCAATTCAATAGGATAAACCACTAAATACAAGGTTCGCTTGTCCTTATGTCTGTTATTTTCCTCAACAGATAAAGGATTTATGAAATGGGAAATATGTGATGAATGTGTCTGTTATTTGCCCTAACAGATGAAGGGGTTTATGAAATGGGAAAAATGTGATGAATGTATCATGAAGGGGTTTTATGAAATATAAGTGTCCTTATGGTGATCTGTCAATCCTACCAAATTGCATGGATAAACAATCACTACAACCACTAGGTTAATAGGATAAACCACTAAATACAAGGTTCATTTGTACTTGTGTCTGTTATTTACCCCAATAGATGAAGGGTTTTTGAAATAGGTAAAATGCAATGAATGTGTATGTTATTTGCCCTAACATATGAAGGGGTTTATAAAATTGGGAAAATGTGAAGAATGTGTTAGTTATTTGCCCTAATAGATGAAGGGATTTTTGACAATGTATGAATACAAGGTAAAGGGCTCAACCTTTAACAAAATAACACAATATTTTGAACCTAGAAATTGATGTGGATGATGTGAATGTAAGGCAAAGGGTGTAACATTTGAAAATATGATGCAACCTTTTGAACCTAGAAATTAATGTGTTGATGATGTGAGGTGTATGCATGATTGAATTATTTTTTGAATTGGTGGGGGAAGGTGTGATACCTTGAACACCCCCAACTTATATGCTTGTTTGTTTGATTGGGTGGAATGTGTGATATCTTGAACAACCCCAAGTTGTGACATTGTTTGGAATTTCTAGCAATCTTTGCATATGCGAGTTATATATATACATGGCTTTTATTTTTGTGTTATGCTTTTATGTGAATGCTTGTTGTGGAAATGCTTTTGTGGATGTAAATGTATATGGATGATTAATGAAATGGTAATGTTATGAATGATTAATGCAAATGAAAATGTATGTATGATTAATGTAAGTGGTAATGTGTTGTGGATGATTAATGCAAGTTATGGAATGAAAATGTTCTAATAATTATTCATAGTTTTAGATTTTGCTTGTCCATGTGTAGCATGGTTGTTTTAATCAGGGGCACCAAACTTGGTGGCATATGAGGTGGATGAATCATGAAATGGCTTGGATTTTGACATGGAAGAAGATATGTATGTTGATATGGAAGAAGATATGTATGTTGATATAGAAAAATGATGGATTTGTAGAGACTCAAACATACTAGTGATATCTAACAAACTCACTAAAGGTTTTCTAAATTATCTAGGATCAAATGTGTGTGCAGTGAATTCATTTAATGAATCAAGAGCATGGTAATGACTCAAGGTAATTAAGAACCAATGTGTGTGCAAGTGAGTTCAATAATTCATCTTGAGTAAATTAGGTGTGACCTATTATGGATGAGATCAAGAAGCTAGCTTATTTGTATGTGTGGTCAGAGGTCCCTTTAAAATATATATGTTACCAAACATGAGCATGATCCACTACCAGTTAAACATCTATAGCTTTGATGGATATTAAATCCATAGTCCAAGAATTTGATCTCTTAAGTTTTAGGGATGACTACCTAACTATCTAACTAGAAATGTAGTACAATCCTTACAACCCAATGATTAGTGGTGTGTGATGTAAAATATTTAGATTTTTTATTAAGGATTTTTTCCTAATATTTCTTTTATTTTTGGAATTGTGATAGTGGCAAAAACCATTATTTTATGACTATATTGCATGATGGAACATGCAAGGAATACCATGTTCACTTCAAGATTCAAACCAAGTATGGTGTTATCTCTCTTTGACACAAGATTTTTTTGAGATGTGAAATTGTATTTGGTTCAAGAATGTTTTGGAGTCGATTCCCAAAACTCAATATTTTCTTAGTGAATAATGTGTCTTGGTCCTAGAAAAATTAACATATATTTGGAGTTTGGTTAAAACACTAGGAGTGGTTGAGTGATCGCAAATACATAGGAATTATGGACATGTGATCTTGCTAATGATAATTTAATTTGGTGGAATGGTGTGGATGATGTTATGAAGGTGCCCCTAATTAAGGCAACATGACTTTATTGGACCAATTAAGACCTTGAACTTAATAAATGATCTCTAATATGAAATGTGAAATGTGAATGGGAGGTATGAAATGCCATTTGTTGTTAAATGAAATGTGTGCTAATGCAAATGTGTCAAAATGACATATGTGAAATGAAATGCAATATTTTTTTGTATTAGCCATGTATATATGCATGTATGTAAATCATAGTAATCATGGAACACTTTCAAGTATCTAATGTTTAGTGGCTTGAGTTATTTTACTCCCCCTATCCTGGTAAGTTTATGTGCTCTCTAAATCTTATGAATTCAGATAACAACAAACAACATGTATAGATGCAATTGAGTTGATGTGTGATAAAAGGTGTTAAGTACCATTGGAGCCTTTTGAAATTGAGGTGTGACCAAAGGAATTTGGTACCTTTGGATTGATATGTGATCAAAGGGATTTGGTATCTTTGGAACGTTTTGAAATTGAAATGTGACCAAAGGGATTAAGTATCTTTGGAACTTTTTGAAATTGAAATATGACCAAATGAATTAATTATCTTTGGAAAATTTTGAAATTAGAATGTGACCAAAGGGATTAAGTATCTTTGGAACTTTTTGAAAATGAAATGTGACCAAAAGGATTTGATTCCATTGGAGCTTTTTGAAAATGAGATGCGACCAAAGAGATTTAAGTTTCTTTGGAGCCTTTTGGAAATGAAATGTGACCAAAAGGATTTAATTCCTTTGGAGATTTTTGAAAATGAGATGTGACCAAAGAGATTTAAGTTCCTTTGGAGTCTTTTTTTTGTAAGGAAGGTGTGATACCTTAAGCATCCTCAATTTGTTAGATGATTGATTGATTGTGTGAGTGACTAAGAGGATGTGATATCTTGAGAATATCTAGTATGATTGATGATTGGGTTGGTACCAATATCTTGATCAGATGGGTTGGATGGACCATTTGTGGGAAAGAATTTCAAATCAATAATATATTGGATAATATATTTAAATACATGGTAGTTGTTGATGTCATGGCTCATTTATTGATGATAGGGATAAAATAAGTGCTCCTTAAAGTGTTTGCCTCATTTGGTTGGGTCTCTTGGTTTGATTTTTGGAAGTGAAATCTCTTCTGATTCATAAAACCTTCAAAATATGGTCAAATAATATTATGAAAGCACTATATAGTCTCAATGGGGGTTTATAGGATGCTTGGTATATTTATATGATTGTCTTGGATGTTGAATTTGCGGTACATATATCATAACTTGAGATGTGGATTGTGGAACTCGATATTGCCACTACTATTATTGTTGACATGGATGAGTTTTAATTGAAGATGAATCAACTATGACTCAATGTTAGTGAGTCGAATTAAAATATGTTGGAAAATTTTAGTGTGTTGACAATCTGATTGTAAATCCCTGGTTTGCTTGTTGAATGTATTGAGCTAGGGTGGGTGGATTGATGAATGAATAAAAATGAGTGTGTTATTTATGGTGTGATAAATTGGGGGGTATAAATTTAATTTGAGAATGATGTGGTTGGTGAAGAGATGATTGTGAATGAAGAAAAGGAGATGAGCATGAGGACCATGGATGGGTTAGCCTATGGGAATATAATTGGTTAATGGATTTATAGGAATGGAAACCATAAAATATTGTGGTATCCAAGAGGGGATTTGACTAACAAATATGAGTTGAGTGGAAATTGGCTGAGGCATAGGGTTCACACTTGAACTTGATATTGAGCTATCTACTGCTTCTTAAGAAATTTGTTCAAATGCTCTCATACTTCATGAATTTTCATATCGTCATTGAAATACATGAAGGAATATGAAACAAATGATGTGGTTGGGGGATAAGTGGTAATGGGAATTAAAACTTGATTTGATGAAATAGGCACTTGTGAAGCACCATTGACTTGTGCTTCATACAAGAGGTTGGTATAGGTAGATGCATATGAAGTGCTAGAAGCACATGATGGTTGGGGAATGGAGAAATGGAATGAAGGTGCAATTGATACCTCAAAAATAGGGTTAGTGTACACCTGGGTGAAGTTGGATGGTTGGGAAGGAGCAAGTTACTATTGTAAAGAAGGATCTTGATCTGAATCATTATGGATGGGCTGCAAGACATAATTAGCCTACTTTTAGAAAACCTCTACTTTGGCCATGTCTATGTGGATGATATTGTGGTCAATGTATGGTGAATATGATTTAGCTTGAGGAATGGAAGTGTTGGTATACCTATACAAGACATCAGTAGTCTATACAGTGTGTGATGGGCCTGCAGATAAATCTATCTGTGTCACACTTCAGGAATCTACCATAGAAATGGTGGGGAAGGTTGATGAATAGTCCATGGAATTATTTTTATTTAATGCTTTCTATTGATTTATTGTTAAGACCATAAGCAACTAAACCAAATACAAATTGTGCAATAAAATAAAATGCATAATTGAAACTTCACAAAAATCAAATAAAGATAAGTTAATGGTAATATTGATCAATAGATGTGTCTTAACTCAGTAATTGATTATCTCATTTTAATATGAATTCATTTTTTTTTTAGATTTTGATTATATGTATTTCAATGTGCTAATCTAAATTAGAAATGGGTGAATATGATGTGAATCCAGATGCAAGAGGTCAAAACATAATTCCTCCCATTACATAAAAACTGTGATAATTAAAAATAATATGTAAAACCCTCCATTTACATAAAAATTGCAATAAATGGAAATAATCATAAAAACCCTCCATTCACATAAAAACTACAATACATGAAAATAAACTAATAAATAATTTATTTTCTCATTCCTGGATTCACTTTTCCCATTTTACAATGCAATACTAAGGGAATATATATCCCCAAAGAAACCCTTAAAGAAAACCATAAAACTTAAAACCCTAAAAATAAAAAATTACTATTTTAGGCAAATTTATTTTCCACAAAAAAATGCCTTTTTAAGTAATTACTATTTTTGGAAAATTATTTTTCATCAAAATTTGTATTTTTAAGTAATTACTATTTTAGAAAAATTATTTTTTCAAAAAATTTGCCTTTTTTAGTAATTACCATTTTTGGCAAATTATATTTTGCATCAAAGAATTCCATTTTGAGTAATAAAAATATTACTTTAAAACTCTTTTTAAAAAAAACCTCTAAAGATAAGCTCCTACATCAGAATATTATGGATTGGATAGGGCAATGAGATTCTTGCTGGTGATGAAATCTAGCAAGTTTATTCAAAGGTAATATAAGGTGTCTAGGGGTATATATTGGTGGATAGAGATGAAATCCACTGTCACCATATCTCAAGCAATGGTTGATGATAAAATCTAGCCATTACTATTTAATATGAAACATGAAGTGTGTGTGAGATTACTTTTAAGGTTCTATTTTCTATGGTGCTCATAAAATATTAAAAGCAACGGATTTCACTGGTTTAAATCAAAAGCCAACATTAAGAGTATCAATTTCTCCAAAGGAGGTGAAGTACACCACTTAAATCCCTCTCTAAACAATGAGGGGTTTGTCCACTCCTCTACTTAGAATCACTCAATGCGGGGATACTTTTGACACACTAATTATGTTCCTACTTAGACCAACAAAAGGAGAAATTTCTAACCCTACAATGCAGTCTAATTTATGCAATTTTAATAATTCACATGCAACCAGAATACAAGATTTTTCAATTGCAATACACCAAGAAACCAAAAACTTTAAATGGAAATGGAAATGTGAATGAATTCAATGACTAATATAATACCTAGAATGCAAAATATAATGATTGTTTTTACCAGACTATTAGTGATGTTCTTTTTAATCCAAAAATATATAAAAAAATCATAAGTATTTGAAAATACATAAAAATAGAAAGCTCACGATTTCTTCTACAGACTTACAAATAAGCCTATGAAATCATTGTATCTCCCTTTAAAAAACATTTGGGCATTTATAAAATGCCCCTGGATGTTTCTATATGACCCTCGAGAACCATAGGGTGTTCGTGTATCTTTTACAAATTTTTATGGATATTCAAAATCCCTAATTCAACAAAAAAATTGTGATCTATGCTTCTAAAAACCCTATAATATAAGATTGAAAATAACAAGTTAGTCAAAAAAGTAAATCAAAATGAGAAATCATTAGGGCATCCCACCATGATCACCATTTGTGTATACAAAAATGAAACACCAAATATAACAGATAAATGAAACCAAAAGACAATATTGTACAAAAGAAATAATTTTATTGATATAGGAGGACCCTCAAATATCCAATGTTACAATAAATAATTTAATTTATTTTGATACAAAATATTACAGTACTAGGGTTCTCTAAAACCCTAGTGAACAATGCTAGTGGTGTCTTCAAATTTGCTTTTGATCCCAATAGAGGTGAGTGGGCTTTGTGCTATCCAATACAAGACCACTCCAGATTAAGAAATTGCTCAACAAATATGTAGTATCTCCAAATATGCACATAGAAAAGATAACAAATAGGTTAGTAGCAACTGTGAGGGCTCCATAGTGTGAGACCCTCATAAATCAATACAAACCCTAGCTATGCAATATAAAGAAAATGAGCAAAATCTAAAAATACATGAAATAAAATAAATCAATGCTATATTTACCTTGTTCACTTGCTATTCTTTGATATGTAGTAGCTATTACTGGAAAATGGTACAATGATGCCATAGCGACACCTTGTAGTATTCAGTAATAGGTTCTGAAATACTTGTGGGTGCTTGATGGTAGAAGAAAATGCCCATGGATGCTCAAGGATAGTGGAAAACATCCATAGGCACTCAAGAATAGCATGTGGGCATTCAAGAGTAGTAGAGAGGTGATCAGGGATTGAGATGAGGTCTACAAAAGCAGATCTACTTCAGGCAAGGGCTACGACAATTGATGCGATGATGGATGCGAATGTGAGGGTGACAATGGATGAATGCTTTAGGAAGCTTAGGGCAAAACACTTAGGAAATTCTTAGATTGCTTAGGGGTTGAGTCATCAAAATAACTCCTACTTATAATCTTCCCTAGGGATGTTAAGGTTTCAATGACACAATATGTGTAGTCAAGATTAAAACGTGATGGATGGCGAAGATTAAGTCTGAGTAAGTGGTGTGGATCAAGGCATATGAATGGCTGGGATTAGACTAATATGGATGGTTGGGATTAATTTACACACATATATACATTTAATATATATAGAATATAATATTAAATATTAATATTTTATTATATATTAAAAAATATACCTAAAAAACCTAGGTGTTGTAGGTGAATTGGAGAGGAGAGGGCAATCCTCCAAGGGAGGTCCCAGGTTCGAATCTCCACTCCACCAAAAAGTTGAATTGGGTAACCAAAATCCAATTGATAATGTTGGTGTGGGAGGGGTCGAGTGCGACCCCGGGTGACTTTGACGGTGTAGAACCCCCTGTTCGTGGTCTCTCAGACCAAAGCGGCCCCATAAGGGGTTTTTTGCTTAAATATATATATATATATATATATATATATATGGGTAAAATTTTTGAGAAGACCTAGATGGATGATAAGTGGCTAGATTTTGGTGTATACAATATCCATATTTCTAATTCCTAAAGTGAAATGGATTCCTAAGACCTTGTTTTATTCCATATAAATTAAATTTTAATGTTGATATTAAATTCAATCCTAGGCCTTATGTTTTAATTGGCTACCCAATCCAAGGCAAGGGCCATCATTGTCTTTCCCACCTAACTTTTAAATGACTTCCTAAGCCTACATTCTAAAGGCACCCAACCCTATCCAACAATAATTATGGTTTATTTGGGCCTACATTATTATCATTCATGGATCTTAATTATGTTAAAATAGGTCTTGTCATATAAGTAATCCTAGTTATTTTTATCTCTTTTAGGGAACATGGATCAATTGAAGAACCTCCATTAATAGTTGATGATGGTTGTAGATCCTTTGGTATCAACATGGTGCTTGCAAGACTCTTACAATGATCCATGACACCACATACTATATCAATGTTGTGCTTTATACACTATGCCATGCTAGAATTACCTTGCACCTCTTATATAGAATTCCTACATGTTACCTTAAATTAGAGATCAAATGGTGCTTTATTTAGTAAGAAAAACATGAATAAGAAATATATGGATGATATACACCCTATGCATGAACCCTTATTTACACTCTCTCTATAGACCTATATGTTATCTAGGATTATTTAATAATAACTTGGGTATGTGTAGTAGCCTTGGTTCTTACTATGGACGGCTTGATTTTAAATGAACATACGTCCTTCCCTTCAAGAAGAAGATCAAATTTCAAATCTTACCAAGTGATTCATGCATATTTTAAAAACATTAAATTTACCTTATGTGATCTACTATGACACTTACATAAAATACTTCTTATTTAGGTAATGTGGTGTCAATATTGATAACTAGGGCTGACAACAAAGCTAGGTTATCTTGTTTATTCCAGTAGACCCAACCTTGTAAACTCTATTTTTTCACTAACCAAATATATTTTTGTTTGAGTGAAACAATTTAGGCTTGCGTTCCTTTTTTGGATGAGTATGCGAGGGGGTAGGTGTTTAAAACAATTTAGGTTCCTCTTTCCTCTTCATTGGTAAGTCTAAAGTTCAAACTGTATGGACGGGTGTGAGGGAGTGGGTGGGTGGGTGTGTATGGTTGTGTGTTAAATTTCACATTAATAAGATCAGCTCTCCTTTTTATAAAAGATAACAATAAAATGAGGATGTCCAAATCTTAAAAATTTATCACATTAAATTAAAAAACAATAATAAAATAAAATATAACGATATTTAAATCTTTACAACCGTCGTCTAATTTAACACCTATTCAAACCCTAATCGGAGAAAATGAAAATGACCTGAAATTAATCGCTATTAAAATTTTCCTAATTTTATTTTTATAAATTGGAAAGATACAAAACCAAGGGTTATCCCTTCTCGAGGTGCCCTTTAGGTAGGTATATTCGAGGCATTTTTCATTTTGAGCGAAAAGACTAAGTGAACACAGCGGCATCTTCGCCAATCGCATATGCACATGTCTACTTCAAAAAACTGATTAGATTTTTCCGATATTAAAATCCAGCAATACCTACTCTCACCTAAACAATAAAATATAAGGTGCTTGTGCTTGACATATATATATTATAATAATTAACTATGGTTGATATTTAATAAAAAGTATGTATTTTTTTATAAAAGAAAGTAAATTTACATTAAATTAAGATAAGCGTTTTTACAATAAAAAACACATAATATGGGAAATCAAACTAATCTTCATTGATAAGAGTTAGGAAAAAATTCTGCCAACAAAATACAAATAAATAAAAAATAAGATTTAAATAATAACAACATATAAGTAATGACCGTCAATTGTATTAAAATAATAAGTTATTGTTTTTTAACTTTTAAAAGAAAACTAAGTTAAAATCATGTCTAATAATAAGTTTATCATTGTAAAATTCTTAAAATCTATGGTAATTATATATTATAAGTGGAACATTTTCAATCTTATATAACCAATTAAAAAAAACATATACACAATAAATAAACTGACATTGACATTGGTTTAACCTTTCAAAAAGAAAATAAGTTTAATTCTTGTTGAGCCATATACATATATAATTATCACATTATTGTAATAAAATATATATAATGACTCGTATGTCATTTTCAAATTTCAAGAAGACATAATTGTCAAATTGTTGTAATAATAGATATATAATTATAACTATTAAATGGTATTAGTTCAACTTTTCAACTTTCAAGGAGGAGACACCGCATTAGTTCAACCCTTCAACTTTCAAGAAGAAGACATATAACTACCAAATGGTATTAGGTCAACCTTTCAACTTTCAAGAAGGGGACAAGTTCAATTTTTACCCGGCAACCCTTCAACTTTCAAGAAGAAGACATATAACTACCAAATGATATGAGTTCAACCTTTCAACTTTCAAGAAGGAGACAAGTTCAATTTTTACCCAATATTAGTTCAACCCTTCAACTTTCAAGAAGAAGACATATATAACTATCAAATAATAATAGTTCAACCTTTCAACTTTCAAGAAGGAGACAACTTCAATTTTTACTAGGTCATGCATACATAATTACCAAATTGTTATAATAACAAATATACAATAATTATCCAATGGTATTTAGTCAACATTTCAAATTTTAATGAGGAGACAATTTCAATCTTTGCTGAATAATATAAACATAATTACAAAATTGTTGTAATACCATTATAAAATGATTAATGTAATATTATACATTAATATATCAAATAAATAAATAATGTACAGAATACGCACATAAATTACTTTAGGATAATATAACAGAAGATATGATTCGTTCGATTTGGGATGGAATCAGCATATGCCAACATAATTTGGCACCGTTGGTTCCGTGCAACACTTTGCCTCTGCTAGTTCCGTAGGATAAGGAGATTCTTGACTCCTTCAGAGGAGAAGAGACAGGATAAATATTCGGATTCGAGGAGCAAACAGTGATAACGATATAGTTGGTTGACGCGAATAGCTAAATTAGTTTATTGGTGTATTGTTTGATTGTTAGGTTTGAAGAGTCAAGATTTGACTAGTACACCTGAAACGAGAACGCGTACGGTGGACTAGACTGGTTTGAGAATGGTCTGTTCTAATGCCCATGAATCCGTCCAACCCTCAAGACTTAGAGAGGGATGGGAAGGCCGTCGAAATTGAAATATTCAATTTTGCCCCAGTATTTATATACTTACTTGCTAATGGTATGGTTGTATCATCCCATCAGTGTTCCAAAGCAAACCATTTGCAAGAGGTCTCAAATATAAGATAACTCTGATTTAAGCAGCCATTTATTATAGCCGCTGAAACACAATAGCCTATTGATATTCCTATTCATATTCGTTTTAGAGGAAACAAAATCCTTCATCTTCATCAGGATTGGTTTTCAAATTGCGAGTGCCAGCGTCAGCGTTAGCATCAATATGGCCGTACCTCTAATAGCCATTAGCGAAGGAAAGGAGGATTGTGGAGATCATGTATCAGCAAGCCGAGAGGGAGAGAGAAAATTCCTGAGATCAAGCCAAGTGCACCAGCTTGAAGGTGGTGTTGGTGACATGTGGCGAGATATCCAAGGTGCCAAGAACTGGAAGGGTTTGCTTGATCCCATTCATCCCCTTCTCAAAGACGAGTTAATGAGATATGGGGATTTTGCACAACAATGCTACGATTGGTTTGACAATAGTCACTCTTCCAAATACTACAGCAATTGCAAGCGCAGCAAAAGCTCCCTCACTCAGAGATTGCGTTTGGGTGAATGTGGCGGTAGCTATCAAGTCACGAAATACATCTACGCCAATACCAGAGTTTTTGGCGAGGAAGAGAAAATGAGTGAAACGGGTGCTTGGATTGGATTTATTGCGGTTTGCAAGGATGAAGAGGAGATACGGAAACTTGGACGACGTGACATTGTCGTTGCATGGAGAGGAACAGAAACGCCACAAGAATGGATCCAAAATCTTAGAGACATATTAGTTCCGATTCCTTCTAGGCTAGCCCACAACATACAAACAAATTCAAAGCCAAACGTACGCATCGAGAAGGGATTTATGAGCTGTTATACGTCCATAGACGAAGACTCTGTAAGATGCAGAGCCAGCGCCAGGGAAAGTGTTGTGGCGGAGATAACAAGGCTGCTGGAAAAACACAAAGACGAAGAGCAGGATTTAAGCATAACATTCACGGGGCATAGCTTGGGAGGTGCACTGGCAACCATAAGTGCATATGACATCAAACAGATGTGCATGCTCAGCGACAATGAAAAGACGAAGAACGTTCTTGTCACAGTGTTTTCCTTCGCCTGCCCACGTGTAGGAAACATGTGGTTTGCCCAACATATGGAGGAGATTGGCGTCAAAGTTTTGCGGGTGGTAAACAGAAACGACTTGGTTCCCAACGTTCCAGGAGTTTTTGTGAACGAAAACATCGGATGGCTCGCCAAAATTCTGTGTTGGCTTCCCTGGACATATTTTCACGTGGGTGTCCAGATAACTGTGGACAGCACCAGCTCGCCTTTGCTCAAGGAAACCCATAATCCTGCCAACTTTCACAATTTAGAGGTTTATCTGCACTCCCTCGATGGCTTTCAAGGGAATAACCGGCCCTTCAAATCTTTAGGATTAAGGGACCCCGCTCTGGTTAATAAGAACAACGACTTATTGATTGAAGACCTTCAAGTCCCTTCTCACTGGTGGCCCCGAAGAAATAAAGAAGTCGTCAAACGTATAGATGGGGCATTGGTATACTCTCCCGCTACTCCCACCCCGCCTCCTCCCTTTCTCTTCTGACGTCTGATGTGATGATCATCAGATCTCTTTTCAGAAACTGTTTTGTATACATATTCCCTTAATGTTATATTAGATTACATGGCTAACTGTTTTGTATACATTTTCCCTTTATGTTATATTAGATTACATGGCTAACCCACGTACCAAAAGACTCTCAATGAAGACTGGTTGCTCCGTGTCGCGTAGGTTATAATTTGATTGTCATTGTTTACTTTCATATTACTCCATCGCCAACATATAACCTTACATCCTGATTATTGTTATTGTGGAACTATCGTTCTCATATTTTCACTTGGTCCGAGAACTGCAATGGCTACTTTGCAATAAAACCAACTATAATTTTAACTTATTGTTCGTTACATCCTGATTATTGTTATTGTGGAACTATCGTTCTCATATTTTCACTTGGTCTGAGAACTGCAATGGCTACTTTGCAATAAAACCAACTATAATTTTAACTTATTGTTCGTTTCATCTATTTTTTACATAATTACTTAGCCAGTTAAATTTTATATATGTATGATTAAAGTTTAATATAGTTGTATGGTTTAATTCAAAAATATTTTTATAGATGACAGGTTAATAATTTTAAGAAGACGATTATCTTATAACAAGCAATACATACAAGGAATCAAAACATTATTAAAAAAATTTATATCATATAATTTATATAAATTAATTTAATTTTAAAATGTGTATACAAAATTTTTACTATAACAAAAATAAATAAAGCATAGTGGTTGACAATTAAGTGTGTTTGTGGGAAAAAGAAGATATACAATACACTTATAGGAATTAATACAAGATATACCTTAATATGTAAATGGACTCAAGTTGCCTTGTAAATGGGTTCTCAAGCAACACCTTCAATATTTAACTACAAAGCAAAGCCTAGTGTAGAGTCTCGTCCTTTTTTTTTTTTTTAAAGGAAATAAACTAATGTTTCATGGTTTTCATAGCACCTACAAGAACAAGGGAAAAAGACCAAGCAAGAAGAAGATCATGCATTTTGACAGTAGTAGAAGCAATACAATGATATAGATAAGATGGTTAAAAGTAGATAAATGCTTTGTTAAGATTACTAATTAAATGATAGGTGAATACAAGGTTATGTACATTGGATAATCATCATTAATTAGCACTATTTTAATTTTATATATCTAATATTTATCCTAAAAATAGGGGACCTTTTCACCTTGAAATTATAAAAAAAATTGGATTTTGAATAACCGTGGGTGAATAAATGAGTGAATGAAATGTATATTTATAGTATATGAAAGATAAATTTTTCTTTTGAGACTAACAATTGGATTACACTCACCTGATAATGATCATGGCCACACTTGCCACATCATAAGATACCATCCCCAATAAGAAGCTATACTTTCTAAGATTTTTACACCTTAGTCTAATTGATCAATATGATTTGCAATACCCGCCTTATTCCAAATCAACATAATATCTCTAGAAGAGTACACTTGCCACATCATAAGATACCATCCCCAATAAGAAGCTATACTTTCTAGGATTTTTACACCTTAGTCTAATTGATCAATATGATGTGCAATACCTGCCTTATTTCAAATCAAATTAAGGTCTCTAGAAGAGTAAACCTTACCAAAGTAGCACATCAAGTTAATGCTCAACCTAGGTTTTCTCCATGGAAGCTTCTATTCCTATGACCTAGGCCCCGATACCAAATATAAAAACCCACCAACTTAACTCAAGGGAGATATATATATATTTTTACAAGGATTAATTCACAAAGAAGACCCAATAGATTTTAACAATATAAGACACAACCACATTTTGAGTTTATTTTCATTGTAGACAACACTCACCTGGATAGGAGTGGCCAAAATTCTATACTTTTAGGGTTCACTTTTCTAAACCTCATCATTTAGAAAACATATCATTAGTGAACCCCCCACTTTTATTATACCCTCACCATCAGAGGAGAACCTGACCATGATATAGGGGTTATCCTTGAAGGCCTATAATAATTAAAGGGGGATGTCTATTCCCTAATCCTATATAATCTCATTTATGTAGGATTAATTGGACGTAATACCTTAGTTCTTAGTTACTTGCACCTCCATGGGTTAATTAATGCCATTACCACTCACCTAATAATGATCATGGTCACTCTTGCTTCACCACAAGGTACCACCACCATACTATCTTGTAAATTATTTGATAGAATATCTCATACCAGTCCACTATTTTGATTCCTAGACCTCACCACTAGGAATACATCCAATCATAACTACTTAGGAATTCTCCAAGCCTCACTGCTATGGATTACCCAAAAATTCAAACCACTTTTGGATACCTAAGCCTCACCATTCAATATGTATCTTTCATAAATACCTAGTTATTACCTCATCACAACTCCTTATATAATTCGGTACATCTTGACTCAAGGATTTTCTAATATAGTTCTAGAATCGTGCCCAAAAATAACCCCTCATACAAACTCAATAGAATTAATATTATAAATAAGTAAACATCTCTTCCAAAATAAAATAAAGTGCTATATTGAAAGAATGAGTAAATTCAACATAACACATTGCTAAAAATAGAAATTTAATTACTTAATCAGTTACTAGTTACTAGAATTTAGAATTTTTTCAATTAAAGGATAACAAAAACATCTAAAGGAACTATAACCATAATAAATAAAAATAGATTCTATCTTTCATTTCATAAACACCATCCTTCAATTTGCACATAACTAACTATTTTTAAGAACTTCAATATAAAAGAATAATATTTTTAATCTTCCATTCTTGAGCAAACCTAAATTAATTTAACAAAAATATTTACAAAGAATTTATTCCTTTCCCATAAACATAATAATGATCCTCATTACATCCCAATATTTAAAATATATAAATAATATTTCATCTTTTCCTCGAAGCCTTCCACTTGTTGGGTCTTCTTCAATGAACATTTGAAAGTTAGTTTAGGAATCAAGACAACTTTTATATGCATATGAAATCCTAACATGTACTATGCAAGAAAACACACATTCAATAATGTAAGATCATACAAAGCAAATACTATGAATGAATATCGAGAGAATCCCATACTTCCCTCAAAATATGAATTGATTCATACACAATCCATATCCAATCATGCAAGAAAATTGAGAGATTCCCATAATTCTCTCAAATGGATCAATTACGACACAAGCCTCATCCATTTTTCAAAAAATAAAATCACTATCTATATCTTCTCGTTTTGAATAAAAACTTCTCAATTACCAAATAAAAATTTAATGGAAATTAACTTCACCAATCTATATCATATATTTCCACTAATTAACATTAACTAATAAACAATACTTGATTAAATTCTTCATAAAAATTCCATATTAAAATAATAATTTTTCCATGTCCGAGGTGTAGACCAATTGGTTCATCCAAACCCCATAAGGGAGGCAGAGGTTAAAGGTTCAAATCTTGGGCCTCGTTGGACTGAACATTTGTCCCTTTCCTGGTGCTTTCAGCGGCATAAAAGGTTTAAAATGATTGTGGCATGGTGGTTATAGGGACGGACTGCACGAAGATCTGTGTGGCGGCTTCTGAGGTAGACAACACAGAATACTATGGCGGCCATAAAAGCTAGATAGCCTGCCCGGATTCATGGCGGCTACCAATTCCACCTTGTAAATTAAAAAAAGAAAATAATAGTTTTGCCTCTACAACTATTAACTAATTGATTGAAATATAAAAGAATATCAATTTATATTGTTAATTTCACCCCACCAAAACTTAATGAAACCTTCAAATATTTACCTTCAATAATAATAATATAGGGTTACACAACAAATTATAGCAAACCCAAAATTAGATTAATTTAATAGGTTTTTAACCTTAGGGAAAACATCACATCTAATATTTATTAAATATCTAAAAGAATATATAAAAATAAACTGATGATTAAGAAAATTAATAAAGCCATCTCAAAATGATGTTTACTTCCTTAATGCAATAAAAATAAATGAACGTCATAATGACCAAGCAATATGCTGAAACTTCAATCAAAATAAGTGAAAATCTTAACACTTAGGAAAGAGAAAAAGATCTTGCATAGGTATGAACATCATTGCTACGCAGTATGTTACATTCAGGTTGAGGTGCTTAATAATCAATGTAAAATATGGATAAAAAATAAACACTAGGTGCTTCTATCTCAAGATGTGCTATAATTCACATATCTAAAAATATAGTAAATAAGGTTACTCATAGTTCCACATTATAGAATAGAACAAAAATTTTTTAGGGATCCGAACACAAGAGATAAAAGCTAAGAATTCCAACTACACTCTAAACACAAAATTGATCATCTTAAGTCTTAGAAAACTTCAAATTGACACTTATGCACTCATAAGCAACAATTTCTATTTAAAAACCAAAAATATCAAATGTTCCAAGGATAACATGACTACAAGTATAATAGGGATCAACAAAGCCTAGAAGCAAAGTGAAGATCCATATTGAGGGAGGTAATTTTTCTCTTTCAAATCTAGATATTTCAACATCACCCTCAAAAAAAAATATATTATTTAATTTAAAATCCAAAGCTAGAGGTATATCCAGAGCCAAAGCTAAGGCTAAGACTATGCTGTAATAAGAGGGATATGCTAAAAGTTATTACATCATAGTCCATGTGATAATGAGTGTGGTATAACCACCCATAACAAGGACTATGCATCCACTAAAGGTTAAGGGTAGTTGTATGATTAGTTAAGATTTGTTATACCAAATTTAGGTATCCATTGTATTTAAATACCCATAATTTCATATGTAATACATAGAAGTATCTAAGAATTAGAAATATCAATATGAAGATAGACGTGGAAATCAATATGAAAATGGTGTTACATGGAAGGAGGGAGATTATGTGCACAAGAAAATATCAATCTCTTGATTAAATTAGAAATGAAGTATGTATACATATGATAATAAATGTCATGGATGGAATGGATATATTTTGTAAAATGATTAGTTTAATCTCATATTTTATTTTATTTCTAAAAGTTCTATCATTAAAACCTTCCTTAGTGTTTGAAAGCAATTTAAAATATTTTCTATGCTTATATATATTGTACAACCCCCTTATGTTAGATGCTATGATTCTTTTGTATGTTATTGTAAAACCCAATGGACCATGAAGAAAACAATAAATGTAGGAGGAATGATTCATATCTATAGGCAAATGATCTAAATATAGAGTGAATGATTTGTATTTAAGGATGTATGTCCACTACATAGGAGGAATGATAAATAAGTAGGATTTGATGATTTGGTTGCAAGAATTATTTTTATGTAGGGGTGGACAATCTATATTTAGATATTATAAAGATGAGTGGAATTAAGAGGATATTCATAGGTCTCTATGGGAACCAACCACCTAGAGGAATAGGAATCTAATTGTTGTATGTGGTTATTATACCTATATGCATTTATATTTTATCAAATGTGTGGAAAATTATTAGTCATATTTCTGGAATTTAAACCAATAACTATTGTCAAACCTCTATACCCATATCATGGTGAAAAGAAACTCTTGGTGACAATTGTGTAGCTTAATTCCATTCTCTATTGTGGTTGTTGGTTCTAGGGTTGAGTATTTAGGATCTAAATGAGGACAGGATTGAGTCAAGATCTTGAATGAATATAACTATATAATGCATAAATATGTCATTGTAACAATAAATTAATTATATTTATATAAATTATATTTCTATGCTATTTTTTTTTTAAATCATCTTTGAAAGCTATAAGCAATTGATTAAATTATTTTTTTACAAGGGTTTGTTTTGAATATATTGTATCCTTTTTACTAAACTAAAATAAGATGAATGTATGAAACAATAACCATTTTGCATCTCTTAATAAAGTTGCATAATAGTGTAGGTATATGTACACTTGTCTATTTTGGATAAATATTATAATAATAAATTAGAATGATTTTCCTTATTTTATCTCTTCTAGGAAGACTTAAGTGAATGTAATTAGGGAAACAATATATGTTAGAATGGATTTTTAATTTTGTTATGATATTACATATATGTCAAATGATGATATATAGATCCATGTGTATCTATAGACACCAAAAAAACACAAATCCAATTATGTGACGACAAACGTTGATCGCATTGATGCACATAGCCCCTAGGGCAGCCCCTAGAGGTTAAACAATGGTCCTAACCACTCCCAAAAGTAGTTTGGAGTTCAAAGGTCAATTTGACACCTTTTTGGCACCTTTCTCTCTGCTCGTCCCACCCCAAGATGAATACAAACTGGAATTCATCCCACCCAAGGATGAATATCATAATTCACTCCAGGGTGAGGCAAATAGCAAGTTCGACTAGCAAAAAGTCAAACCTCGACAAGTTCGTCAATTAACTGAGGCTTCAGGCCCTAAAATTGTGAGGAATAGCTTTAAATAAAGGAGAGAGACTTCTATCATTCATGTATTTATTTTAGATACCTCATGCAAGGAGACTCTAAATCAAGGAATTATCTTTTCTCTCAAAATAGGACAAATAACTCAAGTGGCACCCTCGCATGCGCAATTCAAACAGAGAGACCCTAGGTCTATAAATTGGTGAGTTTTCTCACCCAAAATATATATAGAGAAGGAGAATTTGAGCAATGAAGTGCTACCAATTTACATACCTACTTACGATTTTTGCCTTTCACATCCTTAATCTCTCATTCAAAAGGGAGGTTATTGGGTGATTATTGGAAGCACAAATTCGGACCCAAAACCCGATATTTTGCCACAATATTCCAAAAAATTTGTTTAAAACACCCCATAAGAAGTTTTGGACCCATCCCAAGTGGATTGGTGCCAAAAAATATTCCCAAATGGTGGGATTTCTGCCCCCGAGCGCCCCCCAAGCTGTCACAGCCCTAATCGCCCCACCCCGGAATGATTATAAATATATGATATATTTCTCTGATTTTTATTTTGCATATTATTCTAGTTCTCTGATTTCTATGATATATTTCTCTGGTTTCATATGAAGTGAAGTTTAAATTTCACTTCATTCTAAGCAATTTTGACCAGGTTTTTATCATTTCCCGCCTTTACTCACTTGCATATGGCACCAAAAAAATATGGGTGATAGAGGCCAAATTGGAGAAATATGACCTTCTGGGTCTTCCCAAAACACCCCCAATTAGATAACCTCAAATTTATAGGTCATTTGGAGCTTTCTAGATAGGACATTGAAGAGGGTGCTTGCTGACAAGTTATTGTAGGTCTATTTGTCCCACCCTGGGGCGAATACAAATCTATGAGGAATTTCCAGACTGTTCCTTTTGAAGTGGCCTCTTGGTAACATATTTATTCTTTTGTTAAAATTTTAGGTCGATCTAAGGTCATTTGGTTATCATTTTAATATTTTCATGCATATACTGACAGTAGGCCTTGGGAAATACATGTTTTATTCTATCTGCAGGTGCTACTAATATTTTTTGTTTATTTGAACATAGGTTTCTAACATCAGAGGAGCAATAAGGAGTCAAAAATCATATACACAAGTGGTGGTGACGTTTTGGTCCACCCATCTTACATGTGGGCACACGGAAGAAGGATTGCTATCCATGGATGTGATGAGAAACATATTTGACGCTCCTATCCCCTAAAAAGGAAGGAGACATATTGTAACATGACTTTGAAAGCATATCAATAAAGAAGGCTATATTTCATACTACTTTTATCTTGTGTCAATTCATCTATGTTCTTTCAATATATAGGCTTTTAGCGTTAAGTTTGGTTTTACACGCATCGTGCTTGGCATATTCCTTTTTGTTTCCGTATCCTCGTGCTTTCAGTGGCAATCACGGTGGGACCTCTATCCCTTGATTTTTAAGATTAAATTTTTGATTATATTTTCTTGTTTTTTTTTGCTTACATGTACCAAGTTTTCAAATGCTTGACTATTTCAGAGCAAAAATTCAGAGACATCCGATTTGGGTAGAGAAGAGGTAGCGGTCTTAAACATCTTCAATCAAAATTTTGTTGTTTGTTATCTGGTTATTTGCTTGAATAGGAGATTTTGAATGCTTGTATTCTTCATTTAGGCAACTTAAAAAGAACCCCACACACAATGTGGCAAGTTAAAACAATAAGGAGTTGGTCATAAAACTCCAACCCTTGAGCAAGACCAACGATGGATTTCATCACCACCTTGGCTTGAGATACTGCATACATTACCCCGATCGCGACTGTTGCTAGACGTAAATCCTGATGAAAGCTGACCAAGTGTAGTTGGGATGATTCCCAGTGCATGAGGATAAGTCTTCTATGGTAGGTGTCATAAATAGAGTGATTCCCCTTCTGTATCGCCTATGTTCCACGTACCATCTGCTCTCATGTACCAATAGTTTCCCTCACATAAGGGCGAGTATATAGAGAGGTTGGTATATCAGTCTGGCAACGGTATATTGAAGGGGCGACCATTTTTTTTTGGAGTCATAAGATTCGTCATTTTGCATTTAACCGTTCTTTCCACAAGCTTTTAAAACGAACATTAAAAACACACTAAACTAGGTTTAGGGCACACTTTTAATATTTAAAATGAGATAATCATTGTTTTGTGTGTGTGATATTTCCTGTTTAGTGTAGCATAAGAAATCCTAAAAAATATAAAAATCTATGCATCCTTAGGTAAGCGTCACCATGGTGTACACTCATAGTCGAGCCCAATCATGGGCAAGCATTGCAGAAAGTGCACCAAGGGGGGAAAGTTGCCTCTGTTATAGTCCTGAGGACTTAGTCATCCCGCCTTGGCGGCATGGCACCCAAGATAGTCCACATCATGCCATAACATAATAGGATTATAGAGGCACCTCTTTGAGGGGCACCCCCACTCAGCATAGAGCCTTTCAAGAGGAGAACCTACATGTGGCACTCAACATAGACAGGAGACCTCCCTTAGATGCTCGTTATGAGTGGCCTAGTGATGAATTATTAGAACAATAGAGGGTCCAGAAGGAGGGGCCACATGATTTCATAATCCCTCCTCTACCCCAGATTATTGTTAGAAAAACTAGACCAAATCTAGAGTATTAGGCTTTCTAGATAGGGCAAGAAAATTATGCCCGTACCTTGCATGCATATGAAAGGGAGTATGAGGAAGACTACCACATTCCTCAAGAGCATTACACAGTGCGGGAGTGATGTACCTCTAGGCCTGCCATGTATCATGATCACCCATTGAGGCCAGAGCCTCGGGTTAATGTAGCTAACCTCGACAGAGGAAAGCAACCCATAGGGGTCTCAGATCACCACGACCGAGATAGACATGTAGGAGAGGCATTTAGGCTTACTAAACATGATACGACAAAACAAAGTGACTTGGCGTTTGCCATACATGCCACCCGCCAAGCACAAATCACGTAGCTCAGGAAAGATCAACAAAAGTTAGAGCATCTGTATCGCCTTAGCAAAGAGTGCATTTAGCATCAGACAGCTGAATTACTGCATAACAATGTGCCTAAGAAGGTCCCAACCCCTCGCATGCATAAAGTAGAAGGGTATGAGAGGTGCAATCCCCTGGTACGAGACAGGTCTATGCGACCTTATCAAGTATTGCCTCCAAGACCTCATAAACCTGAGCGGGAGGCCACTCCCAGAAACAATGATGGGCACCCTCTACGAGCACCCACCCATGTGTATAGGTCTCGACCAGGCACTCCTCAAGAAGCCTATGAGGAGTATGAACAAGAAGAAGAGCGGGCTGAAACGCTCTACCAAGGCAGAAGGGGTGCTATCTAGCTACCCCTCCATAGGCCTCAAGTTCCCCACAACCCATAATGGGAGGAAACTAAGGAGGAAGAGATCAAATCCTTTGATGCATATAAAGTGTTGCTAGAGTGCTTATAGTATATGGAGATCAAGACTTCTGGGCCCCAAAAGCCCACTTTACACCAACTTTGTAGTCATCCTATGCATCCGTCAGTGCCGACACCTCCATACCCTAAACACTTTAAACTGCCCCAGTTGGCACTCTTTAGATGGGAGGAGGATGCCCAAGAGCATGTGACTAGATTCCTGAGCCAGTGCTTTGGTATTTAGGACAATGATGCTTTGTTACTAAGAACATTTATAACCAAATTCGTAGGCCATGCCTCGGATTGGTTCACTCAATTACCAAAATATAGCATCAGTAACTTGGATCAGGTAGTGGACGTGTTCCTCGAATGCTTCACCTTCAACACTAATAAAAATACGTCATTAAGTGACCTAGCTAGCCTCAGGTAGTATGAGGAAGAGACCATGGTAGCATATGGGAATCGATGGAGGACGCTACTTTCAAAGCTGCCCTACCTCCCTCCCATGTCCGATCTGACTCAGATATTCTCAAAAAGTTGTTTGAGATTGATCTCTATGCTATTGTAGCTACAACAATATGCCATTCTTGAGAAAGCTCTGGCACAAGCTAGAATCATTGGGGAGATCAAGATATAGGATGGTGAGATGGCCAAACATAAGAAGAAATAATGGACCAAGAACACTAAAATAGGGACCACACAACCGAAACTTGCTATGGTCAATCAGGTTGCTATCAACGTCCCTAAGCCTGCATAAGCAACACAACCTCAAAAGGATAACTATCAGGCGATACCTCCTAACAACTATGATAGAGAAAACCAAATGCAGGAACAAAATAAATAGCGTCACCCTAGGTGACAATTTACACCTTACACAGAGTCCAAGGACTCCCTGTTTGACCGCTTGTCAGCGACGAACTTGATAAACCTTCTAGAGATTCAAACTATAGACCCCAATGCACCTAAGCCTAAGGGATACTGGGAGGATTTGTACTATAGGTTCCATAGGCATAAGGGACATGATCTTGATGCATGTTGGAAGTTCAAAGGTTTGGTACAAGACCTAATCAAAAATAAGACATTGGTGATGGACAATCTCGTAGTGCCAAACAACCAACATATGGGAGTCTCTAGAGACCCCTTTCCTGCCCATGAGGCATAGGAAAACCCCTTCAATTCAATTAGGTGCAACAAAATTGCCCCATGCAGGGTTATGTAGGGATGATAAGCATAGTGACTAGGAACAAGAGGTATCAAGGAGCTACCCCTACGATGACCACTGGAGAAATTCCATCGACGTCACAACCCCAATAGCACCCTACACCACTTCCCCCGCCTAGACCAGTGGCCACAATTCAGACTAGACTTTCCCAAATTCTAAGGACCACGTTGGCTAGGCTCTCCATATATGAGCTCATTCAATAATCAGTACCCCATCGAGAGGCTCTAATGGATATTTTAAAGGCCATCGA
Organism: Wollemia nobilis; assembly: GCA_028583015.1. Classification (NCBI taxonomy): domain Eukaryota; kingdom Viridiplantae; phylum Streptophyta; class Pinopsida; order Araucariales; family Araucariaceae; genus Wollemia; species Wollemia nobilis. The sequence continues at coordinate 307,724 of JAQPPZ010017051.1, forward strand.
GCTGCAGCCCCATGAAGCAAACTCTTTCAATAACTTTGTGGGACATGTAAAATAATGTATAGAGCCAGTCATCACCTTTAGAGAAGATGAATTGAAAATAGTGACTGGTGATGTGGCGGATCCACCCCTACACGTTATTGCACGGGTCAACAGGATTTCGTATAAGAGGGTGTTGGTGGACACTGGCTCGTCTAGTAATATCATCACTATAGTAGCACTGAAACATTTGAAGTTGCTAGCATCTCACATCGTGACCTCCACTTATACACTGTGAGCATTCAATGATGCAATCTGCTCGATAGTTGGCACAATTGTCCTACCTATCGAAGTGGGACAAAATATTATTCATACATTGTGCCACATCTTGGAAGGTGAGATGGATATAATATCTTACTGGGTTGGCCTTGGATCAGGGACATGAAGTTTGTCCCTTCAATAGCTCATCAGTGCCTAAAGTATACATTTGAAGGATAGGTACATGTAGTCTTGGTAGACTTGGAGCCCTTCAAGTACTACAATACGGTGCAATTCATGCCGCAATCGACCCTTCCATCAACACATTTGGATTTTTAGTTGAATCCATATCACTAGGGTCCGATTCCATAGGCATCTCTGTTGACTAATCCATCAAGTCCTCATATGGGTCCATCTTCCTTTGCTAGTACTTCAACAATGATGCCACCTACGATGGCCACATCCAAGGACAAGGGAAATAAACCCCTAGAAGAGGAACCACCTCTAGTCTCAACCATCTCGACAGAAGAGATGCCTAGCATAATAGAAGTCGAGATGCCTAGTTCACCCCCAATGGAGTGGACTCAGGAAGGACTCCCATTCGATCCCCCTCAACTACCAATGGTCACCGTTGAGATGGCCAACATGGGCCTGGGGGAGTATATAGTGAGGAACATTGTAGCAACGCCTACACTTGAGTCCTTGCAGGACATGGGGAGGCCTCGACTCCCCATCAGCTCTGTGGTTCCTTTAGGCTACCCACCCAATTAGACAAACTTTGTTTATGGGGGCTTGGATAATGGCGTTGACACTTGTATGCAAGAATACGAAGATGAAGAGCCCTTTGTAGAGTATTTAACTATTTGTCCAACCCAAAATTTGCATTGAGATATCTTGGCCAATGTAATTGGCATGGATATGGGTTGGGCAGGTATGAGCAAGGAGTGCATGTTCTTTTCCAACCAAGATATCAAATGTCGTATGACAAGTCAGGAGTAGGGTTCAACCACCCCTTGCCCCTAGAAATCTTGGTGAAGAACATGCAAGGCCTAGGGATAGGCAACACGGATGGGTTGGCATCATATCCATATGCCAAACCTAACACAACTTATACATTGAGAGATTATCTCCCATTGCTAACAACCAACCTTGTTGACCATAACAACCCTTTCCCTTCGGTCGAACAAGGAGAAAATTCAAGGACTTCCCTTCAATAGGGATATGGAAAAGACCAAGAAGGGTCTTTAGAAGATGAGTCAGAATATGAGGTAGCACCTTGGGATCCTTTCGAGTCTGATAGTAATCATTCACAAGTATATCCCATGGATGATTATCAGGAGAGCTTCTTGACAATGTTCCCTTTGGATGCTCCACTTGAGCATATGCCACATCAAGAGAATCAGGTCCCCCCATAGAGAGCGGAACAACCTCGATGGGACCACATTAATTTGCTCGAACAAGATGAGCCTCATATGTCACAAACCGCTTTTGGAGCCAACGAAGGCCTTTGGATCTCTGAAATTTATTACAAAGATGAAACTAAGATGTCTTATCTCAATCATATGTGACAACAACAATATCCCTTGGACATATATGACATGTTTGAATAGTTACACAGGGCCAAGGCATAGGTGGCACCTAAACCCAGCACAGTTATAGCAATTACTGCACCCACCACTCCAGGTATACAGAGAGCATCTTTTGCTTGAAGATCCTATAAAACCATTAGTGCTTAGGGCGGATCCTGTCTGCGTATCCACACATAGAGCCGATCCATTTATGCCAGTACCCGTAGAGCCAAATCCAGAGCATAAATATCATCTAGGATTTTTGAGTTACAACACTCACGGTAATGGAGACCACAATCATTTCATCAACATGATCTCCATTGACCTAATCGTCCCCATCCATGATCCAGCCAACCCGACATGGTCATTGTATCTAGACCTAGATGCTATATACTAGGATCGTGATGATGCACCGCCATCCCCATCAGAGTACTGGACTTGTGGTGGGATGTTCCATTTCACCTCAAGACAGACTCAGGATGTCTTCCATGCTGAAGAGGAACCTGATGTTTCGAATGATGATATAAATTTGGCAAACAATATCCACTTGATCCCAAATCCACACCAGTTGGAGGACAGGTCCCACATGTTGATCGAGGAGACGAATGACGTAGACATTGGCTCAGATCCAATAAATTTGCAAATCATCAAGCTGAGGGTAAGTCTATCCCCCGAAGAGCAAGCCGACTACATTGCCCTTCTCAAATAGAATAAGGAGGCTTTTGCATGGTCATACAAAGACATGTCGGGACTAGACCCGTAGCTAGTCACGCATAATCTAATGCTTGATCCGACAGTCAAGCCAGTAAAGAAAAAACTACATAAGATGCACCCAACAGTGGCCTTAATGGTCAAAGATGAGCTAAAAAAGTTGTTGGATGCATAGTTTGGCATCTGCATGTTACCTGCCATGGTTGTCTAACATGGTTCCCGTTAAAAAGCCCAATGGGAGGATTTGCATATGCATCAATTTTTGAGATCTAAACAAAGCAAGTCCTAAGGATGATTTTCCCTTACCGAGCATCGACACATTGGTAGATGCTATAGCGGGCCATGAAATGCTTTCCCTCATTGATGGTTTCTCGAGATACAATAAAATTCGTATCAATCTTGAGGACCAACTAAAAATGGTGTTCACAATGCCTTGGGGGAAATTTTGCTATAAGGTCATGCCTTTTGGCATTAAAAATGTGGGTGCCACCTACCAATGTGCCATGACATACATCTTCCATGATTACATGCACAAAACTTTGGAAGATTACATGGATGATTTTTTGGCCAAATCTCTTTTGTGCCTAGATCATCTCGATGACTTAAGCAAGATCCTCGATCACCTCATGGAGCATAAAGTCAGACTAAACCCCAAGAAGTGCGTATTTGTCATCACATCTAGAAAGATCTTGGGTTACATAGTCTCTAAACAAGGAATTGAGGTAGACCCACACAAAGTCAAGGCAATCCTTGAAATGCTTCCCCCAACTACCATAAAGTAGCTCAGAAGTCTGTAAGGAAAGGTCATGTCAATCAAGCGCTTCATAGCGTAGTTATCTAACAAGTGCCGACCCATGAATAAATTATTGCACAAGGGGGTAACATTTCACTGGGATGACGAGTGCCAGTCAGCCTTTGATGATATTAAACAATACTTGGCTTCATTGCCAATATTGGCACCACCTAGACTAGGAGTTTCGTTCTATTTATACATCTCGGCTACTAAGGTGGCATTGGGTGCCATGCTTTCCCAAAAAAATGAACTACACAAAGAACATACTACTTACTACCTTAGTCGTACCCTAGTAAGTTATGAACTTAACTATGCATACGTTGAAAATCTCTTCTTGGCAGTGGTGTTTGCTACCAAAAATCTATGCCACTACATGCTCAGAAATACGACGTATGTTGTGTCTAAGGAGAATCCATTGCGATACATGATGAGTCGTACTTATCATAGTATCTGCACAATGAAATGGATCATGTTGTTGATGGAGTTTGACATAGAATTCATTAGATAGAAATCCATAAAAGGTCAAGTCATCATCGATAAATTGGCAGAGGCTCCTCTTGAAGACGATCAGCCTCTGACCATAGAACTACCTGATGATGGGGTTTTTCATGTTTTAGAATTGCCAGATTTTGATGAGCCTGAGTCACAGGCTGACATGACCTTATTCTTTGATGGTTCTAAATGTGAGCAAGGAGGTGGCACAGGAATTGTATTCTTCACTCCACAAGGGGCTCCAATGCCTCTGTAATTTAAATTAGAATTCTCGTGCACCAACAACAATGCAGAATATGAAGCCTTGCTCATAGGTCTTTAGACAAAAATCACCATGAAAATCAAATGTTTAAACATCTTTGGTGATTCATTGTTAATTGTCAATCAAGTAAAGGGGATATTCCAATATAAATATCCAGTTTTGCAGGCCTACAAAGCCCTTGTGGATAAATTCCTAGCACAACTTGAATGGTATGACATCGAGGCACTCCTCGATTATCAAATCATTTTATGGATACTATGGCCTCCTTGGGGTCACTAATACCGCAAGACCCTTTCGATGAGATGACCACCATTCATGTTAAAACATTATCACAATCCGTGATGGAGAGTGCAAGCTCTGACCTAATGCCAAGAATCCACCTGATCTAGATTAAACCATCTCAAGATAGGTTCTCTCAAATCCATGATTGTTTGACTTGAGCCAACTTGGGGTCCTTATTCTCCATGACCCCTCTTAATAGCAACATAATGCTATTTTTACAAGTTCTTTCCCGCTCAGCTTTTGGTAGGGATGAACTTTAGGAGGGATCGGTCGTTCATACCATTGAGATTTCTGATCAGTAAGATTGGTACACACCCATAAGGGATTACCTCAAGTTAGGTAACCTCCCCCTTGGATTGACACAAGACACAAAAAGATCATTTAAATAAAAAGTGGCAAAACATGTCTTGTTAGGCAATTTTTTGTATCGTTGGAGCTATGAATAAATCCTCCTCCATTGCTTGGACCAGCAAGAGTCCGCTTGGGTGATCACCCAAGTACACGATGGTACATATGGTGGCCACTTTAGCGGTATGGCCATCACAAAGTGCATTCTTTGCATGGGATATTATTAGCCATATTTAGAGTGAGATTGTTGCACATATGTAAATAAGTGCATAAAGTGTCAACACCATGCTAATTTGACAGACGTGCCTTGTCAGGCCTTACAGCAGATCCAATCAGCTTGGCCTTTTTTATAGTGGGGATTTGATCTAATAAAAAATATCTCCTCTATGTCATTCGGTCGTCACACGTTTATCATAATGGCCACAGAGTAGTTCACCAAGTGGGTGGAAGTAATTCCGCTAACCTCTATGACTGGAACCCGCATTGCAGAGTTTATTTTGCATAACATCATATGTCATTTTGGTATTCTAGCCAAGATCCTGTCAGATAATGGGACGTCATTCAAGAACAAATATGTGCGTGCTTTGACCACAAAGTACAAAATTTAGCATAGTTTTTCAACACCCTATTATTCGTAGGCAAATGGGCAAGCAGAGGCATCAAACAAAATTCTAGTTGCCATCCTCAAAAAGACCGTTGTAGATAGTCATAAGGATTGGCACATTCAAATCCTGCTTGCCCTATGGGCTTATCACACTAGCATTCGGACGCCCACTAGGGCAACTCCATTTTCGCTGGTGTATGGCTCTAAGGCAATCATGCCTCTTGAGTTGGAAATCTCTTCCCTGTACATTTCAATGCAAGAGTTCATCGATGATGACACTACGCGACAGGCCTAGTTAGACCAACTAATGTTGATCGACAAACGATGCGTCAATGCTCTTGAGCATTTGCGTATCTATCAAGAGTGACTTAATAAAGCATACAACATGAAGGTCCACTTAAGGGAATTTCAGGTTGGTGACTTGGTCTTGAAAGAGAACCAACAGAATTCTAATTTGCCATCTCATCTAAGAGACAAGTTCATGGCAAACTGGTTAGGTCCTTATGTGATTAATAGTAGAATAGGACCTGGAACATATCGGCTCTCCTCTATTGAAGGAATCAAGGAGATAGAACCCTTGAATATCAGTCATTTGAGAGCCATAGTCCAACCAAATGCTCCAAAGTTATCCATAAACCCTTTGGTCAAACCAAAAGCTCCAAGGATTCCCACAATCGCTTGGTCAACCCAAAAAATTCTCTAACGGTATCCATAAACCCTTTGGTCAAACACCAAAAGCTCCAAGGGTTACCATAACCGCTTTGTCAAAATAAATATTCAAAAAAAAAACAAAAACAATAAAATCATCAAAAATAACAAAAAAAATTGCATCTTCATTCCATGCATACTCGTAAAAATCAAAATACAAAAATATAGGTTGCATTAGGCATCACATCCATACATTGCATATTTGCTAGGTCATACAAGTCAAAAGCACCATAGACTGTCATTACTTGGCAACTCCATCATTTTCCATACCAAATCCATTTTACAAAAACATACATCCATAATACCACCATTCCCATTTCTAGCATAGTTAGTTGTCTCCTAATGTATATAGGGTTTTCGTCATTTAGCTTTCTGTAAATTGCTAGCCAAAAATTGTACAAAGTTAAACAGATTTTACACAAAAAAGTTTTACTTGGATCACGACTCCTTACATAACATCCCTACACAAGTTAAAACACCTAAGTTAATTCCTAAGTTGTTTGAACGCAAGAGAAACCTACAAAGCAGTCTAGGGTACCATAGGGGAAAGCTTAGCCTATTCATCCCCCTATGCGAATGGTGTAAGAGTGCTAAGAATTGACAAAATGAAGAGCTCCTCCCCATCAATTCCCCCTAATAAATAGTGGTTTTCACCACTACCAAGAATCCCAATCACCGTTGGTCCCCAAAGTTATAATGATTCGTATTACACATCCCTACCAAGGATGGGTAGTCATCCCCAAGGCCTCAAAGGATCGATGCCATTCAAAAAAAAAATTCCCACAAGCCATCATCCGCACCATCTCCAATCACCTTTGGTCTCAAAGTTGTAAGGATTCATACTACACATCCCTGCACAGGATGGGTAGTCATCCCCAAGGCCTAAAAGATCAATGCCCTTATTTCATAATCTCCATAATCCCCTTTGGTTCTCAAAGTCATAAGGATTCGTACTACATGTCCCTGCACAAGATGGGTAGTCATCCCCAAGGCCAAAATGATCCATGTCATTCACAATATCAACCTTACAAAGTTAAAAATGCAAAATGAATAATAGTGGTTATCACCACTATTCACAATCCTTGCTCAAAAAGAAAAACAAAAAGAGAAAAATAAACAGTGATTTTCATCACTATGTAGACGAGCAAGTATCCTAAACCATTGAGCAAACACACAACCTGAACTTGAATCCTTGGAATTCTCAGCATTCGAAAACCATCTAGGTGATCCTCATTACAGGTTTGGTGGATAGCCTACCTGGCAATGGCGGTATCCTAACCGCATGACAATATGTCTATCGCATTAGCTTTGCATGTGCACAAACCAATGTTTGCATGTGGATGAGCTAGCTTATGGTACCTTAGATTATCTCATGGATTAATCTTACTAAATACAACAACGGAGTTAGTGGAGCTAATTAGGTGATCCTCAATATAGGTTTGGTTGATAGCCTATCTGGCACTGGCGGTATCCTGAAAAATACCACTTAAACGAACTCAATTGCACACACAAGGATGTGAAATAACTTGGTTAAATTCAATTCGGATTTATACCTTATTCAAAAGTCTTGCAAGATAAATGTACAGTCTTGCCTAGTTAGTTAAAATATCTGAATCTCAGAAAAGCTTAACTACATTTTAAAAATAACTGGTACATTTCATTCTGTACATCACCATCAGAAAATATGAAAATACAAACAAACAAAGTTTTTTTTCATGCAAAGTCATTCCACACAGCCATCCCATAAGTATAGCAAACCAGTAAATCTTGAACAGTCTATGGTGCCATCGACAAGTTATCAACAAATCATTTCATTCATGCATACATCATATAAATTAGAAACATTGCATTCATAATAGCATATGCATACATCAATGTAAATACATTTCAATCAAAACAAACCATGAAAAGTGCATAAACACCAAAAAAGATTCATCTGTATATATATCATCAAAAATACCCGTAGGCTACAATGAACTGGTTCTTTTGACCTCACAACAAAATCCAAAAGCTCAAAAACCCCTAAGCCTAGGGCGTCGACCACCATGATCATGCAGGATCGGTGAGACGGGAACTACCCCCCATGGTGTGGGTCCTATGGGACCTCTCAGGGCAACTGCTTCTCACCCTGCATCACGCCCACTAGTGCCACCCTCATCTAGCCGCCTGGGATGAGATGATGCTGACTACTCTATATCGTTATCTCTCATTCGACGCGAAGAGCCACCTCTAGGGGGCTCAGGTAACCGCCCATCGAGGTGGATAATATCTCCCTCCATATCCATCTAATGTAGAAACCACTCTGTCTCCCACCAAAACCACTCTGCCTCCCACTAATGGTAATAAGCTACTACATCGTCATGTTATGCCAATGTTTTCTCCTTATCCACTAGCTACACCTGTAGGAGATCACTCTCTCATGTAGTACTAGTGTCCCCATCCCCTCTGCGGTATGTAGAAAATGTGTTCTCCCACTCTACTAGCTGAGTCCATAGGAGATCCCTCTCCTGCAAAGCCTCTCCTAGCTCCTCATATTGTCTCTGCAATAGGTCCTCCAATCATGCTATCTCAGTGTAATGCCTTGCCTCCACATCCTCCGAACCTGCCTAAGACCTCGGTGAATCTAGGATAGCAACCTGTTCTGGATCCCACTGCTCTATGATGTCCTACATCTCAGGTTGATCTAGCACCCCAAACTCCCCTCCAACATCCTCAACCTCCACCAAGTCCACATCATCTAGCAAAACTCCCCAACCCTCTCCTAGTGCCTCTGCACCCTTATCCCCTGTTGCACCCCTTAGAGGCCCCTCACCTCGCCATCATCGCAAAGTACACCACTGCTCATACTCAACGGTCGTCCTGATGTCATCCATGTCTAGGATGTCAATCACTGTATCTGCATCCTCACCTTGCAATGTAATGACTGGCCAATCTAGAGTCCTCTCGTCTCCCCGATGTCGATAGACCATGGGATCACCAGGAAACCCCTGGTGCACTTTGAACTATCATGTAACCTGACCATATGGAAAGAACTCCTACTCAGTCCCATGATGCCCAATCAACCACTACCCCCTTTGTACCTGTTGGAACCACTCTCCAGCCTCAGGCCAGGCTAGACAGTCTCGATAGGGGTGCCAGAACACCTCCCCTAGAGTAAGTCGAGCAAAGGCATCGACATAGTGCCCTACGACACCTACCCATCATTGACTCTATCCCTACTCCTTATACATCCATCACAATGCCCTGTATCCAATCTCCTGGTCTGTCACCTCCACCTAGGGTAGCCCCACCGGCCTCTCCACAACTATGTGCTGCCAATCCTAGCACTGCAACAAGTAGTTGCAACTAATCCCCTTTCAATTTCAGTAGCAAACCTCGTACAAATCATCATAGAGCTACACCAGCAAATTCTATCCCCATATCATGATCATAGGTGCCTTCGTAGGACACTCCACCAACCCGAACACCACCTCTAGCAGGTTCCACGAGAACCTCGCACCCAAAGAGTTAGGGAGCAGCATGTTGGAAATAAGGCCCATAAGTAATGCATGCCTCACCCCCAACACACCCCTCTCTAACCACCATCAAACCAGTATGCCACAAATCTGGCAGTCACCCTTTGCCCTCTCCACTAGGCTATCCACCCCCATCTACTCTCCATGTCCAAAACAGTGTATCGGCACTACTGTCCTCTGATCCCGCAACATCGTCTGGATCGACAGTCCGTCTATTGGAATTTGAAGAATCTGATAGATATCCTCCAAGGTCACCGTCATCTCCCCTATTGTGAGATGGAAGGTTTTTGTCTGGGGATCCCACAAGTTGATCAGGACATTCAGATAGGCCCAATCCCCGACCACTAGCTCCAGCCAAGTCACCTGCTTGAGTCCAAGCACGTCAAGCCAATCCCAATCAGCCAAAGTTAGCACCACACGTGCTTTAGTGAAAAATATGGGCACACAATACCGGCTCTTCACAACCTACAAAAGAAAGCAACATAAAAACATTAAAACAATGAAAAACTTTACAACAATAACATGAATATACAGCAATGCATTAAAATGTACAGCCAAAAACATAACAAAATTCAGAAACTAATTTGTTAGTCCTAGGGTTTTAATTCTAACTGATAAATTAAATATAAACAAACAACAATTTCAAAAAAAAAAATAAGTTGTCAGTGCTAGGGTTTTTTTTAACTCTAACTGATAAATTAAAAAACAAACAAAAACATTCACAAATCATTTGTCAGTTCTAGGGTTTTTAACTCTAACTAATAAATTAAAAAAAAACAAACAAACAAAAACATTCACAAATAATTTCTCAGATCTAGGGTCTTTAACTCCAAACTGGTAAATTAACAACACAAAAACACAAACCACAACAAATAACTAGGGTTAAAGTTACATTTTTACGCTCAGTTTTACCCTACGTTTCTAACCTAAGTTTTGATCTTGATTCAATTCGGGTTTAGCGAAGTTTTTAAGTTATGTTCTAAACTAAGTTTTTTTTAGCTCAGTTTTAAACTAACTTTTGATCTTTGTTTAATTAGGGTTATACTAAGTTTTAAACTAAGTGTTAATTTTGATAGACTAGGGTTTCATTTTTAACTTTAAACAACAAAATAAACAAAAGAACAAGAAATAAGCAAATTGTGGTTTTCAAATTGCAACACAAAACAGGAAGGGAACTCACTGGTCTCGCTTCGGCTTCACCAATGGATGATCCGATGCGTGAACTCATGGTCACAGGAAAATTTTGGCAGCGCTTTGCTTTGCACAATTGACCTCCTCTTCCTCAGAGCTCCAAATTGTCAAGAAAAACAAATGCAAATGAGCCCAAAACTCATTTTTTGCCTTCAAATAGGTTTTTTGAGCCTGTACTCGTCCCCCCTTGGTACGAGCACTCTGGTTAGCACTCGTCCATCCCTGGGACGAATACTAAATAGGAATTTGTCCCACCCAGGGATGAATACAAAGCAAAAATTTTAAAAATAGCAAAAACTACACAAAATGGCACAAAAACAAGCAAGAAAAGTTTCCAATGAGAGTGCTTTGGCACTTGACAATCCGGGCATGCAAAACAGATTTTGGGGTCACAAATCCTCACTATCCTACTCCCTAAGAAGGCTACCATAGCCGGAACGCTCCATGGGAAGACGTTTTTTTGAGAATTTCATCCCCAAACGGCATCACAAAAAGGGTTACAACTCACCAAAAATAGGTCAGAATGTTCAAAAATTGCTTAAGCATTCAACAGTAAACAACTGAAGGCACCCTTACCTAAGTCATATTGGGTCAAGTGAATCATTACTTTTCTCATGTCGATCATTCCCTCATCGATTCATCGCTTGAGGTGGTAGTCACACTTAGTCACCAATCAACAAAAATATACCCAATCAAGGAAATGGCACACATTCAAAGGATCATTGACAAAGAAAATCATGCTCTCGCTTGGAGCAGTAAACGAGCAATAATCACAAGCTAATCAAACACTTGGAATTCATGAATCATGAACTCAAGGTTCCCATAGACAAAAGGTTGCGCCCTTTGCCTATTCATGACTGATCAATGTCCAAGCTCAAGTAACACCTCACCAAAAAAGGTTAACACTTGAATTAAGTTCCTTAGCTTGTCAGAAGCAAGGATTCAAGAATGCATGCCCTTTCCATACTTGGGGCATCAAAATTTTGTTAGGTTACTAAGAAACCCTAATCATTAGTGCTTTGGTTATCTATTTTTGCTTGACGTTGTGCCTTGCATAGCGCTTCCCAAATAGGGGCATCTGTAGACACCAAAACAACACAAATCTAATTATGTGACGACAAGTGCTGATCACATTGACACACATAGCCCATAGGGCAGCCCCCAGAGGTTAAACAGTGGTCCTAACCACTCCCAAAAGCATTTTGGAGGTCAGAGGTCAATTTGGCATCTTTTTGGCACCTTGCTCTCTACTCATCCCACCCCAGGATGAATACAAACTGGCATTCGTCCCACCCAGGGACGAATATTAGAATTCACCCCAGGGTGAGGCGAATAGCAAGTTTGACTGGCAAAAAGTCAAACCTTGACAAGTTTGCCAGTTAACTGAGGCTTCAAGCCATGTGATTGTGAGGAATGGCTTTAAATCAATGAGAGAGACTTTTGTCATGCATGTATTTATTTTAGAGACCTCATGCAAGGAGACTCTAAATCAGGGAATTATCTTTTCTCTCAAAATAGGATAAATAACTCAAGTGATGCCCTCGCATGCACAATTCAAACAGAGAGACCCTAGATCTATAAATTGGTGAGTTTTCTCACCCAAAATATATACATAGAAGGAGAATTTGAGAAACGAAGTGCTACCAATTTACATACCTACTTGCGATTTGTGCCTTTCACATCCTTAATCTCTCATTCGAAAGGGAGGTTATTGGGTGATTATTGGAAGCACAAATCTAGACCCAAAACCTGATATTTGGCCATAATATTCCACAAAATTTGTCGAAAACACCCTATAAGAATTTTTGTACCCATCCTAAGTGGATTGGTGCCAAAATAGAGTCCCAAACGGTGGGCGTTCTGCCCCTGGGCGCCCCCCAAGCTGTCACAACCGTAATCGTCCCACCCCAAAATTATTAGAAATATATGATATATTTCTCTGATTTTTATTTTGCATATTATTCTAGGTCTGTTAAATAAGCTTTAGTTTAAATTTCACTTCATTCTGAGCAATTTTGACCAGGTTTTTATCATTTCTCGCCTTTACTCACTTGCAGATGGCACCAAAAAAATATAGATGATAGAGGCCAAATTGGAGAAATCTGACCTTTTGGGCTTCCCAAAACACCCCCAATTAGCTAACACCAACTTCGTAGGGCATTTGGAGCTTTTTGGATAGGACATTGAAGAGGGTGCTTTATGACAAGTTATTGCAGGTCTATTCGTCCCACCCTGGAGTGAATATAAATCTGTGAGGAATTTCTAGACTATTCCTTTTGCAATGGCCTCCTGGTAACATATTTATGCTTCTATTAAAATTTTAGGTCGATTTGAGGTCATTTGGTTATCGTTTTAATATTTTCATGCATATACTAACAGTAGGCCTTGGGAAATACATGTTTTATTTTGTCTGCAGGTGCTACTAATATTTTCTATTTCTTTGAACATAGGTTTCTGACATCAGAGGATCAAGAAGGAGTCAACAATCATATACACAAGTGGCGATGACGTTTTGGTCCACCCATCTTACATGTGGGCACGTGAAAGAAGGATTGCTATCCATGGATGTGATGAGAAACATATTTGATGCTCCTATCCCCTAAAAAGGAAGGAGACATATTGTAACACAAATTTGAAAGCACATCAATAAAGAAGGCTATATTTCATACTGCTTTTATCTTGTGTCAATTCGTCTATGTTATTTCAATATATAGGCTTTTAGCGTTAAGTTTGGTTTTACACGCATCATGCTTGGCATATTCCTTTTTGTTTCCGTATCCTCGTGCTTTCAGTATCTACTTGCAATCTTAATTCAAGTTATTTGATCTAAATTTCATCATAGAATTATCCATGCAATCTATTTTAAGTTTCTTCATTTATGATATATTATGTAATACCAACAACTATAATAAATATCTCTCTCTCTCTCTCTCTCTCTCTATATATATATATATATATATATATATATATATATATCATAGAATTATCCATGCCATCTATTTTAATTTTCTTCACTTATGATATATAATATAATACAAACAACAATAATAAATCTCTCTCTCTCTCTCTCTCTCTCTATATATATATATATATATATATATATATACTAGAATATATAATATATCTTATCTATTAAGTTCATTGAACAACCTAAGGTTTATTTTACCCTAACAATCCAATATATTTCTTAATTTTTTTCCTACAAAACCAAAGCTTTTTCTTCCTACCCGACCTAGTACTAAGTACCCATAGATTACCTATGCTTATTTTTATTTTTTAAAATGCCATTATTTATAATTCAATTATTACCTATAGTATCCATATTTCTAGTTCTTAAATTCAAATGGATTCCTAAGACCTAGTTTTTTTCCATATAAATTTCCTATGCTTGTTTCCTTTTCTTAAACTCTATTTTTTATAATTCAATTATTACCTATAATATTTGTGAATACAAAAATGAAACACCAAATATAACAAATAAATGAAACCAAGAGACAATATTGCACAAAAGAGATAATTTTATTGATATGTGGGAGCCTCAAATCTCCAATGTTACAATAAAGAATTTGATTTATTTTGATACAAAATATTATAATACTAGGGTTCTCTAAAACCCTAGTGAACAGTGCTAGTGGTGTCTTCAAACTCACTTTTGATCCCAACAGAGGTGAGTGGGATTCATGCTATCCAATACAGGACCACTCCAACTTAAGAAATTGCTCAACAAATGTGTATTATCTCCAAATATGCACACTAAAAAGACAACAAACAGGTCAATAGCAACTATGAGGGCTTTGAAGTGTGAGACTGAGAAATCAATACAAACCCTAGCTATGCAATATAAATAAAGTGAGTAGAATATAAAAATACATGAAATAAAATAAATCAATGCTATATTTACCTTGTTCACTTGTTGTTCTTCGATCTATAGTAGTTGTTACAGGAAAATGGTATGGTGATACTCTAGAGACACCCAAGGGTTTCACTAGTCTTCAGTAGTAGGTTTTGAAATACTTGTGGGCACTTGGCAGTAGTAGAAAACACCCATGGGATCTTGGGGTTGGTTAAAAGCACTCAAAGGTTCTCGAGAATAGCAGGAAGGTGTTTGGGAGTAGTAGAGAGGCATTTATAAATTGATGTGAGATCTATAGAAGTAGATCTACTTTAGGCAAGGGCTACGATGATGGATGCGGCAGTGGATGCTAAGGTGATGACGATGATGGAAAAACTCCTTAGGAAGCTCAAGGTAAAAGACTTAGAAAATTCTTAGATTGCTTAGCGGTTGAGTCATCAAAATGACTCCTACTTATAATCTTCCCTAGGGCACGTTAGGGTTTCAATGACACAATATGTGCGACCGAGATTAAAATGTGATGGAGGGTGGAGATTAAGTTTGGGTAAGTGGTGTGGATCAAGGTGGATGAATGGATGGGATAATGTTAAGATGTATGACTGATTAATTTACACACACACACACACACACATATATATATATATCTAATAAATATATACTAGCTTAGATATATAAAATATATATATCTATAAATACCAAGAGTTATCAATCTTGAGGCACCTATCTCATTTCTTGGGGGTGTGATAGATAGGTGCCTCGAGATTGATAACTCTCGGCGTTTATATTTTATAGTTTAAATAGTTTAAATATTTTTTAAATATTTTAAATCCACCGTAACCCTTAATGTCGACGGATAATTTTCTTAATGTCGGTTTTTTTAATAAAATATTAATATTGTTTATGGCATGGCTAACATTGTTGGTTGCCATTGTAGGATGCCTATAGGCGTAGTAAAATATAATATTAAATATTAATATTTTAATATATATTAAACAAATATACCTAAATATATGTAAATAAATGGGTAAGAATAGTGGGAAGACCTGGATGGATGATGTAAAACACCAATGCGATGTAAAAATACGAGCTATATATTTTGGCTTAATGGTGAAGCAATTTTGTTGAGATGTGGACATGAGCTTTGAGATAAAATTATTTTTATTGCGTAGCTTACCCCCTCAATTGGTGAATGATTTTATGCAAGAAAATACACATTCAATAATGTAAGATCATACAAAGCAAATACCATGAATGAATATCGAGATAATCCCATACTTCCCTCAAAATATGGATCGATTGATACACAAGCCATATCCAATCATTCAAGAACATTGAGAAAATCCTATACTTCTCTCAAATGGATCAATTACGACACAAGCCTCATCCATTTTTCAAAAAATAAATTCACTATCTATATCTTCCCGTTTTTAATAAAAACTTCTCAATTTACAAATTAAAATTCAATGGAAAATAACTTCACCAATCTATACCATATATTTCCACTAATTAAAATTAACTAATAAATAATACTTGATTAATTTCTTCATAAAAATTACATATTAAAATAATAGTTTTACGTCTAAAACTATTAACTAATTGCTTGAAATATAAAAGAATATCATTTTATATTATTAATTTCACCCCACAAAAACTTAATGAAACCTTCAAATATTTACCTTCAATAATATAGGGTTATACAACAAATTATAACAAACCCAAAATTAGATTAATTTAATAGGTCATTAACCTTAGGGAAAACATCACATCTATTATTAATTAAAGATCTAAAAGCATATTTGAAATCAAGAAAATTAATAAAACCAACTGAAAATGATGTTCACTTCCATAATGCAATAAAAATAAATGAATGTCATAATGACCAAGCAATATGCTGAAAAATCAATCAAAATAAGTTAAAATCTTAACACTTAGGAAAGATAAAAAAATCTTGCATAGGTATGAACATCATTGCTACGCAACATGCTACATTCAGGTTGAGGTTCTTAAGAACCAATATAAAATATGGATAAACAACAAACACTAAGTGCTTCTATCTCAAGACGTGCTATAATTCATTTATCTAAAAACATAATATATAAGGTTACAGTTCCACATTATAGAATAGAATAAAATAATTTTAAGGATTAGAACACAAGATAAAAGCCAAGAATTCCAACTACACTCTAAACACAAAAAATGATCATCTTAACTCTTATAAAACTTCAACTTGACACTTATGCACTCATAAGCAATAATTTCTATTCAAAAACCAAAAATATAAAATGTTCAAAGGATAACATGGCTACAAGTATAATAGGGATCAACAAAGCCTAGAAGCAAAGTTAAGATCCATATTGAGGGAGGTAATTTTTCTCTTTCAAATCTAGATAGTTCAACATCACCCTAAAAAATATATATTCTTTAATTTCAAATCCAAAGCTAGAGGTATATGCAGAGCTAAGGCTAAGACTATGATGTAATAAGAGGGATATGCTAAAAGTTATTACATCATAGTCCATGTGACAATGAGTGTGGTATAATCACCCATAACAAGGATTATCCATCCACAAAAGGTTAAGGGTATTTTTATGATTAGTTAAGATTTTTTATACCAAATTTATGTATCCATTGTATTTAAATATCCATTATTTCATATGCAATATATAGAAGCATCTAAGTATTAGAAATATCAATATGAAGGTAGACGTGCACATCAATATAGAAATGGTGTTACATGGAAGGAGGAAAATTATGTGCACAAGAAAATATCCATCTCTTTATTAAATTAGAAATGAAGTATGTATACATATGATAATAAATGTCATGTATGGAATGGATATATTTTGTAAAATGATTAGTTTAATCTCATATTTTATTTTATTTCTAAAATTTCTATCATTAAAACCTTACTTAGTGTTTGAAAACACTTTAAAATATTTTCTATGCTTATATATATATATATATATTACAACCCCCTTATGTTATATGCTATGATTATTTTCTATGTGATTGTAAAACCCAATGGACCATGAAGAAAACAATACATGTAGGAGGAACAATTCATATCTATAGGTAGATGATCTAAATATAGAGTGAATGATTTGTATTTAAGGATGTATGTCCACTACGTAGGAGGAATGATAAATAAGTAAGATTAGATGATTTTGTCGGAAGAATTATTTGTATGTAGGGGTGGATAATCTATATGTAGGATATTATTAATATGAGTGGAATTAAGAGGATATTCATAGGTCTCAAAGGGGACCAACCACCTAGAGGAATAGGAATCTAATTATTGTATGTGGTTATTATACCTATATCCATTTATATTTTGTCAAATGTGTGGAAAATTGCTAGTCATATTTCTAGAAGTTAAACCAATAACTATTGTCAAACCTATATAACCATATTATGGTGAAAAGAAACTCTTGGTGGTAACTGTGTAGCTCAATCCCGTTCTCTATTATGGTTTTTGGTTCTAGGGTTGAGTAAATAGGATCTAAATGAGGATGGAGTTGAGTCAAGGTCTTGAATGAATGTAACTGTATAAAGCATAAGTATGTCATTGTAACAATAAATAAATTATATTTAAATAAATTAGCTTTCTATGCTATTTTGTTTGGAAATCACCTTTGAAAGCTATAATAATTTGATTAAATTATTTTTTTACAAGGATTTGTTTTGAATATATTGTATCCTTTTTACTAAACTAAAATAAGAAAAATGTATGAAATAATAACCATTTTGCATCTCTTAAAAATGTTGCATAATAGTGTAGGTATATGTGCACTTGTCTATTTTGGATAAATATTATAATAATAAATTAGAATTATTTTCCTTATTTTTTCTCTTCTAGGAAGACTTAAGTGAATGTAGTTTGGGAAACAATATATGTTAGAATGGATTTTGAATTTTCTTATGATATTACATATATGTCAAATGATGATATATAGATCCATGTGTATCTACTTGCAATCTTAATTCAAGTTATTTGATCTAAATTTTATCATAGAATTATACATGCCATATATTTAAAGTTTCTTCACTTATGATATATAATGTAATACCAAAAACTATAATAAACATCTCTCTCTCTCTATATATATATATATATCATAGAATTATCCATGTCATCTATTTTAATTTTCTTCACTTATGATATATAATATAATACCAACAACAATAATAAATCTCTCTCTCTCTCTCTCTCTCTCTCTCTCTATCTATCTATCTATCTATCTATCTATCTATCTATATATATATATATATATATATATATATATATATATATATATATATATATATATATATATAAACTAGAATAATATAACAACTACCTAAATAAAACATAACATAATATCTTATCTATTAAGTTCATTGAAAAATTTACCATAAAAATCCAATATATTTCTTAATTTTTTTCCTACATCACTGAAGCTTTTTCTTCCTACCCTACCTAGTACTAAGTACCCATAGATTACCTATGCTTATTTTTATTTTTTAAAACTCCATTGTTTATAATTCAATTATTACCTATAGATTCCATATTTCTTATTCTTAAATTCAAATGGATTCTTAAGGCCTAGTTTTAATCCATCTAAATTCCCTATGCTTATTTACTTTTCTTAAACTCTATTGTTTATAATTCAATTAATACCTATAATATCTATGAATACAAAAATGAAACACCAAATATAACGAATAAATGAAATCAAGAGAGAATATCACACAAAATAGATAATTTTATTTATATGGGGGAGCCTCAAATCTCTAATGGTACAATAAAGAATTTGATTTCTTTTGATACAAAATATTGCAATACTAGGGTTCTCCAAAATCCTAGTGAACAATGCTAGTGGTGTCTTCAAAATCACTTATGATCCCAATAGAGGTGAGTGGGCTTTGTACTATCCAATACTGGACCACTCCAACTTAAGCAATTGGTCAATAAATATGTAGTATCTCCAAATATGCACACTAAAAGACAACAAACAATTCAATAGCAACTGTGAGGGCTCCACAGTGTGAGACCCTAAGAAATAAATATAAACCTGAGCTATGCAATATAAATAAAGTGAGTAGAATCTAAATATACATGAAATAAAATAAATCAATGCTAGATTTAATTTTTTCACTTGTTGTTATTTGATCTATAGTAGCTGTTGCAAGAAAATTGTGTGATGATGACCTAGCGACACCTGAGGATTTTTCTAGTCTTCAGTAGAAGATTTCGAAATACCCATGGGCACTTTGCAGTAGCAGAAAACACTCGTGTGTGTCTGGGGATGGTGAAAAGAACCTAAAGGTGCTCAAGAATAGTAGGTAGGTGTTTAGGAGTAGTAGAAAGGTATTTAGGGATTGAGGTGAGATCTGTAGAAGTAGATCTACTTCGGGCGACAGCTATGGTGATGGATGTGACGATGGATGCGAAGGCAAGGGCTACGATGGATGAAATCCTTAAGAAGCTCAAGGAAAGACTTAGGAAATTATTAGATTGCTTAGGGGTTGAGTCATCAAAATGACTCCTACTTGTAATATTCCCTAGGGCATATTAGGGTTTCAACGACATAATATGTGCGATTGAGATTACAATATGATGGAGGGTGGAGATTAAGTCTGGGTAAGTGGTGTGGATCAAGATGGATGAATTGCTAGGTTTAGGTTAAGATGGATGACTAGGTTTAATTTACACACACACATATATATATATATATACATTTATTAAATATATATAAAATATAATATTAAATATTAATATTTTAATATATATTAAACAAATATACCTAAATACATGTAAATAAATGGGTAAAAATAGTGGGAAGACCTGGATGGATGATGTAAAACACAAGGCAATGCAAAAATATGAGACACCTATTTTGGGTTGATGGTGAAGCAAATTTTCTGATATGTCAACATGAACTTGGAGACAAAACAATTTTTATTGTTTAGCTTACCCCCTCAATTGGAAAATGATTTTGCAAATGAATCTCACAAGCCAATTGAAAAAAATGAGTGCAAATAATTGTATGAATGAGTGATGCGATTGTGGATGATATGAATAACGTAAAAGGATGATATGAATTATGTGATATGATTCTATTTTTACTCCAATAGTTAAAGGGAATGTTTTCCAAGTGTAGATGCCATGATCATTTAAGATGTATCCCGTTGTGGGAAAGTCAAAACCAAATGTGGTTACCCCAAATTTGGGGTGATTCTATGTTGTTGAAGAATGTGCCTACCAGCATAATTGAAATGTAAGATGATGAAAAGCAAATAGAAAAGAAAAATAGTCTATCCTCGAGGCCACTCATGACTGCAACAATTCCTACATGCAATCCCTAAATGGTTGTTCAATCACTTTACCCAACCTGTATCCTCGAAGATTGGTGTAATTGTAAAGGAGATGGTAAGTTATAATTTTATTTGTATTTCAAGCCCCACAAACAAGGTCATAAATGATAGCTTTTGAGCAGATTGGTATTGGCATAGTCTCACTTGAAAGGTGAGGTATCAAAAGTGATTTTATTTTTGAACAAGAAGATATTGGATGATGAAGATGGCCAAGTGTACATATGGTGGTTTACTCATATTATCAAATTGCATGGATGTCAATCATTGTAATTACAAAGGATATAGGATAGACCACTAGATATGAGGTTCACCTAAAATTGTAGGTAAACTTGGCAAATGTGCAAATATAAATATTGATGGATGGAAATTATGTTGACATGAAGATGTGATGATGAGAAATGTATTGATGAATGCAATATGGAGTGATTTTGTGGAGGTAAGCTACATTTTTTAATATATGAATTCAAGTGACTGATTTTATTTTTTCCCAACATATGAAAGGGGTTTTTGACATGTGTATGATGCAATAACTATAAAAATATAATTATTGTGTCTATTATTTTTCCCAATAGATGAAGGGATTTTTATAGGGGAAATGCAATTCAATAATTATGTTTGTTCTTTGCCCCAAAAAATGAAGATTTTTTGATAACGCAAGTGTCCTTATGGTGATCTACCCATCCTAAAAAATTGCATGGATAACCAAGTCACTGCAACCACCAGGTTAATAGAATAAACCATTAAATACAAGGTTCACTTGTACTTGTAAATGTACTTGGAAAATATTGAATAAATGTGTAATGATGAATAAAATTGATGATGTTGGATGTGAAAGTGATCTATTTTTAACCCAATAAATGAAGGGGTATTTTAAAATGTAAGATTATTGCATCTATTTTTGACCCAATAGATGAAGGGGTTTATGATATGTCAAAATGCAATGCAATGATTGTGTATGTTTTTTGCTCCAAAAGATAAAGGTATTTTTAATAATATAAGTATCCTTATGGTGATATACCCGTCCTACCAGATTACATGGATAACCAATCATTGCAACCACCAAGTGACTAGGATAAATCACTAAATACAAGGTTCACTTGTACTTTTAAATGTACTTGGAATATGTAAAATGAAGATATAATGATGAATGAAATTTATGATGTGGAATGCAAGGGTTTTTGTGAAAATGCAAGTGATTGAGTTTATTTTTTCTCTAACAGATGAAGGGGTTTTTGAAATAGGGAAAAATTTGATGACTATGTATATTTTTTCCCTAACATATGAAGGGGGTTTTGAAATGGGGAAAATGTGATGATGTAGACACCAAAACAGCACCAATCCGATTATGTGACTGCAAACACTGATCGCATTGACACACACAGCCCCTAGGGCAGCCCCTAGAGGTCAAACAGTGGTCCTAACCACTCTCACAGTAGTTTTGGAAGGTCAGGAGTCAATTTGGCACCTTCAGGCACTCTGCTTCATACTCATTCCACCCAGGGATGATTACAAACTTCTATTCGCCCCACCCAGGGACGATTAGCAGTATTCACTCCAGGGTGGGGCGAATAGCAGGTTTGATGGGAAAAAAGTCAAATCTTGACAAATGGCAGCTCAGATCCACCACTTAATTCTTCCTTCATTGCATGGGAGTGTGAGTGAGCATTTTTTAGCGTTAGAGGCAGTTACAGAGGTAGTCATGAAGCCCCTAATCAGGGAGGAATCTCCTCCCTCCTAGGAAGGCATGATTGCCAAGTGGCGCCTCTGCATGCTCATCCAAAGAGACCTCCAGGTCTATAAATTGGTGAGTTTTCTCACCACAAAATATACAGAGAAGGAGCATTTTGAGCAACGAAGTGCTGTCATTTTACTTCCACACACACACCTTTTGATTTGTGCCTTTCGCATCCTTGATCTCTTTTGGAAGAGAGGTCATAGGGTGGTTATTGGAAGCGCAAATCTGGAACCAAAACCCGACATTTGGCCACAACATCCTACCAAATTTTTTGAAAACACCCCACAAGATATTTTGGACCCATCCCAAGTGGATTGGTGCCGAAATCGGGCCCCAAACGATGGGCGTCCTGCCCCTGGGCGCCCCCCACACTACTACAGTTCTAATCGCCCTGCCCCGGAGTGATTAGAAATCTATGGTATATTTCCCTTCTATTATTTTTGAATTTGATTATATGCTACTTAGATAGGTTGTCATTTAAATTTCACATTATTTTGAGCAATTTTGATCATGTTTCTATCATTTCTCGCCTTTACTAACATGCAGGTAGCATCATCAAATTCTTGGTGATAGAGGCCAAATTGGGAAAATATGACCTTCTGGGTCTTCCCAAAATTCCCCCAATTAGCTAAACCCAACTTTGTAGGTGATTTGGAGCTTCCCAAATATGACATTTGGGACAATGCCTTTTGACATTTTTGTTGTAGGTCTATTCATCCCGCCCCAGAGCGAATACAAATCTGTGATGAATTTCCTGACTATTCCATTTGTAGTGTTTTCCTTGTGAGGTTTTGATGCCCCTATAAAATTTTTAGTTCATTTGGAGCTATGCTAGTTATCATTTTATTTACATCTTGCTTGCACTAATTGAAGGCGTGGGGATTGCATGTTTTATTTTATCTATAGGTGCTACTGACTATTTTCTATTTCCTTGAACGTAGGATCTAGACATTGGAGGAGCAGCAAGGAGTCAACATTCATATACACAAGCGGTGGCGACATTTTGGTCCGCCCATATTACATGTGGGCACGCGGAAGAAGGATGGCTATCCATGGATGTGACAAGAAACATATTTAACGCTCCTATCCCTTAAAAGGGAAGGAGACGTATTGTAACATGAATTCTAAAAGCATATCAATAAAAAGGGTTGTCTTCCATATTGCTTTTATCTCATTTCGATTCGTTTATGTTCTTTCCTTTCATGCAATTTTCAATACATAGGCTTTTAGCATTAAGTTTGGTTTTACATGCATCATACTTGGAATTTTCCTTTTTTTTTTTGTATCCTCATGCTTTCAGTGGTGATCATGGTGGGACCCTTGTCCTCTATTTGTAAGATCAGAAATCTGATCAAAACTTGATTGTTTTTGCTTGCAGGTACCAAGTTTTCAAACGTTGGACTATTGTTCGTTCCAACCTGTGGCGAATACAGAGCTGGAATTCATCTTACCCAGGGACGAATGGGCATTTGCCCCACCCTATGATGAATACAGTCCTATTATTCATCCCACCCAGGGATGAATAGCTCTCTATGTAGTTTCAGGATAGAAACTCAGAACCAGCAGATTTGGGCAGAGAAGAGGTAAGGGTCTTGAACTCTTTCTATCATTTTTTGTTTTCTGTTTCCTATTTTTTTGGTTCTTTGCTTGCTTAGGAAAAGTTGTACTGCATGTTTATTTTCTTTCATGCAAAATAAAAAGAACCCCACACATCACGTGGCAACATAAACACCAAGGAGCTGGTCATAAAACCCTAGCCCTTGATCAAGACCAACGGTGGATTTCATCACCACCTTGGCTTGAATTTTGCATTCATAACCCCGATCGCTACTATTGCTAGACGTAAATCCTGATGAAAGCTGACCGAGTGTAGCTGGGGTGATTCCTAGTGCATGAGGATAAGTCTTCTATGGTAGGTGTCAAAAATAGGGTGATTCCCCTTTCGTACCGCCTACGTTCCACGTACCATCTGCTCTCACGTACCAACAGTTTCCCTCACGTAAGGGCGGGTATATAGAGAGGTTGGTATATCGGCCTGGCAATGGTATATCGAAGGGGCGACCATTTTTGGGAGCCATAAGAGCCATCATATTGCATTTAAACATTCTTTACAAAAGCTTTCAAAAACAAAATCAAAACACACTAAACCAGGTTTAGAGCACACCTTTAATATTTAAAATGAGATAATCATTGTTTTGCGTGTGTGATATTTTCTGTTTAGTGTAGCATAAAAATCATAAAAAAAAATAGGAAAGCACCACCATGGTGTACACCCGTAGCCAAGCCCAATCAAGGGCGGAAGCTACGGAGAGTGTACAAGGGGGGACAAGTCACCTCCGCTATAGCCCCAAGGACTTGGTCATTCCACCTTGGTGGCCTGGCCCCCAAGAGAGCCCACATCGTGCCATTTTAGAATGGGACTATAGGGGCACCCCTTCACGGGGCACTCCCATCCAACATAGACCCTTTCAGGAGGAGTCCTTACATGTGGCACTCAATATAAATGGGAAGGCTCCCTTGGAAGCTCGGTATGAGTGGCCACCGTGTGATGAAGTGCTAGAATAGTAGAGGGTCCATGAGGAGAGGCCACATGATTATGTCATCCCTCCTTTACCCCCCATCACTGTTAGGAATAATAGACAAAATCCAGAGCACAAGGTGCTTCAAACAGGGTGAGCCAACTCTACCCGCCCCTTTCACGTATATGAAAGGGAGCATGAGGAAGATCATTACATTCCTCAAGAGCAATACATAGCATGGGAGCAATGCACCTCCGCACCTGCTATCTACCAGAATCACCTACTGAGGCCAGAGCCTCGAGTGAATGCCACCAACCTCGATAGAGGGAAGCGACCTATAGAGATCTCAGATCATCATGACCAAGATAAATGCATAGGAGAGGCATCTAGGCCTCCTAGACTCAATATGGTGGAACAAATCGACCTGGAAGTCGCCAGACATGCCGCCCACCAAGCATAGATTACGTAGCTTGAGCAAGACCAACAATAGCTAGAGCATCTATATCACCTTAGCAAAGAGTGCATTCGATACCAAATAGATGAGCTGCTCCATAACACTATGCTTGAGAGGGTTCCAACCCCTCGCACCCAAAGAGCAGAACCATATGAGAGGTGCAACCCCTTGGTACGAGATAGGTCCCCATGACCTTACCAAGTGCTACCTCCGAGACCTCCTAGACCTGAGAGGGAGGCCACTCCCAGGAACAATGATGGGCACCCTCCGTGGGGACCCACCCATGGTCATAGGTCTCATCCAAAAACTCCTCAAGAAGCCTATGAGGAGTATGAACAAGAAGAAGAGTAGGCCGAAATGCCCTACCAAGGCAGAGGGGCTGCTCTCCGACCACCCCTCCATAGGCCTCAAGTCTCCCACAACCCACAATAGGAGCTAACTAAGGAGGAAGAGATTAAATCTTTCGATGCATATAAAGCACTGCTAGAGCGCTTGGAGTCTATGGAGACCAAGACTTCTGGGCCCCAAAATCCCATGTTACGCCAACTCCGTAGTCATCCTGTGCATCCGTCAGTGCTAGCACCCCCTTACCCTGAACACTTTAAGCTACCTCAGTTGGCAATATTTAGAGGTGAGGAGGATGCCCAAGAGCATGTGACTAGATTCCTGAGCCAATGCTTTGGCATTCAGGATAATGATGCTTTGTTGTTAAGAACATTTATCACCACGTTCGTAGGCCCTGCCTCGGATTGGTTCACTCAATTGCCAAAGCATAACATTAGCAACTTAGATCAGCTAGTGGATGCATTCCTCGAATGCTTCACCTTCAACACCAAGAAGAAGGTGTCACTAAGTGACCTAGCCAGCCTCAGGAAGTATGAGGAAGAAACCATGGCGGCCTATGGGAACCGATGGAGGACTTTGCTTTCAAAGCTGCCCTACCTCCCTCCTATGTCCGACCTCACCCAAATGTTCTCAAAGAGCTATTTGAGATCGATCTCTATGCTATTGTAGCTGCAACAATATGCCACTTTAGAGGAAGCTCTAGCGCAAGCCAGAATCATTGAAGAGATCAAGATTCAGGATGGTGAGATAGCCAAGCCAAAGAAGAAAGAATGGTCTAAGAACACCAAAATAGGGACCACGCAATAGAAACCCATTGTGGTCAATCAGGTTGCTATAAACGTCCCCAAGCCTGCACAAGCAACACAACCCCAAAAGGCTAACTATCAAGTGGTGCCTCTTAATAGTTATGACCGAGAAAATTAGAGGCAAGAACAAAATCAGCAGCGTCACCCTAGGCGACAATTCACACCTTACATAGAGTCCAGAGACTCCTTGTTTGATCGCTTGTCAGTGGCAAACTTGATCAACCTGCTCGAGATTCAACCCATAGATCCCAACATGCCAAAACCTAAGGGCTATAGGGAAGATTTGTATTGTAGGTTCCATAGGCGGAAGGGACATGACCTTAATGCATGTTGGAAGTTTAAGGGCTTGGTGCAAGACCTAATAGATAACAAGACATTAGCGGTGGATAATCCCATGGCACCAAGCAACCAACAAATGGAGGTCTTTAAGGACCCCTTGCCTGCCCATGATGCATAGGAAAAGACCCTACAAGTCAATGAGATCACACAGAACTGCCCCATGCAGGGGTATGTAGGGATGATCAGTATAGTGACTCGAAATAGGAGGTATCCGAGTGTAGCTACCCCCGCGGAAGCTACAGGAGAGGTGCCAACAACGTCACAACCACAACAACACCTTGCACAACCTCCTTCGCCTAGACCCATGGCCACAATTTAGACCAAACTCACTCAGAGCTTGAGGACCACGTCGGCTAGGCTCTCCATATACGAGCTCATACAACAATCAACGCCCCATCGGGAGGCTCTAATGGAGATATTGAAAGCCATCGAGTTGCAGCCCCACGAAGCAAATTCCTTCAACAACTTTGTGGGACATGTCAAACGATGCACTGAGCCAGTCATCACCTTTCGAGAAGACGAAGTGAAATCAGTGGCTGATGATATGGCGGATCCACCCCTGCACGTTATCGCGTGGGTCAACGAGATTCTGTATAAGAGGGTGTTGGTAGACACTGGCTCATCCAGTAATATCATCACAATAGTGGCATTGAAACATCTAAAGTTGCCAGCATCTCACATCATGGCTTCCACCTACACTCTATGAGCATTCAATGATGCGATATGCTCGACAGTTGGCACAATTGTCCTACCCATCCAGGTGGGACAAAAGACTATACCTACATTGTGCCATATTTTGGAAGGTGAGATGGCCTATAACATCTTGCTGGGTCGGCCATGGATCAGGGACATGAAGTGTGTCCCTTCGATAGCTCATCAGTGCTTAAAGTATACATTTGAAGGGGAGGTGCATGTAGTCCCGATGGACTTAGAACCCTTCAAGTATTGCAATGCGGTGTAGCTGATGCCGCAATCGACCCTTCCATCAATGCATTTGGATTTTTAGTTGAATCCATCTAAACAGGGTCCGATTCCGTAGGCATCCCCATTGACAAACCCATCAAAACCATAATCGGGTCCATCTTCATCGGCTGGTCCTTCACCAACGATGCCACCTACGGTGGCCACATAGAAGGACAAAGGGAAGAAACCCCTGGAAGAGGCACCGCCATCAGTATCAACTATCTCTACTGAGGAGATGCCTAGCAAGATGGAAGTCGAGGCTCCTAGTTCACCCGACATGGAGTGGACTTCGGAAGAACTTTCGTTCCCTCCCCCTCAATCACCAACAATCATCATTGAAATGGCCAATACGGGCCTAGGGGAGTATCTGGTGTGGAATATTGTAGCAACACCCGCACTAGAGTCCATGCAGGACATGGGGAGACCTCGCCTCCCCATTGGTACTATTGTTCCTCTAGGCTACCCGCCGAACCAGACAAACTTTGTGTATGGGGGCCTTGATCATGGTATTGAACCATACATGCAAGAGGATGAAGATGAAGAGCCCTTTGCAGAAGATGTCAACTATTTGTCCAACCCAAACTTTGCTTTGAGATACCTTGGCCAATGCAATTGGCATGGATATGGGTTAGGCAGATATGAGCAAGGAGTGCGTGTTCTTTGCCAACCAAGATATCAGATGCCATACGACAAATCGAGGAGTAGGGTTCAACCACCCCCTACCCCTGGACATCTTGGTAGAGAACATGCAAGGCCTAGGGATAGGCAACAAGGGTGGATTGGCATTAGATCCCTATGCCAATCCTAATACAACATATACATTGGAGGATTATCTCCCATGGTCGACCACCAACCTTGTTAACCTCAACAACCCTTTCCCTTCGCTCGAGAGAGGAGAAAGTTTGAGAGCTCACCTCCAAAGGGGATATAGACAAGGTCAGGAAGGATCTTTAGAAGATGAGTCAGAATATGAGGTAGCACCATGGGATCCCTTTGAATCAGATAGCAATCACTCACAAGTGACCCCCATGGATGATTATCAAGAAAGCCTCTTGGCAATGTTCCCTTTGGTGGCTCCCATCGAGCAAGTGCCACCACAAGACAATCAGGCCCCACCGTAGAGAGCGGAACAACCCCAATGGGGCCAGATCAATTTGCTCGAGCAAGATGAGCCTCTAATGTCACGAACAGTTGTTGGAGCCAATGAAGGCCTTTGGATCTCTGACAGTGATTATGAAGATGAAACTGAGATGGCCTATCTCAATCATATGCGACAGCAACAATACCCCTTGGAGATTAATGACATATTTGAACAACTAAACATAGTGCCAGGGCATGAGTGGTACGTAGACCCAGTGTGGTGGGACC
This sequence comes from Wollemia nobilis, assembly GCA_028583015.1. Lineage (NCBI taxonomy): Eukaryota > Viridiplantae > Streptophyta > Pinopsida > Araucariales > Araucariaceae > Wollemia > Wollemia nobilis. Next base: position 337,168 of record JAQPPZ010017051.1, read on the forward strand.
AAGTGTTGAATCCACCACTTTGGGCATACGGAGAACACCTTCCGCCCAGAGACCCTATAGCGACATCAGTGCCGAGGGTAGACCCTATCTTCCTATCCACACATAGGGCCGATCCATTCATGCCAATACCTCCAGAGCCAGACCCGGAGCACAGAGAACATCCAGAATGTTTGAGTCATCACACCCATAGTAATGGAGACCAAAATCATTTCATCAACATGATCTCCATTGACTTAACCGCCCCCATCCACAATCTGGCCGATCCAACACAGTCATTGTATCTAGACATAGATGCCATAGACTGGGATCACGTCAATTCACCACCATCCCCATCAGAGTACTGGCATTTTGATGAAATGCTCCATTTCACCCCAGAGCCAACTCAAGATATCTTCCATGCTGAGGAGGAACCCGAGGTTCCCAACATAGATTTGAACTCAGCAAATGATATCCACTTGATCCCAACTCCACACCAGTTGGAGGATGGGTCCCACATGTCAGTCGAGGAGATGACTGACGTAGACATCGGCTTGGATCCAATGAATCCATAGATTATCAAGCTAGGGGTAAGCTTATCTCCCGAAGAGCAAGCCGACTACATTACCCTTCTCAAAGAGAAGAAGGAGGTTTTTGCATGGTCCTACAAAGACATGTCGGGGCTAGATCCGTAGCTAGTCATGCATAACCTAATGCTTGATCCGAAAGTCAAGCCAGTTAAGCAAAAACTACGTAAGATGCACCCAACAGTGGCCTTGATGGTCAAAGATGAATTGCAAAAGTTGTTGGATGCATAGTTTGTCATCTGCATGGATTACCCACCATGGTTGTCCAACATGGTGCCCATCAAGAAGCCTGATGGGAGGATTCGCATATGCACTAATTTTTGAGATCTAAACAAAGCGAGTCCTAAGGATGATTTCCCCTTGCCAAGCATCGACGCATTGGTAGACGCTACAGCAGGTCACGAAATGCTATCCCTCATGGATGGTTTCTCAGGATACAATCAGATTCGTATCAATCCCGAGGACCAACTAAAAATGGCGTTCACAACGCCTTGGGGGACATTTTGTTATAAGGTCATGCCCTTTGGCCTTAAAAATGCTGGTGCCACCTACCAACGTGCCATGACATACATCTTCCATGATTACATGCATAAAACTTTGGAAGATTACATGGATGATTTGTTGGCCAAATCTCTTTTGCGCCCAGATCATCTCGATGACTTAAGCAAGATCCTCGATCACCTCATGGAACATAAAGTCAGACTGAATCCCAAGAAGTGCGTATTTGGCGTCACATCTGGAAAACTCTTGGGTTTCATAGTCTCAAAGTGAGGCATCGAGGTGGACCCAAACAAAGTCAAGGCAATCCTTGAAATGCTCCCCCCAACTACCATTAAGCAGCTCAGAAGCCTGCAGGGAAAGGTCACATCAATTAAGCGCTTCATAGCATAGCTATCTGACAAGTGTCGACCCATGAACAAATTATTGCATAAGGGGGTAGCATTTCACTGGGATGACGAGTGCCAGTCAGCCTTTGATGACATTAAACAATACTTGGCTTCACCACCAGTATTGGCACCACCTAGACCAGGAGTGTCATTCTACTTATACATCTCAGCTACTGAGGTGGCACTGGGTGCCATGTTAGCCCAGAAGAATGAACTTCACAAAGAATAGGCTACTTATTATCTTAGCCGCACCCTGGTCAGTTATGAACTTAACTATGCATACGTTGAGAAGCTCTGCTTGGCAGTGGTGTTTGCTACCAAAAAGTTATGCCATTACATGCTGAGCAACACGATGTATGTTGTGTCTAAGGAGAATCCATTGCGGTACATGATGAGTCGCACTTATCATAGTAGCCGCACGACGAAATGGATCATGTTGTTGATGGAGTTTGACATAGAGTTCATTGGACAGAAATCCATCAAAGGTCAAGTCATAGCCGATCAACTAGCAGAGGCTCCCCTCGAAGATGATCAGCCTCTGGTCATAGAACTACCCGATGATGGGGTCTTCCATGTCTCAGAATCGCCAGATTCTGATGAGCCTGAGTCACAGGCCGACATAACCCTATTTTTTGATGGTTCTAAATGTGAGCAAGGGGGTGGTGCGAGAATTGTATTCTTCACACCGCAAGGGGCTCCAATGCCTCTGTCATTTAAATTAGACTTCCCATGCACCAACAACAATGCAGAATACGAAGCCTTGCTCATAGGTCTTCAGACAACAATCACCATGAACATCAAATGATTGAACATCTTTGGTGATTCACTGCTAATTGTCAACCAAGTTAAAGGGGTATTCCAGTGTAAATGCCTAGTTCTGTAGGCCTACAAAGCCCTTGTGGACAAATTCTTGGCAAATCTTGAATGGTACGACATCGAGGCACTCCCTCGATCATCGAATCATTTTGTGGACACTATGGCCTCCTTGGGGTCACTAATCCTGCAAGACATTTCTGGTGATATGACAACCATTCAAGTCAAAACACTATCGCAATCTGCGATGGAGCGTGCAAGCTCTGACTTAACGCCAAGAATCCACCTGATCCAGATTGAACCATCCCCAGACACGTTCTCTCGAATCCATGATTGTCTGAATCATGCCAACTAGGGGTCCTTGTTCTCCCCTACTCCCCTTAATAGCAACACAACGCTATTCTTACAAGTTCTTTCCCGCTCAAATTTTGCTAGGGATGAACTTCAAGAGGGATTGGCTATTCATACCGTCGAGGCTTCTGATCAGCAGGATTGGTATTCACCCATAAGGGACTACCTCAAGTTAGGTAACCTCCCACTTGGATTGATGCATGCCACAAAATGAGCATTCAAGCAGAAAGCGGCAAAGCATGTCTTGTTAGGAGACATTTTGTACCATCGTAGCTATGAAGGAATCCTCCTTCATTGCTTGGACCAGCAAGAGTCCACTTGGGCGATCACCCAAGTGCATGATGGTACATGCGGTGGCCACTTCAGTGGTATGGCCATCGCAAAGCGCATTCTTTGCATGGGCTATTACTGGCCATATTTAGAGCGAGATTGTTGCATGTATGTAAGGAAGTGCATGAAGTGTCAACACCATGCCAATTTGACACACGTACCTTCTCAAGCCTTGCAGCCGATCCAATCGGCTTGGCCATTTTCATAGTGGGGTTTAGATCTAATCGGAAAGATCTCCCCTACATCGTCAAGCCATCACACGTTTATCATAACGGCCACAGAGTACTTCACCAAATGGGTGGAAGCAATTCCACTTACCTCTACGACTGGAACCCGCATTTCGGAGTTCATTTTACATAATATCATATGTCATTTTGGTATTCCATCCAAGATAATCTCGGATAATGGGACGTCATTCAAGAACAAAGACGTGCATGCTTTGACCACAAAGTACAAAATTCAGCATAGTTTTTTGACACCCTATTATCCGTAGGCAAATGGGCAAGCAGAGGCATCAAACAAAATGCTAGTTGCCATCCTCAAAAAGATAGTCATAGACAGTCATAAGGATTGGCACATTCAGATCCCACTTGCCCTGTGGGCTTATCGCACTAGCATTCGGACGCCCACTAGGGCAACTCCATTTTCGCTCGTGTATGGCTCCGAGGCAATCATGCCTCTCGAGTTGGAAATTCCTTCCATGCACATATCAATGCAAGAGTTCATCGATGATGACACTGCATGGCAGGCCCGGTTAGACCAACTTACGTTGCTCGATGAATGATGCGTTAATGCTCTCGAGCATTTACGTATCTATCAAGAGTGACTTAAGAGGGCATACAACATGAAGGTTCACCCGAGGGACTTTCAGGTTGGTGACTTAGTCTTAAAAGAGAACCAACAAAACTCTAACTTGCCGCCCCATCTAAGGGACAAATTCATGACAAACTGGTTAGGTCCTTATGTCATCGACAATAAAATAGGACCTGGAACATACCGGCTAGCCTCTCTTGATGGAATCAAGGAACTAGAACCCTTGAACATCAATCATTTGTGGCCATTCCATATTTAAAAGAGCCATAGCCCAAACAAAATGCTCCAAGGATTCCCACAATCGCTTGGTCAATCCCAAAATGCTCCAAGGATTCCCATAATCACTTGGTCAATCCCAAAAGCTCCAAGGATTCCCACAATCGCTTGGTCAATCCCAAAATGCTCCAAGGATTCCCATAATCGCTTGGTCAATCCCAAATAGCTCCAAGGATTCCCACAATCGCTTGGTCAACCCCAAAAATGCCCCAAAGGTGCCCATTACCCCTTTGGTCAAACCAAAAAGCTCCAAGGATTCCCACAATCGCTTGGTCAATAATAAGAAAATTCAAAAATAATAAAATCATCAAAAACAACAAAGATTTGCATCTCATTTCCATGCATGCTCAAAATCATCACAACAATAAAGAGCTCTCTTTGCATCTCATCTTCATACTCATAAAAATCAATCCATCAAAAACACAAAAATAATAGCTGCATTAAGCATCACATCCATACATTGCATATTTGTGGTCATACAGGTCAAAGGCACCATAGAACTGTAATTACTCGGAAAATCCATCTGTTCCCACATTTCTCCATTCTGTAAACAGTCCATCAAAAATAACCACCATTCACGTTATTTTACCATATCATAGTCAGTGGTCTTCTAATGTATCTAGAGTTTTGTCATTTAGCTGTCATTAGCCTTCTAGCCAAATACTGTACAAAGTCAGATAGATTTTCCAAAGGTAGAGTTCTACTTGGATCACACCTTGTTACGTAGCATCCCAACACAAATTAAAACACACATAAAAATTCCAAAGTTGTGTGAATGAAAGATGAAACCTACAAAGCAATCCAGGTCACCATAAGCGAAATGGTTATCTTGTTCATCCCCCTATGCGAATGACCCCAAGAATGCTGAGAGTTGGCAAAAGGACAAGCATCTTCCCTACCCAATTCCCCAAGAATCCCAAGTTCTCAAAAAGTTGCAAACATCATAAAATTTTGCAAAAGTCAAAACTCCAAAAATTTGACATCACCACCAAAGTGCATACATCAAAAGGCACATACAATAGTGATTCTCATCACTCAAAATTCAAATCCCTTGCTCAAAAAAAAATATATATAATAAAAATAAACAGTGATTTTTATCACTACAAAAGAGCAAGTATCCCAATACAATTGAAGAAAAGAAGGGAGTCGAACTTGAATCCCTGGAACTCTCAGCATTCAGAAGGTCATGAAGTAAACCTCAGTACCGATTTGGTGGATAGCCTATCGGTCACTGGTGGTAAACCTCCCGCATGATGATATATCTATCACATTAACTCGTGTACAGATCAATGTTTGCATGTGGATGAGCTAGCTTATGGTATCCTAGATAGCACCGTAGATTAATCTGACTAAATACAACAAAGGAGTTAGTGGAGCTAATTAGGTGATCCTCAAGTATAGGTTTGGTTGACAGACCTATCTGGCACTGGCGGTATCCTGACAAATACCACATAAACAAACTCAATTGCACACACAAGGATGTGAAATAACTTGGTCAAAGACAAGTCCGATTCATACCTTGTCCAAAAGTCTTGTAAGATAACATTACAGTCATGGCTAGTTGGTTAAAACATTTGAGTCTCAAAAAACCTTAACTACATTCTAAACCACCTGTGCAATCTGTCATCCTCGAATTGCCATCAAAAAATACAAAAATAGCATGTATACAACAAAAGTCATTTACCACAACAATCGCCTAAGACAAAAAGCCATAAGTTCTAAACAGTCTATGGTGCCCCCGCCAAAAATCACAAATTTAATTCATCCATTCCATTTGCATATCCTAAAAATTAGAAACATTTGCATTCATCATAACATATGCATCCATCAACAGTCAATTAACATGCATACATACACATTCAACAATCATTGAGCATAACATCAAATGTCGACATGTGTATAAACAAAATAAAGTCATCTGTATATATATCATCAAAAATTCCCATAGGCTACAATAACCGGTCATCTGACCCCGCAAAAGCAAAACCTCAAAAACCCCCAAGCCTAGGGCATCGGCCACCATGATCACGTAGGATCGGTGCGACGAGAACTACCCCCCATGGTGTGGGTCCTATGGGACCCCTCAGGGCGGCTACTGCTAGCCCCCGCATCACGCCTACTAGCCCCCCTCATCCAGTCACATCGAGAGGATGTTGACTACTCGTATCTTCCCCTCTCCGAGTGTGAAGACCCACCTCTAGAGGGCTCGTATCCACCCATCGAGGTGGATAATCTCTTCCTCCAGCTCTAACCGATGCCACACCAAGTCCAGCTCCCACTGATGATACTATCATCACTACTACACTCGCACTATCCCCCTTCTCTCCCGCTACATCCGTAGGAGATCAATATCTCGTGCAGCATCGATATCCCCCTCCCATCGATGGTATGTAGCCAATGCATTCTCCCACTCACTAGCTACGTTCGCAGGATATCCCTCTCCCATAGCGCATCCCCGAGCTCCTCATCTCGCCTCCGAAGCAGCCCCTCCAATCATGCATTCTCAACACGCAACCCTACCTCCATATCCTCCAAAACTGCCTGAGGCATTGGCATCTCTAGAATAGTAGCCTGCTCTGGCTCCCACTTCTCTGAGAAGTCCTGCATCTTTGGCTGCTCCAGAACCCCAACATCCTCCCCCACAAAATCATCCACCTCTACCATATCTGCATCCTCCAGTGGAACCCCCCAACCCTCACCTGGTGCCTCTGCACCCTCATCACCTCTGCTGCTACCTCGACACCTCCTAGTGGTCCCTCTCCCCACCATCACCGTAGTGTCCACCACTGGTCATACTCCATGGTAGTCCCGACGTCGTCCACATCTAGGATATCAATAGTTGTATCTGAATCCTCGCCTAGCAGTGCAATGACCGGCCAGGCCAGAGTCCTCTCGTCCCCCTAGTGTCGATAGACCACGGGCTCACCAGGAAACCCCTGGCGCACCCCAAACTATCGTGTCACCTAGCTATAAGGGAAGAACTCCTACTCGGTCCCATGCCACCCAATCAGCCATCACCCCTTGTGAACCCGCTGGAGCCACTCTCCAGCCTCAGGCCAGGCTGGACAATCCCGGTAGGGGCGCTAGAACACCTCCCCTAGAGTAAGCCGAGTGAAGGCATCGGCATAGTGCCCTACGACACCTGCCCACCATTGAATCTACCCCTGCTCCTCAGACCACCACCATAGAGCCGCGTAACCTATATCCCTATCCACCATCTCCACTCGAGTCATCCATGGCAACCCCATCGACCTCTCCACCGCTATGTGCTGCCAAGCCCAACACTGCAACAAGAAGCTGCACCCAATACCCTTTCACCTTCGATAGCGGACCTCGTACAGCTCATCATAGAGCTGTTCTAGCAGCGTCTACCCCCACCTCATAATCAAGGGCTCATGCATTGGACACTCCACCAACCGAAAGACCACATCCAATAGGTTCCATGGGAACCTCGCACCTGACGAGTCAGGTAGCAGCATGTTGGAAATGAGGCCCATAAGTACTGCGTGCCTCAATCCCAACACCCCCTTCTCCAGCCACCATCAAACCAAAATCCCACCAATATAGCAGTCACCCTCTGCCCTCTCCACTGGGCTATCCACACCCAACTCCTCCCCATGCCCGAAGCATCGTGTCAGTATAGCTATCCGCTGATCACACGGTGTCATCCTGATCGACAATCCATCTATCAAAATCTATAGAATTCGATAGATATCCTCCAAGGTCACTATCATCTCCCCTATTGGGAGATGGAAGGTGTTGGTCCGGGGATCCCACAAGTTGATCAGGGCCATCAGATAGGCCCGATCCCCGACCACAGGATCCATCCAAGTCACTTGCTTGAGCCCAAGGGCATCAAGCCACTCCCAATCAGCCAAAGTCAGTGCCTCCCACGCTTTGGTGAAAATTGTGGGCACATGGTACCGGCTCTTCACAACCTGCAAAGGAAAACAAAATAAAAACATTAAAATCATGAAAAATAGTACAACAATAACATGAATATACAACAATGCATAAAACAAATGTAAATAAAAATAGACGAATGCCGAACAACAATATTCACAAAAATTATGCAACCATGAACTTGCAAAATAAAATTTTTACATTCAAACAAAAATAAATTCCCACTTCGGAGAGTGGAGCAGCAGTCTCCAAGTGCGGGGAGGGAGGAGATGTCGATGGGTGGGAAGTCATCTACAGGGGAGCCCGGGAGCGGCTACGGTTCGTGTCTTGGGCGCAGCGGAGCAATCGAAGGGCACTAGGGATCCGGAGGTGCGGAAGCGTCCGGACCCATTGAAGAAGACCGGGCTGTTGACGGTGTCAGTCGGGGTAAGGACCCACCAGACAAAGGGGGTGGTGGGGCTCAAAAGTCTTATGCCCAAGCAGCGGCCTCAGAAACCCTAAACGGGTTTTTTACCAAAGAGTTGTTTTCGGTTGGGGATGAGCTGGACATCCCGGTGGAAGTTCTTTCAAGCTTCATGGAGTTTGAGAAATTTACCCTCATAGGCAAATTCATTGGCGGCCGTCCCGACATGGAAACTATCCGAAAGTGGGCAGCAAGCAAATGGAGGACTTTTGGTCATATGGAGCTAGCGGCCCTATCCCGAGGTTTTTTTGCCATTAGACTGAACAATAAGGAGGATTACTGTAAAATTTTGGCTGGCGGGCCATGGTTTTTGGGCCGCAGAAGTTTATTCCTTAGGAAGTGGGACATGGATTTCAGTCCTGATACCCAGAACATCAACATTGCCCCAATATGGGTTAGGCTCCCGAATCTTCCCCTCTTTGGCTGGCATGAAAATGTCATAAGGGGTATTGCGCGCTCCATTGGGGAGTTGGTCACCATTGACCCACCCAACCGAGCTCGAACAAGGTTTGTCCAAGCCCGTTTTTGTGTTCTGGCAGATTTGGAGGCGGAACTCCCAACTTTCATCACTCTTCGGTCTGGAGGTACCTTTCTTCATAAACAAGCTATTGTCTATGAAAATAGACCAGCTTTATGCCCCCAGTGTCGGTCCCAAGGGCACCTCCAATCCCAGTGTCCTCTTCAAAAATTGGGTAAGCAGAAGCGTGAAAATGACAACCCCCTGGAGCATGGGGAAGGTCAGGCGAAGCAGTCAAATCTTCCAGATGCGAAGGGTCATGAATCTCCAGGCCCCTCTAGAGTCTACGTCGGACTCTCTCAGCCTAAAGAGAATCCCACTCTCCAATCGGACCCCGAGCAACTTGAGGCTGACAATCAGCAAGGAGCAGACTCCCACTTGGAAAGTGAATCGCAGGAAGAGAAGGAACGGACCCCATCCCAAATTGTGACTCAGACTGTTTCTCTGCCCCAAGATATGGGTCATCCCGATTTTAGCCAGTCGCAGACGATGCTAGAAGATTACCTCTTAGGAAGGAGGGGTGAACAATCCGGTCACATTAGCCCCCGAAACACGAGGAGCCAAAAGCAAAGTGTGGATTTTGGTAGTGAGAGGAAGCAGGGCCGTCCTCCTAACAAAGACAGGCGGGACAAAGAGACAACAAATGACGTTGCAAATGGAACCCAGCGTTTGCTGGTTCTGGATGACTGTGGCGCTCAGACGGACGAAGCGCATGCATCAAAACCTCCCCCTCAACAAGGAAGGGGAGGCAAGAAAAACCTCAAACTATCCAGATGAAAGTCCTCTCATGGAATGTGAGAGGACTGAACAGTGCAGCCAAACGAAGGTTAGTGGCTGATCTCCGTAGGAGGACTAATCCTTCCATCCTTATTTTGCAAGAGACCAAGGTCGATGCTATCTCCTCTGATAAAGTTGCGAAGGCCATTTGGGCCAAGGCAAATTGTCTGTCCAGCCCTGCAGTGGGAACAGCGGGAGGACTCATGGTTCTATGGGACCCTTCGAGGTTTGAGGGCAGCCTGCTATCAACTTCCAACAGAATCATCAATGTATTGTTCCAGTCCAAAACCACCAATTTTTCCTGGATTATGTCCAACGTTTATGCTTCAAATTCTGCCACGGAGAGAGCAGAAATGTGGAAAGCTATCTCTCAGATGAGGGAGAATTTTAGTAATTTTCCTTGGGTTTTAGGGGGTGACTTCAATTGTCCCCTTCATCCTTCGAAAAAAAAGGAGGATCCGACCACTTCAGCCGCAGCTTGGAGGACTTTAGGGATTTTGTCTCTACTAATGGCTTGCTCGACATCGAACTCAAAGGGGCTTCCTTCACTTGGAGTAATAGAAGGATTGGGAGCGGTTTGATTCAAGTCAAGCTCGACAAATTTTTTATGTCCCAAGAAGCCATTCCTATCCTTGGCGGGGCTATCCTTTCGGCTCTTCCAAGGATTGGGTCTGACCATAACCCTATTTTCTTGGAGGCGGATGATGGGCCTATTTTTAAAACCCCCTTCAGATTTGAATCCATGTGGATCTCTCACAAGGACTTCAAAGGTTTGGTTTCAGCGTGGTGGCAATTGAAGGTGGAAGGAAATGCTCCTAAGAGGGTGGCTCTAAAGCTCAAAATGGTCAAAGAAAAGCTGAAAGTTTGGAATAAAGAGGTTTTCGGCAACATTTTTGAGTCCAAAAAATCCATCTCTGAGAACCTGAAGGTTTTGGAGGAAAGGATGGAACTCGAAGGTTACACTGAGGGTCTCAGGGAGGAAGAGCGGAGTCTTTTGGTGGACTTTCATTCTATTCTCGCTAGGGAGGAAACGTTATGGCGCCAGAAATCTCGTGACCTTTGGTTGAAGAATGGAGACACCAACACGAGGTTTTTCCATGCGTCTACTATGAGGCACAGAGGGGCCAACAAGATCAGAGAAGTGGCTTGTAAGGATGGGCGCATTACCGGGGAGATAGAGGAAATCGGGAGCGAAGCGGTTGACTTTTTTAGGATTTGCTTGGCACTCCTCCGGACAGCAACCTTCAGGTCCAGAAATCTCTGCTCGCCAATTTTTTGACTAAAGTCCCCCATGAGGTAAGCATTAAGCTTATGGAACCTTTTTCCTCGTCCGAGATTAAGGAAGCATTGTTCTCCATGCAACCAGATAAGGCCCCTGGCCCCGATGGTTTCCCCCCGATTCTTCCAAGTCATGTGGGAGGTCGTGGGTCCGGATGTGTGCGATGCTATTCGGGTTATTCAAGCTTCCAGATCCATCCACCCGAAACTCAATTCCACCTTTCTTGCCCTCATTCCTAAGTCTCCTGCCTGCAAAAGTTTCTCTGACTATCGGCCCATCAGCTTGTGCAATGTTTTTTACAAGATTCTTACCAAGTCTATAGCCAATAGACTCAAAACAGTCCTCCCCATCCTGATTGATCCTTGTCAGGGAAGCACTGTTAAAGGCAGAAACATTCTTGATGGTGTCATCACTGTCCATGAGACCCTTCATTCCGCTTACCGCTCCAAGAATGCTGCTCTTTTTCTTAAGCTCGACATGAACAAAGCCTTTGACCGGGTTGATCAAAATTTTTTGTGTGCAGTCCTCCTCAAGTTCGGCTTTCATCCCCACTGGATTGACCTTGTCTACAGTTGTATATCCACTCCCTTTTTTTTGTCCTGGTCAATGGGTCCCCAGCTGGGTATTTCCAAAGCGCCAGAGGCCTCAGACAGGGCGATCCTTTATCCCCCATCCTTTTCATTCTTACGGCGGAGGTTCGAGTTGGTCCATGAAAGAGGCTCTTCGTCAGAACAAGATTTTTGGCATTTTGCCGACTTCTAGAGTTGATCCTGTCACTCATCGGCAATTTGTGGATGACACCCTCATCTCCACTGGGGCGTCCGTTGCCCAAGCCAAATCGCTCAAGCGGATCCTGTCTCGTTATGAGCAAGCTGCAGGGCAAAAGGTCAATTACATCAAGAGCAAAATCTATTTTATTAACACTCCCCTACGCAGGCAACTTCGGATTGCTAGAATTCTTGAATGCACTATTGATTCCCTGCCTACGTCCTATCTGGGGTTGCCTCTATCTTATAGCGGGCGGGCGAGTGGGGATATGTGGAACATGATTCTTGAGCGCCTTCACAAGAAACTCGAAACTTGGAAGGGCAAACTCCTGTCGCAAGCCAGAAAAGCCACCCTTACCAAAGCTTGTCTTCGGGGGATCCCGACCTACTTCATGTCGGTGTTCATGCTTTCGGTTGCAGTTCACTCCAAAATTGAGAAGATTCAGAGGACCTTTCTATGGTGCGGCAGCGAAGAGAAATCTAGACTCCCCCTTGTTGCCTGGGACAAGGTGTGTTCGAGGATAGACCAAGGCGGTCTGGGGTTGAGAAGATCAAGACTTATGAATTTGGCTCTGATAGCGAAGCACGCTTGGAGGATTCTATCTAGCGACCCGGTGGAGTGGGTTAAGCTGGTTAAAAAGAAGTATCTTGGCCCCATTTCCTTCTTGGATGTTGAGACCTCCTCCGTGGCGTCGACCTTTTGGAAATCTGTGCTCCAAACCCGACATTTGATCAGCCTGGGAGCCCGCTGGATTTTGGGTGATGGCAACCTCATTTTCTTTTGGAAGGATAGGTGGGCGACTGAAGAAGCCCTTGGGTCGAGGGCGGATCTCGTTGGGCTGAGAGGTTTGACTGACCCTAACTCCCAACTCAGGGTGGCAGAGTTCATAGACCGGAGCACCCGTTTTCCTCGGTGGAAGATTCCAGTTGTGGAGGGGTTTAATAATGAGGTTACCTTTCTTGCAAATATCCTCCAGTCGGTTTTAATTCCTTCTACCAGGAGGAATGACAGAATCATCTAGAGTGGTACGGAGGATGGGCTTTTTTTGTTAAATCAGCTTATGAGTTTCTTACCACCAAGACTGCTCTGGACTACAGGTGGAATACTGTGTGGAGGAAAGGAGTCGTCCCTAAAATCAACTTCTTTGCGTGGATTGCTTTCCACAACAAAGCCTTAACAATTGACAACCTTCACAAGAGAGGTTTTGCCTTCCCCAACAGGTGTTACTTGTGTCTTGCAGATTGCGAGACGAGGGATCATTTATTCTTGCATTGCCCATTTTCCCACTCTGTTCTTAGTATTGTCCTATCCTCCTTCCAAATCCTATGGTGCTCTCCCCGTTCCCTCAGAGATGCTTTCCACCAATGGCCTAATCCTTTCAAGAATCCCAAACTTCGCTTCCTCCTCGAGGCCTCCTTCCATCATTCAATTTGGCAAATTTGGTTAGAGAGGAATGCCAGAATCTTTGGCAGAGCTCCTAGAGGGCCCCCTTCTATTGCTCAAAGGGCGTTGTCCTACGCCATCGAGAATTCTATTGTTGTTCCCAGTCCCCGTCCCTACCTTTCGAGCGAAGAAGCGATTCTCAAAATGATGAATCTCTGGCCGTTTCTGGAGGTTGTTAAAGGGCCCTGTCGAAGGAATATTGTTTGGACCAAACCCCCCATGGGGTGGATTAAATTAAACTTTGATGGAGCGGCTAAGGGGAATCCTGGGCCCGCTGGTGTTGGGGGTGTTGTCAGAGATCATGATGGGAATCTTGTGATGGCCTATTGTGAAGATTTGGGCTCCCAGACAAATCACTATGTCGAAGCCCGAGGCGCTCTGAAAGGTATTCGGATACTCTCTGAGGATCCTCGGCCTCTTATTATTGAGGGTGACTCGCTCAACATCGTGAATTACCTTCTTGGCACCAAAAATCCATCTTGGAAAGTCTACAACATCATCCTCGAGGCAAGAACGCTTCTCTCCTATCGTGGTAGGTGGAAAGCAAATCATACTTTGAGAGAAGGTAATCGCGTGGCTGACCACATGGCCAACAAAGGGCTCGCGACCACGTGTCCGGTCGTGTGGCGGTCTCGCTTCCCATCCGAGGTGGAAAGGTTGGCCAGAGCAGACATCCATTCATGATGCTTTCCTTGCGCAGTTTTTGGAAAGCCCCCTCCGACGAGTTTTGGTGTGGCGTGGCAATTTTGTCTACTTAGTTGTCCATGGTGTCTTGTCTATTTTGCTTTCCTCGTTTCATTTCTTCGGGCTCTACTTGGTGTTCCTTCGGTTTTGTCCTGTTTCTTTTTCGTTGGGTTTCCAGGCCTAAAAGCCCTTTTTACAGTTTCCAAGTCTTTAGCATTAGGATGGCTTTACTTGCAATTAGGCTTATTGTTACAGCCAAGAGGTATGATGCATCATTAGAAATATGGCTAATTTTGTACATAAGGTTTTGGGATCCTCTATAAAAACCCACTGTTAATATATTAAAATAATTACCAAAAAAAAACAATATTCACAAAAATTCAAACAAACGAATTTAAAAAAACGGTTTGTCAGTCCTAGGGTTTTAATTCTAACTGATAAATTAAAAAAAAACAAAAAAAATTCAAAAAAAAAAAACGGTTTGTTAGTCCTAGGGTTTTTAATTCTAACTGATAAATTACAAACAAACAAAAAAATTCAAAAAATGGTTTGTCAGTCCTAGGGTTTTTAATTCTAACTGATAAATTAAAAACAAACAAAAAAATTCAAAAAATGGTTTGTCAGTCCTAGGGTTTTTAATTCTAACTGATAAATTAAAAACAAACAAAAAAATCAAAAAAATGGTTTTTCAGTCCTAGGGTTTTAATTCTAACTAATAAATTAAAAACAAACAAAAAAATTAAAAAAATAGTTTGTTAGTCCTAGGGTTTTTAATTCTAACTGATAAATTAAAAACACACACAAAAACAACAAAAAATAACTAGGGTTGTGCTACGTTTTACACTCAGTTTTACCCTACGTTTCTAACCTAAGTTTTGATCTTTGTTTAACTAGGGTTAAGTGAAGTTTTTCAGTTATGTTTTCAACTAAGTTTTTAGCTAAGTTATAAAATAACTTTTGATCTTTGTTTACATAAGGTTTTTACCTAAGTTTTCATTAAGCCATAAAACAATGAGTCACGCATAACAACATACATTTAATTAGGGTTTTCATTTTTTGAACAAAAAACTACAAAAGAAACAAATAAATTGCGGTATTAAAAACTGTAACAACAAAATACAAGCAATAACGAGGAAGATCACTTACTGGTCCTGATTTGGCTTTGCCACTCGATCCGATTTGTGCACTCATGGTAGCAGGAAAAATTTGGCAGCGCTTCACTTCGCAGAATCAGCCTCCTCCTTAGAGCTCCAAATCTCCAAAAAATTTGAATGCAAATGAGCCCAAACCCTAGTTTTGGCCCTTAAATATGATTTTAGGCCTGTAATCATTCATCCCTGGGATGAGCACTCTGGTTAGGGCTTGTTTCACCTTGGGACGAATACTAAACTGGTATTCGTCCCACCCAGGAATGAATACATGGCAAAAATTTCAAAAATAGCAAAAACTGCACAAAAATGCACCAAAACAAGCAATAAAATTGCCCAATGAGAGTACTTTTGCACTTGACATTCTGGTCATGCAAAATAGACGTCGGGGTCACAAATCCTCACTATCCTATTCCATAATAATACTATCATAGCTAGAACACTCCACGGGAAGACGGATTGTAAAGAATTTTATCCCCAAATGATGTCACCAAAAGGGTCAAAACCCAACCAAAAATAGCAATAACATTGCCGAACAAAGGCGCCTTTGTGCCCGCCATTATTGGCATGCAAAAATGATGTTGGGGTCACAAATTATCACTATCCTACTCCCTAAAAAGGCTACCATAGCTGTACCACTCCACGGGAGGATGGATTTTTGATAATTTAGCTCCAAAATGCATCACAAAAAGGGTTCAAACCCACCAAAAATAGGTCTAAATGTCGGAAAACTGCACACACATTCAATGATAAAACATCTGAGGGCACCCTTACACAAGTCATATTGGGTCAAGCGACTCATCACTTTTCTCATGTAGGTCATTCCCTCATCGATTCATCGCTTGAGGGGGTAGTCACACTTAGTCAACAATCAACAAATACACACCCAATCATGAAAATGGTATGCATTCGAAGAATCATTGATAAATATAATCATGCCCCTGCTTGGGGCAGAAAACAAGCAATAATCACAAGCTGATAAAACACTTGGCATTTGTTAAGAATGAGCTCAAGGTTCCCATAGACAAAAGGTTGTGCCCTTTGCCTATTCATGACTGATCAATGTCCAAGATCAAGTAACACCTCACCGAAAAAGGTTAACACTTGAATTGAGTTACTTCACTCGTCAGAAGCAAGGATTCAAGAATGCATGCCCTTTCCATACTTGGGGCATCAAAAGTTGGTTAGGTTACTAAGAAACCCTAATAATTAGTGCTTTGGTTATCTATTTTTGCTCAGCATCGCACCACGCATAGCGCATCCCAAAAAGTGGCATATGTAGACACCAAAATAGCACCAATCCGATTATGTGACTACAAAAACTGATCGTATTGACACACACAACCCCTAGGGTAGCCCCTAGAGGTCAAATAGTGGTCCTAATCACTCTCATAGTAGTTTTGGAAGGTCAGGAGTCAATTTGGCACCTCCAAGAACTCTGCTTCATACTCATTCCACCTAGGGATGATTACAAACTTCTATTCGTCCCACCCAGGGATGATTAGCAGTATTCGTTCCAGGGTGGGGCGAATAGCAGGTTTGATGGGAAAAAAGTCAAATCTTGATAAATGGTAGCTCAGATCCACCACTTAACCCTTCCTTCATTGCATGGGAGTGTGAGTGAGCATTTTTTAGCGTTAGAGGTAGTTACAGAGGTAGTCATGAATCCCCTATTCAAGGAGGAATCTCCTCCCTCCTAGGAAGGTATGATTGCCAAGTGGCGCCTCTACATGCTCATCCAAAGAGACCTCCAGGTCTATAAATTGGTGAGTTTTCTCACCACAAAACATATAGATAAGGAGAATTTTGAGAAATTAAGTGCTATCGTTTTACTTCCACACACACACCTTTTGATTTGTGCCTTTCGCATCCTTGATCTCTTTTGGAAGAGAGGTCATAGGGTGGTTATTGGAAGCACAAATCCAAAACCAAAACCTGACATTTTGCCACAACATCCTACCAAATTTTTTGAAAACACCCCATAAGAGATTTTGGACCCATCCCAAGTGGATTGGTGCCAAAATCAAGCCCAAAACGACGGGCGTCCTGCCCCTGGGTGCCCCCCACACTACTGCAATTCAAATCGTCCCACCCCAAAGAGATTAGAAATCTATGGCAAATTTCCCTTTTGTTATTTTTTAATTCGATTCTATGTTGCTTAGGTAGGTTTTCATTTAAATTTCACATTGTTTTGAGCAATTTTGATCATGTTTCTATCATTTCTCGCCTTTACTAACATGCAGGTAGCATCATCAAATTCCCGGTGATAGAGGTAAAATTGGGAAAATATGACCTTCTGGGTCTTCCCAAAATACCCCCAATTAGCTAAACCCAACTTTGCAGGTGATTTGGAGCTTCTCGGATATGACATTTGGGACCATGCCTTTTGACATTTTTGTTGCAGGTCTATTCATCCCACCCCGGAGCGAATACAAATCTGTGAGGAATTTCTTGACTGTTCCATTTGTAGTGTTTTCCTTGTGAGGTTTTGATTCCCCTATCAAATATTTAGTTCATTTGGAGCTATGCTAGTTATCATTTTATTTACATCTTGCTTGCACTAATTTAAGGCATGGGGATTGCATGTTTTATTTTATCTACAGGTGCTACTGAATATTTTCTATTTCCTTGAACGTAGGATTTGGAAATTGGATGAGCAGCAAGGAGTAAAAATTCATATACACAAGTGGCGGTGACATTTTTGTCCGCCCATCTTACATGTGGGCATGCAAAAGAAGGATGGCTATCCATGGATGTGACAAGAAACATATTTAACGCTCCCATCCCTTAAAAGGGAAGGAGACGTATTGTAACATGAATTTAAAAACATGTCAATAAAGAGGGTTGTATTCCATATTTCTTTTATCTCATGTCGATTCGTTTATGTTCTTTCCTTTCATGCAATTTTCAATACGTAGGATTTTAGCGTTAAGTTTGGTATTACACGCATCGTACTTGGCATTTTCATTTTTTTCTTTTTGTATCCTCGTGCTTTCAGATGACTATGTCAAATTTTTCCTAACAAATGAAGGGATTTTCCACAATGTAAGTGTTATTATGGTGATCTATCCATCCTACCAGATTGCATGGATAACCAATCAACGTAACCATCAATTTAATAGGATAAACCACTAAATATAAGGTTCTCTTGTGCTTGTGTCTATTATTTGCCCCAACAGATAAGGGTTTTTAAAATGGGGAAAATGTGATGAATGTGTATGGTATTTTTCCTAACAGATGAAGGGGTTTATGAAATGGGAAAAATGTGATGAATGTGTCTATTCTTTACCCTAATTGATGAAGGGGTTTTATGAAATGTAAGTGTCCTTATGGTGATCTATCCATTCTACTAGATTGTATGGACAACCAGTCACTCCAACCACTAGGTTAATAGGATAAAGAACTAAATGCAAGGTTCATTTGTACTTGTGTCTATTCTTTACCCCAACAGATGAAGGGTTTTTGAAATGGAGAAAATTTGATGAATGTGTATGTTATTTATTCTTTTTATGAAGGGGTTTATGAAATAGAAAAAATGTGATGTAGATATTTATTCTTTGCCCTAATAGATGAAGGGATTTTTGATAATGTATGAATGGAAGGCAAAGGGATAAACCTTTGACAAAAGAACACAATATTATGAACCTAGCAATTGATGTCGATGATATGAATGCAGGGAAAAGGGTGCAACCTTTGAAAAAATGATGCAACCTTTTAAACCTAGCAATTGATGTGTTGATGATGTGAGTTGTATGCATGATTGAATTATTTGTTGAATTGGTGGGAGAAGGTGTGATACCTTGAAAACCCACAAGTTGTGATGTTGTTTGAAATTTCTAGAAATCTTTACATATGTAAGTTATATATACTTGGATTTTATTTTTATGTTATGCTTTTATGTGAATGATTATTGTGGAAATACTTTTATGGATGAAAATGTACATGAATGATTAATACAATGGTAATGTTATGAATTATTAATGCCAGTAAAAATGTATGGATGATTAATGCAAGTGGTAATGTGTTATGGATGATTAATGCAAGTTATGGAATGCAAATGTTCTAATGATCATTCATAGTTTTATATTTTGGTTGTTCATGTGTAGCGTGGTTGTTTTAATTAGTGGTACCAAAATTGGTGGCATATGATGTGGATAACTCATGAAATGGCATGGATGTTGACATGGAAGAAGATATAGAAATTTATATGGAACAAGATATTGATTTTGATATGGAAAAATGATGGTTTGGTAGAGACTCAGACATACTAGTGATATCTAAAAAACTCACTAAAGGCTATATAACTTATCTAGGACCAAATGTGTATGTAGTGAATTCATTTAATGAATCAAGACCATGGTAATGACTCGAGGAAATTAGGAATCAATGTGTGTGCAAGTGAGTTCATTAACTCATATTGAGTAAATTGGGTATGACCTATTATGGATGAGACCAAGAAGCTAGCTTATCCATATGTGTGGTCAGAGGTCCCTTTAAAAGAGATATGTTACCACACATGAGCGTGATCCACTTCCATTTAAGTGTCTATAACTCCTATGGAGGCTAAATCCATAGTCCAAGAATTTGATCTCTTAATTTGTGGGGATGACTACCTAACCATCCAACTAAAAATGTAGTACAATTATTACAACCCAATTATTAGTGGTGTGTGATGTAAAATATTTAGAGTTTTTGTTAGGTATTTTTTCCTACTCTTTATTTTACTTTTGGAATTGTGATAATGGTGAAAACCACTATTTTTATGGACTATGATGCATTATGGAACATGCAAGGAATACCCTGTTCACTTCAAGATTCAAACCAAGTATGGTGTTATCCCTCTTTGATGCAAGATTTTTTTGAGATGTGAAAATGTGATTGGTTCAATAATGTTTTGGAGTAGATTCCCAAAACTCAATATTTTCTTAGTGAGTATTGTGTCTTGGTCCTATAAAACTTGACATATATTTGGATTTTTCTTAAAACACTAGGAATGGTTGAGTGATCGAAAACACCTAGGAATTATGGACATGTGATATTTCTAATGATAATTTAACTTGGTGGAATGGTGTGGATGATGTTGTGAAGGTACCTGTAGACACCAAAACAACACCAATCTGATTATGTGACTGCAAACACTGATCGCATTGACACACACAGCCCCAAGGGCAGCCCCTAGAGGTCAAACAATGGTCCTAACCACTCTCACAGTAGTTTTGAAAGGTCAGAGATCAATTTGGCACATTCAGGCACTTTGCTCAGTATCCATCCCACCCTGGGACAAATTCAAAATGGGATTCACCCCACCCAGGGACAAATTCTGAATTCGCTCTGGGGTGGGGCGAATTGCAGGTTTGACGGGAAAAAAGTCAAATCTTGACAAATGGCAGCTCAGGTCCACCACCCAACGCTTCCTTCATCGCATGGGAGTATGGGTGAGCATTTTCAAGCGTTAGAGGCATCTGTAAGGTCATTCATGGAGTCCCTATTCAGGGAGGAATCTCCTTCCCCCTAGGGAGGCATGATTGCCAAGTGGTGCCTCTGCATGCCCATTTCAAGAGACCTCCAGGTCTATAAATTGGTGAGTTTCCTCACCCCAAAATATAGAGAGAAGTAGCATTTTAGAGCAACGAAGTGCTGTCGTTTTATTTACACATCTCACACCTTTTGGATTTGTGCCTTTCACATCCTTGATCTCTTTTAGAAGGGAGGTCATTGGGTGACTATTGGGAGGACAAATATTGATCCCAAAACCTAACATTTGGCCACAATACCCCACCAAATTTTCTGACAATACCACACAAGAGGTTTTGAACCCATCCCAAGTGGATTGGTGTCAAAATCAAGCCTCAAACGGTGGGCGGCCTGCCCCATGGGTGCCCCCTCCCACATTGCCACAATCCTAATCGCACCCTTTCGGAGCGATGGGAATTCCATGGTAGATTTGCTTTCTTTAATTTTTGCATTCAATTCTATGATGTTTAAATAGGTTGTCATTTGAATTTCGTCTCCTTTTGAGCAATTTTGATCATATTTCTAGCTTTGTTTGCTTTTACTAACCTACAGGTAGCATTATCAAATTCCCATTGATGGAGGCCAAATTGGGAAAATCTGACCATCTGGGTCTTCCCAAAATTCCCCCAATTAGCTAATCCCAAGTTTGTAGGTCTTTTGGAGCTTCCGAGGTAGGACATTGGGACAGTATATTTTCGACATTTTGTTGTAGGTGAATTCATCCCACCCCGGAGCGAATTCAAATTGGTGAGGAATTTTTTGACTGTTCTTTTTGCAGAACCTTCCTGGTGGTATCCTGATGCCCCTATAAATTTTTCATAGCATTTGGATCTATTTTGATATCAGTTTAATTCATTTTTCTTATTTACTTATCATAGGCTTGGGGATTGCATGCTTTGTTTCATCCGCAGGTGCTACTGACCATTTCTTGTTCCTTTGAACGTAGGGTTCAGACATCGAAGGAGAAGTGAGGAGTCAAGACTCATCATTCCAAGTGGCGGTGACATTTTGGTCCACCCATTTTACATGTGGGCACGCGAAAGAAGGAAAGGCGCCCATGGATGTAACAAGAACTCATGCTTAAACGCTCCTAGCCCTTGGAAGGGGAGGATGCATATTGTAACCGAGTTTGAAACACATTAATAAAAAGTGCTGTCTTCTTTATTCTCATTTGTTTCATTTCGATTCTATCATGCTTTTCCCTCTTTTCATGCACTTTCAAGTTTCTAGGATTTAGTGTTAAGTTCGGTTTCTTCGTTTGCATTTCGCATACTCGCTTTCATTTTTGCTTTCGTATCCTCATGCTTTCAGTGGTGATCATGGTGGGACCTCACCGTCAAGCTCCCATGGTCATTTTTTGAGTGGGAGAGGGGAGAGGGGAGAGGGGGGGGGGGTGTTCTCCGCCACCCCCCCCGGCCCCCTCCCCCCCACCCCCGAGCAAACTAAAGAGGAAGATATTAAATCTTTTGATGCATACAAAGCGTTGTTAGAGTGGTTGGAGTCTATGGAAACCAAATATTCTGGGCCCCAAAAGCCCACGTTACGCCAACTCCACAGTCATCCAGTGCATCTATCAGTGCCTGCACCCCCTTACCCCAAACACTTCAAGCTGCCTCAGTTGGTAGTATTTAAGGGTGAAGAGGATGCCCAAGAGCATGTGACAAGATTCCTGAGCCAATGCTTTGGCATTCAGGACAATGATGCGTTGTTGCTAAGGACATTTATAACCACATTCGCGGGCCCTGCCTCGGATTGGTTCACCTAGTTGCCAAAGCACAACATCAATAACTTGGATCAGTTAGTGGATGCGTTCCTTGAACGCTTCGCCTTCAACACCAAGAAGAAGGCGTCACTAAGTGACCTGGCCAGCCTCAGGCAATATGAGGAAGAGACCATGGCGGCCTATGGGAATCGGTGGAGGACTCTGCTTTCCAAGCTACCCTACCTTCCCCCTATGTCCGACCTTACACAAATGTTCTCACGAAGTTGTTTGAGATCGATCTCTATGCTATTATAGCTGCAACAATATGCCACCTTAGAGGAAGCTCTGGCACAAGCCAGAATTATCGAAGAGATCAAGATACAGGATGGTGAAATTGCCAAACCTAAGAAGAAAGAGTGGAACAAGAACACAAAGATAGGGACTATGCAACAAAAACCCGTTGTGGTTAATCAAGTTGCCATAAATGTCCCTAAGCCTGCACAAGAAATACAGCCTCAAAAGGCTAACTATCAGGTAGTGCCTCCTAACAATTATGAAAGAGAAAATCAAAAGCAGGAGCAAAATCAGTAGCGTCACCCTAAGCGACAGTACACCCCTTATATGGAGTCTAGGGACTCCCTATTTGACCGCTTGTCAGTGGCGAACTTGATCACCCTTCCAGAGATTCAAACCATAGATCCTAACGCTCCCAAGCCTAAGGGATACAGAGAGGACTTGTATTGTAGGTTCCACAAGCGGAAGGGACATGACCTGAATGCATGTTGGAAGTTCAAAGGATTGATACAAGACCTGATTGACAATAAGACATTGGCAGTGGACAACCCCGTAGTGCCAAACAACCAACAGATGGGGGTTTTCAAGGACCCCTTGCCTGCCCATGAGGCATAGGCAAAACCCCTTCAGGTCAATGAGGTGCAACAAAATTTCCCCATGCAAGGGTATGTAGGAATGATAAGCATAGTGACTAGGAACAAGAAATACCCAGGAGTTGCCCCCGAGGCAGCCACAAGAGAGGTTCCATCGATGTCACAACCTCAACAACACCCTATGCAGCTACCTCCGCCTAGACCCATGGCCATGATTCGGACCAAACTCACGCAGAGTTTGTGGACCACATCGGCTAGGCTCTCCATATATGAGCTTATACAGCAATCAACGCCCCATCGGGAGGCTCTCATGGAGATTTTGAAAGCCATCGAGTTGCAGCCCCACGAAGCGAATTCCTTCAACAACTTCGTGGGACATGTAAAATGATGCACGGAGCCAGTCATCACCTTTCGAGAAGATGAAGTTAAATCAGTGTCTGATGACATGGTAGATCCACCCCTACACGTTATCACGTGGGTCAACGGGATCCCGTATAAGAGGGTGTTGATAGACACTGGCTCATCCAGTAACATCATTACCACAACAGCATTGAAACATCTAAAGTTGCCAGCCTCTCACATCACGGCTTCCACTTACACACTACGAGCATTCAATGATGCGATATGCTCGACAGTTGGCACAATTGTCTTACCCATTCAAGTAGGACAAAATATGATACCTACATTGTGCCATATTTTGGAAGGCGAGATGGCATATAACATATTGCTAGGGCGGCCATGGATCAGGGACATGAAGTGTGTCCCTTCGATAGCTCACCAGTGTTTGAAGTATGCATTTGAAGGGGAAGTACATGTAGTCTCGGTGGACTTAGAACCCTTCAAATATTGCAATGCGGTGCAGTTGATGCCGCAATCGACCCTCCCATCGACGCACTTGGATTTTTAGTTAAATCCATCTAGACAGGGTCCGATGCCGCAAGCACCACTGGTGATAAATCCATCAAAACCCCAACCAGGTGCATCTTCATCGTCAGCTCCTTCACCACCAATGCCACCTATCATGGCTAAATAGAAGGACAAAGGGAAGCAAACCCTGGAAGAGGCTCAACCCCTGGAAGAGGCACTGCCAACAATATCAACCATCTCTATCGAAGAGATGCCTAGCACAATGGAAGTTGAGGCTCCTAGTCCACCCAACATGGAGTGGACTCAGGAAGAGCTTTCGTTCCCTCCCTCTCAATCACCAACAATTACTATTGAAATGGCCAGTACGGGCCTGGGGGAGTATCTAGTGCGGAATGTTGTAGCAACGACCATGCTAGAGTCCGTGCAAGACATGGGGAGACCTCGCCTCCCCATCGGGACAATTGTCCCTTTAGGCTACCCATCGAACCAGACAAATTTTGTGTATGGGGGCCTTGATCATGGTATTGAGCCATGCATGCAAAAGGACGAGGATGAAGAGCCTTTTGTAGAAGATGTCAACTATCTGTCTAACCCAAACTTTGCTCTGAGATATCTTGGCCAATGCAATTGGCATGGATATGGGCTAGGTAGGTATGAGCAAGGAGTGCGTGTCCTTTGCCAACCAAGATACCAAATGCCTTATGACAAGTCGGGAGTAGGGTTCAACCACCCCCTACCCTTGGACATCTTGGTGGAAAACATGCAAGGCCTAGGAATAGGCAACAAGGGTGGATTGGCATCAGATCCTTATGCCAACCCAAACACAACATATACATTGGGAGATTACCTCCCATGGTCAACAACCACCCTTGTTAACATCAATAACCCTTCTCCTTTGCTAGAGAGAGGCGAAAGTTTGAGAACTCACTTTCAAGGAAAGTATAAACAGTGTCAAGAAGGATCTTCGAAGGATGAATCAGAATATGAACCAGCATCATATGATCCCTTCGAATCCGATAGTGATCACTCACAAGTGATCCCCATGAATAACTGTCAAGAGACCCTCTTGACAATGTTCCCTCTAGAGGCTCCAAGCGAGCCAGTGCCGCATCAAGAGAATCAGGCCCCCCCACAGAGCATGGAACAACCACAATGGGGCCAGATTAATTTTCTTGAGCAGGATGAGCCTCATGTATGCCTCAAACAGTTGTCGGAGCCAATGAGGGCTTTTGGATCTCTGATAGTGATTCGAAAGATGAAACAGAGATGGCATATCTTAATCACATGCGACAAAGGCAACAACCATACCCCTTGGAGATTAATGACATATTTGAATAGATGGGCATAGTGCCAGGGCACGAGTGGTACGTAGACCCAGCAGGGTGGGATCAAGTGTTGGATCCACTGCTCCGGGTACACGAAGAGCACCTTCCACTCCGAGACCCTAGGGTGATATCAGTGTCGAGGGCAGACCCTGTCCTCCTATTAGCACATAGGGCCGATCCATTCATGCCAGTACCTCTAGAGCCAGATCCAGAACACAAAGAACATCCAGAATGTTTGAGTCATCACACCCATGGTAATGGAGACCAAAATCATTTCATCCACATGATCTCCATTGACTTAACCGCACCCATCCACAATCCGGCCGATCCAACATGGTCCTTGCATCTAGACATAGATGCCATTGACTGGGATCACGTCAATTCACCTCCATCCCCATCAGAGTCTTGGCCTTTCGGTAAAATGCTTCATTTTACCCCGGGGACAACTCAGGATATCTTTCATGCTAAAGAGGAACCCGAGGTTCCCAATGCAGATTTAAACTCGGCTAATGATATCCATTTGATCCCAACTCCACATCGGTTGGAGGACGGATCCCACATGTCGATCGAGGAGATGACTGATGTAGACATCGGCTTGGATCCAATGAATCCATAGATTATCAAGTTGGGGGTAAGCTTATCCCCTGAAGAGCAAGCCGACTACATTGCCCTTCTCAAAGAGAAGAAGGAGGTTTTTGCATGGTCATACAAGAGACATGTCGGGGCTAGATCCGTAGCTAGTCACGCATAATCTAACGCTTGATCCGACAATCAAGCCAGTTAAGCAAAAACTACGTAAGATGCACCCAACAGTGGCCTTGATGGTCAAAGACGAATTGCAAAAGTTGTTGGATGCATAGTTTGTCATCTGCGTGGATTATCCGCCATGGCTGTCCAACATGGTGCCCATCAAAAATCCCGATGGGAGGATTCGCATATGCACTAATTTTTGAGATCTAAACAAAGCGAGTCCTAAGGATGATTTCCCCTTGCCAAGCATCGACGCGTTGGTAGATGCTACGACAGGTCACGAAATGCTATCCCTCATGGATGGTTTCTCGGGATACAATCAGATTCATATCAATCCCGAGGACCAACTAAAAATGGCGTTCACAACGCCTTGGGGGACATTTTGTTATAAGGTCATGCCCTTTGGCCTTAAAAATGTTGGCGCCACCTACCAACGTGCCATGACGTACATCTTCCATGATTACATGCATAAAACTTTGGAAGATTACATGGATGATTTGTTGGCCAAGTCTCTTTTGCGCCCGGATCATCTCAATGACTTAAGCAAGATCCTCGATCGCCTCATGGAGCATAAAGTCGAGTCGAATCCCAAGAAGTGCGTATTTGGCGTCACATCTAGAAAACTCTTGGGTTTCATAGTCTCAAAGCGAGGCATCGAAGTGGACCCAAACAAAGTCAAGGCAATCCTTGAAATGGTTCCCCCAACTACCATTAAGCAGCTCAGAAGTCTGTAGGGAAAGGTCACATCAATTAAGCGCTTCATAGCGCAGCTATCTGACAAGTGCCGACCCATGAACAAATTATTGCACAAGGGGGTAGCATTTCACTGGGATGACGAGTGCCGATCAGCCTTTGATGACATCAAATGATACTTGGCTTCACCGCTAGTATTGGCACCACCTAGACCAGGAGTGTCATTCTACTTATACATCTCAGCTACTGAGGTGGCACTGGGCGCCATGCTGGCCCAGAAGAATGAACTTCACAAAGAATAGGCTACTTACTATCTTAGCCGCACCCTGGTCAGTTATGAACTTAACTATGCATACGTCGAGAAACTCTACTTGGCAGTGGTGTTTGCTACCAAAAAGCTATGCCACTACATGTTGAGCAACACTACGTATGTTGTGTCTAAGGAGAATCCATTGCGATACATGATGAGTCGTACTTATCATAGTAGTCGCACGGCGAAATGGATCATGTTGTTGATGGAATTTGACATAGAGTTTATTGGATAGAAATCCATCAAAGGACAGGTCATAGCCGATCAACTAGCAGAGGCTCCTCTCGAAGACGATCAGCCTCTGGTCATAGAACTACCCGATGATGGGGTCTTCCATGTCTCAGAATCGCCAGATTTTGATGAGCCTGAGTCACAGGCTGACATAACCCTATTTTTTGATGGTTCTAAAT
Organism: Wollemia nobilis; assembly: GCA_028583015.1. NCBI lineage: Eukaryota > Viridiplantae > Streptophyta > Pinopsida > Araucariales > Araucariaceae > Wollemia > Wollemia nobilis. Next base: position 364,641 of record JAQPPZ010017051.1, read on the forward strand.
GTGAGCAAGGTGGTGGCATGGGAATAGTATTCTTCACACCGCAGGGTGCTCCAATGCCCCTATCATTTAAATTAAATTTCCCATGCACCAACAATAATGCGGAGTATGAAGCCTTGCTCATAGGTCTTCAGACAACAATCACCATGAACATCAAATGACTGAACATCTTTGGTGATTCGTTGTTAATTGTCAATCAAGTCAAAGGGGTATTCCAATGCAAATGCCCAGTTATGCAGGCTTATAAAGCCCTTGTGGACAAATTCCTGGCGAAACTTGAGTGGTACGACATCGAGGCACTCCCTCGGTCATCGAATCATTTTGCGGACACAATGGCCTCCTTGGGGTCACTAATCCCGCAAGACCTTTCTGGTGATATGACAACCATTCAAGTCAAAACACTATCGCAATCCGTGATGGAGCGTGCAAGCTCTGACTTGATGCCCAAAATCCACATGATCCAGATTGAACCATCCTCGGATAAGTTCTCTCGAATCCACGATCATCTGAAACATGCCAACTAGGGGTCCTTGTTCTCCCCTACTCCCATTAATAGCAACACAATGCTATTCTTACAAGTTCTCTCCCGCTCAGCGTTTGCTAGGGATGAACTTCAAGAGGGATTGGTTGTTCATACCATCGAGGCTTTCGATCAGCAGGATTGGTATTTACCCATTAGGGACTACCTCAAGTTAGGTAATCTCCCGCTTGGATTGACGCATGCCACAAAATGAGCATTCAAGCAGAAAGCGGCTAAGTATGTCTTGATAGGAGACATTTTGTACCATCGTAGCTATGAAGGAATCCTCCTTCGTTGCTTGGACCAACAAGAGTCCACTTGGGCGATCGCCCAAGCGCACGATGGTACATGTGGTGGCCACTTCAGTGGTATGGCCATCGCAAAGCGCATTCTTTGCATGGGCTATTATTGGCCATCTTTAGAGCGAGATTGTTGCGCATATGTCGGGAAGTGCGTGAAGTGTCAACATCATGCCAATTTGATGCACGTACCTTCCCAGGCCTTGCAGACAGTCCAGTCCGCTTGGCCATTTTCGTAGTGGGGCTTCGATCTAATTGGAAAGATCTCCCCTGCATCGTCAGGCCATCACACGTTTATCATAATGGCCATAGAGTATTTCACCAAGTGGGTGGAAGCGGTTCCGCTTACCTCTACGATAGGACCCCGCATTGTGGAGTTCATTTTGCATAACATCATATGTCATTTTGGTATTCCATCCAAAATAGTCTCGGATAATGGGACGTCATTCAAGAACAAAGACGTGCGTGCTTTGACCACAAAGTACAAAATTCAGCATAGTTTTTTGACACCCTATTATCCGTAGGCAAATGGGCAAGCAGAGGCGTCAAACAAAATGCTAGTTGCCATCCTTAAAAAGATGGTCGCAGACAGTCATAAGGATTGGCACATCCAAATCCCACTTGCCCTGTGGGCTTATCGCACTAGCATTCGGACGCCCACTGGGGCAACTCCGTTTTTGCTCGTGTATGGCTCCGAGGTAGTCATGCCTCTCGAGTTGGAAATTCCTTCCCTATGCATATCAATGCAAGAGTTCATCGATGATGACGCTGCATGGTAGGCCCGGTTAGACCAGCTTACGTTGCTTGATGAACGACGCGTTAATGCTCTCGAGCATTTACGTATCTATCAAGAGCGACTTAAGAAAGCTTACAACATGAAAGTTCACCTGAGGGACTTTCGGATTGGTGACTTGGTCTTGAAGGAAAACCAACAGAACTCTAGTTTGCCGTCCCACCTAAGGGACAAGTTCATGGCAAATTGGTTAGGTCCATATGTAATTGATAGCAAAATAGGACCCGAGACATACCGGCTAGCCTCTCTTGATGGAATCAAGGAACCAGAACCCTTGAACATCAGTCATTTGTGACCATTCCATATCTAAGAGAGCCATATCCCAAAATGCTCCAAGGATTCCTACAATCGCTTGGCAATCCCAAAATGCTCCAAGGATTCCTACAATCGCTTGGTCAATCCCAAAATGCTCCAAGGATTCCTACAATCGCTTGGTCAATCCCAAAATGCTCCAAGGATTCCTACAATCGCTTGGTCAATCCCAAAATGCTCCAAGGATTCCTACAATCGCTTGGTCAATCCCAAAAAGCTCCAAGGATTCCCACAATCGCTTGGTCAAAAATAAGAAAATTCAAAAATAGTAAAATCATCAAAAACAACAAAAATTTGCATCTCATTTCCAGGCATGCTCAAATTCATCAATAAAGAGCTCTTCTCGCATCTCATCTTCATATTCACAAAAATCAATCCATCAAAAATACAAAAATATGTAGCTGCATTAAGCATCACATCCATACATTGCATATTTGTGGTCTTACAGGTCAAAGGCACCATAGACTGTAATTACTCCGCTAGTCCATCTTGTTCCACATTTCTCCATTTTATAAGCAGTCCAAAAAAAAAAAAATGCCATTCATTTCTTTTTACCATACCAGAGTCAGTGGTCTTCTAATGTATCAAGAGTTTTCGTCTTTCAGTCGTCATGTAGCTTTCTAGCCACATACTGTACCAAGTCAGACAGATTTTACGAAGGTAGAGTTCTACTTGGATCACACCTTGTTACGTAGCATCCCAACACAAATTAAAACACATAAAAATTCCCAAGTTGTGTGAACGAAAGATGAAACCTGCACAGCAATCCAGGTCACCATAAGCGAAATGGTTATCTTGCTCATCCCCCTGTGCGAATGACCCCAAGAATGCTTGAGAGTTGGCAAAAGGACAAGCATCTTCCCTACCCAATTCCCCAAGAATCCCAAGTTCTCAAAAAAAGTTGCAAACATCAAAATTTTGCAAAAAGTCAAAACTCCAAAAATTTGACATCACCACCAGAGTGCATACATCAAAAGGCACATACAATAGTGATTCTTATCACTCAAAATTCAAATCCCTTGCTCAAAAGAAAAATATATAAAAATAAACGATGATTTTTATCACTACAAACGAGCAAGTATCCCAATACAATTGAAGAAAAGAAGGGAGTCGAACTTGAATCCCTGGAACTCTCAGCATTTCGACAGGTCATGAGGCAAACCTCAGTACCGGTTTGGTGGATAGCCTATCGGTCACTGGCGGTAAACCTCTCGCATGATGATATATCTGTCACATTAACTCGTGTACAGATCAATGTTTGCATGTGGATGAGCTAGCTTATGGTATCCTAGATAGCACCATAGATTAATCTGACTAAATACAACAAAGGAGTTAGTGGAGCTAATTAGGTGATCCTTAGTACGAGTTTGGTTGACAACCTATACGGCACTTGGCGGTATCCTGACAAATACCACATAAATGAACTCAATTGCACACACAGGGATGTGAAATAGCTTGGTCAAAGACAAGTCCGATTCATACCTTGTTCAAAAGTCTTGTAAGATAAAGTACAGTCGTGGCTAGTGAGTTAAAACCGTCTGAGTCTTAGAAAACCTTAGCTACATTTCTAAACCAACTGCGCTATCTTTCATCCTCGCATTGCCATCAAAAATACAAAAACAGAACAGACCACAACAATCACCTAGGACAAAAAGCCACAAAGTCCTAAACAGTCTATGGTGCCCTTGCCAAACAACACAAATTCAATTCATCCATTACATTTTGCATATCACATATAAATCAAAAACATTTGCATTCATCATAACATATGCATCCATCAAAATAAATTAACATGCATACATCCATACTCATCACTCATCATGCATAAAATCAAATCATCACTCGCATAAACAAAATAAAGTCATCTGTATATATCATCAAAAATGCCCGTAGGCTACAATAACCGGTCATCTGACCCCACACAATCCAAAAGCTCAAAAACCCCCAAGCCTAGGGCATCGGCCACCATGATCACGTAGGATCGGTGCGACGGGAACTACCCCCATGGTGTGGGTCCTATGGGACCCCTCAGGGCGGCTACTGCTAGCCCCCGCATCATGCCTGCTACCCCCTCCCTCATCCAGTCGCCTACGACGAGATGATGCTTGACTGCTCAGTCTCACTACCCCTCATCCGGCATGATGATCCACCTCTCGAGGGCTCGGGACCCGCCCACCAAGGCGGATAATCTCTCCCTCCATATCCATCCGATGTCGAGACCAATCTATCTCCCATTGCAACCACTCTGCCTCCCATCGACGGTAATAAGCTACTACATCGTCACGCTGCACCAAAACCCTATCCCTCTCTACCAGCTGCGTCCATAGGAGATCCCTCTCCCATGCAGCATCAGTACCCCCATCCTACCGGTGGTAAGCAGCCAATGCATTCTCTCGCTCCACCAGCTGCATGCGTAGGAGATCCCTCTCCTGCAGTGCATCCCCCAACTCCTCATCGCGCCTCCGTAATAGCCCCTCCAACCGTGCATTCTCAGCGCGTAACCCGGACTCCATGTCCTCCGCATCCGCCTGAGGCATGGGCATCTCTGGAATAGCAGCCTGCTCTGGCTCCCACTACTCCGTGATGTCCTGCATCTCCGGCTGATCTGGAACCCCCAAATCCGCATCCTCATCCTCCACCTCCACCATGTCTGCATCCTCCCGAGGAGCTCCCCAATCATCTCCTGGTGCCTCGGCACCCTCCCCCTCATTGCTGCCACCTCCATGCCTCCCAGTGGCCCCTCTCCCTGCCATCATCGTAGTACCCACCACTGGTCGTACTCTACGGTAGTCCCAACGTCATCCACGTCCGGGACGTCGATCATCGCATCTGAATCCTCGCCTAGTGGCGCGATGACCGGTCGGTCCAGAGTTCTCTCATCCCCCGATGTCGATAGACCACGGGCTCACCAGGAAACCCCTAGCGCACCCCAAACTATCGTGTCACCCGGCTGTAGGGGAAGAACTCATGCTCGGTCCCATGCCGCCCAATCAGCCACCGCTCTCTACGTACCCGTCGGAGCCACTCTCCAGCCTCTTGCCAGGTTGGATAGTCTCGATAAGGGTGCCAGAGCACCTCCCCTAGAGTAAGCCGAGCGAGGGCATCGGCATAGTGCCCTACGACACCTGCCCACCATCGACTCTGTCCCTGCTCCCTAGACCACCGCCACAGAACCGCATAGCCTATCTCCTTATCCTCCATCTCTGCCCGAGTCATCCATGGTAACCCGCTGGCCTCTCCATCGCTATGTGTTGCCAAGCCTAGCTCTACAATAGATAGCTGCAGCTAATCCCCTTTCGCTTCTGATAGTGGACCTCGTACAGCTCCCCATAGAGCTGTGCCAGCAACGTCTGTCCCCACCTCATGATTAGCGGTGCCTCCGTCGGGCACTCTACCAACCGCCACACCAAATCCAGCAGGTTCCATGGGAACCTCGCACCTGACGAGTCAGGTAGCGGCATGTTGGAAATGAGGCCCATAAGGAATGCGTGCCTCACTCCCAACACCCCCCTCTCCAACCACCATCGGACCAAAATCCCGCCAATCTGGCAGTCGCCCTCTGCCCTCTCCACTGGATCCTCCACACCCAGTTCCTCCCCATGCCCAAAGCATCGTATCAGTATAGCTGTCCGCTGATCACGCGGCGACGTCCTGATCGGTAGTCCATCTATCAAAATCCATAGAAGCCGATAGACATCCTCCAAGGTCACTGTCATCTCCCTTGTTGGGAGATGGAAGGTGTTGGTCCGAGGATCCCACAGATTGATCAGGGCCGTCAGATAAGCCCGATCCCCGACCACAGGCTCCAGTCGAGCCACTTGCTTGAGCCCAAGGGCATCAAGCCACTCCCAGTCAGCCACAGTTAGCACCCCTCGCACTTCAAAAAAAGTAGTAGGTACACGATACCGGCTCTTAACAACCTGCAAAAGAAAACAACACAAAAACATTAAAATCATAAAAAAAAATTGTACAACAATAACATGAATATACAACATTGCCTACCAATGTACAACCAAAACAAAACAAACAAATTAATTTGTCAGTCCTAGGGTTTCTAATCCTAAAAATTAAAAACTCAAAAAAAAAAATATAAATTTAAAAACAAAACAAAACAAAAAATCCATTTGTCAGTCCTAGGGTTTCTAATCCTAACTGATAAATTCAAAAACAAAACAAAAACTCAAAAAAAATTAATTTGTCAGTCCTAGGGTTTTTAAACTCTAAACTGATTAATTAACAAAAACACAATAATTTGTCAGTCCTATTGTCAGTCGTAGGATTTCTGTATTCTAAGTCTAAAAATTCTGCACAAACAAAATAAAATTAAAATAACAGTTTTAAACCTAGGGTTTTAACCTACGTTTTAAAACTGACCAGCTCAACCTAAGAACTAGGGTTTTACATTCCATTTATCCTAGGGTTTTAGTTAAAAGCAAAATAACAATTCTTTACCTAGGTTTTAACTACGTTTGTCATTCAGTTGTAAACTAAGTCTTGGTTGTGTTTAGCTCAGTTTCAGGGTTTCAGTTTTAAATTTTGGAAAACATCATCACAAAGAAAATTAAACAAAACACTTGCAGTTTTAAAACGTATATACAAAAGCAATAACACTAGGGAGCACTTACTGGTCTCGCTTCGGCTCTGTCGCTCGATCCAGTTTGTGCACTCATGATGTCAGGAGAAATTTGGCAGTGCTTCGCTTCACAGAATTAACCTCCTCCTCCCTAGAGCTCCAAATCGCAAGAAAATTTGAATGCAAATGAGCCCAAACCCTAGTTTTGACCTTTAAATAGGCCTTTTGAGCTTATATTCGTTCCCCCCTGGGATGAGCACTCTGGTTAGCACTCGTCCCACCCTGGGATGAATACTAAGCTGGTATTCATCCCACCCTGGGACGAATTCAGGGCAAAAATTTCAAAAAACAACAAAAATTGAACAAAAATGCACTAAAACAGCTAATAAACTTGCCCGATGAGAGTGTTGTTGCACTTGACATCTCGGGCATGCAAAATAGACGTTGGGGTTACAAATTGTCACTATCCTACTCCCTAAGAAGGCTACCATAGCCGGACCGCTCCACGGGAGGACGGATTTTTGCCAATTTTAGCTCCAAAAAGCGTCGCAAAAAGGGTTACCACCCACCAAAAATAGGTCTAAATGTCAAAAAACTGCACACACTTAACGCTAAAACATCTAAAGGCACCCTTGCACAAGTCATCTTGGGTCAAGCGACTCGTCGCTTTTCTCATGAAGGTCATTCCCTCATCGATTCGTCGCTTGAGGGGGTAGTCACACTTAGTCACCAATCAACAAGCACACACCCAATTAAGGAAAATGACATGCATTCAAAGAATCATTGACAAAGACAATTACGCTCCTGCTTGGGGCAGTAAACAAGCAATAATCACAATCTGATCAAATCACTTGGCATTTCGTGAATCATGAACTCAAGGTTCTCACAGACAAAAGGTTGCGCCCTTTGCCTATTCATGACCGATCAATGTCCAAGATCAAGTAACACCTCACCGAAAAAGGTTAACACTTGAATTGAGTTCCTTCGCTCGTCAGAAGCAAGGATTCAAGAATGCATGCCCTTTCCATACTTGGGGCATCAAAAGTTGGTTAGGTTACTGAGAAACCCTAATCATTAATGCTTTGGTTATCTATTTTTGCTCGGCGCTGTGCCATGCACAGCGCATCCCAAAAAGGGGCATCTGTAGACACCAAAACAACACCAATCCGATTATGTGATTGCAAACAATGATCGCTTTGACACACACAGCCCCAAGGGCAAGCCCCAGAGGTCAAACAGTGGTCCTAACCACTCTCAAAATAGTTTTGAAAGGTCAGAGATCAATTTGGCACATTCAGGCACTTTGCTCAGTATCCGTCCCACCCTGGGACGAATTCAAAATGGGATTCACCCCACCCAGGGACGAATTCTGAATTCGCTCCGGGGTGGGGCGAATTGCAGGTTTGACGGGCAAAAAGTCAAATCTTGACAAATGGCAGCTCAGGTCCGCCACCCAACGCTTCCTTCATCGCATGGGAGTATGGGTGAGCATTTTCAAGCATTAGAGGCATTTGCAAGGTCATTCATGGAGTCCCTATTCAGGGAGGAATCTCCTTCCCCTTGGGGAGGCATGATTGCCAAGTGGCGCCTCTGCATGCCCATTTCAAGAGACCTCCAGGTCTATAAATTGGTGAGTTTCCTCACCCCAAAATATGGAGAGAAGTAGCATTTTAGAGCAACGAAGTGTTGTCATTTTATTTACACATCTCACACCTTTTGGATTTGCGCCTTTCACATCCTTGATCTCCTTTAGAAGGGAGGTCATTGGGTGACTATTGGGAGGACAAATATTGATCCCAAAACCTGACATTTGGCCACAATATCCCACCAAATTTTCCGACAATACCACACAAGAGGTTTTGGACCCATCCCAAGTGGATTGGTGTCGAAATCAAGCCTCAAACGATGGGCGGCCTGCCCCATGGGCGCCCCCTCCCACATTGCCACAATCCTAATCGCCCCCTTTCGGAGTGATGGGAATTCCATGGCAGATTTGCTTTCTTTCATTTTTGCATTCAATTCTATGATGTTTAAATAGGTTGTCATTTGAATTTCGTCTCCTTTTGAGCAATTTTGATCATATTTCTAGCTTTGTTCGCTTTTACTAACCTACAGGTAGCATCATCAAATTCCCATTTATGGAGGCCAAATTGGGAAAATCTGACCATCTGGGTCTTCCCAAAATTCCCCCAATTAGCTAATCCCAAGTTTGCAGGTCTTTTGGAGCTTCCTAGGCAGGACATTGGGACAGTATCTTTTCGGCATTTTGTTGTAGGTGAATTCGTCCCACCCCGAAGCGAATTCAAATTGGTGAGGAATTTCTTGACTGTTCTTTTTGTAGAACCTTCCTGGTGGTATCTTGATGCCCCTATCAAATTTTCATAGCATTTGGACCTATTTTAGTCATAGTTTAATTCATTTTTCTCATTTACTTATCGTAGGCTTGGGGATTGCATGCTTTGTTTCATCCGTAGGTGCTACTGACCATTTCTTGTTCCTTTGAACGTAGGGTTCAGACATCGGAGGAGCAGCGAGGAGTCAAGACTCATCATTCCAAGTGGCGGTGACGTTTTGGTCCGCCCATTTTACATGTGGGCACGCGGAAGAAGGAAAGGCGCCCATGGATGTAACAAGAACTCATGCTTAAACGCTCCTAGCCCTTGGAAGGGGAGGATGCATATTGTAACCGAGTTTGAAACATATTAATAAAAAGGGCTGTCTTCTTTATTCCCATTTGTTTCATTTTGATTCGATCATGCTTTTCCCTCTTTTCATGCACTTTCAAGTTTCTAGGATTTAGCGCTAAGTTCGGTTTCTTCGTTTGCATTTCGCATATTCGCTTTCCTTTTTGCTTCTGTATCCTCGTGCTTTTAGTACCATTTATTAAGGTAACTTGAATTTATTGGACCGATTAAGACCTTGAACTTAATAAATTATCTCTAATATGAAATGTGAAATGTGAATGGAATATATAAAATGTCATTTGTTGTTAAATAAAATGTGTGCTAATGCAAATGTGTAAGAATAACATATGTGAAATGAAATGCAATATTTTTGTGTATTCGCCATGTATATATGCATATATGTAAATCACAGTAATCATGGAATACTTTCAAGTGTATAGTGTTTGATGGCTCGAGTTCTTTTACTCTCCCTATCCTGGTAAGCTTATGTGCTCTCTAAAGCTTGTGAATTCAGATAACAACAAGAAACATGTATAGATGCAATTGAGTTGATGTGTGACCAAAGGTGTTAAGTGCCTTTGGAGCCTTTTGAAATTGAGGTGTGACAAAAGGAATTTGGTACCTTTGGAGCTTTTTGAAATTGAGATGTGATCAAAGGTATTTGGTATCTTTGGAACTTTTCAAAATTGAAATGTCACCAAAAGGAACAAGTATCTTTGGAAGTTTTTGAAATTGAAATGTGACCAAAGAGATTAAGTATCTTTGGAAATTTTTGAGATTAAAATGTGACCAAATGGATTAAGTATCTATGGAAATTTGTGGAAATGAAATGCGACCAAAGGAATTTGATTCCTTTGGAGCTTTTTGAAAATGATATGTGACCAAAGGGATTTAATTTCCTTTGGAGCCTTTTGGAAATGAAATGTGACCAAAAGGATTTGATTCATTTGGATATTTTTGAAAATGAGATGTGACCAAAGATATTTACGTTCCTTTGGACCCTTTTTTTTGTGAGGAAGGTGTGATACATTAAGCATCCTCAATTTTATTGATGATTGATTTATTATGTGAGTGGCTGAGAGGATGTAATATCTTGAGAATCCCTAATATAATTAATAATTGAGTTGGTACCAATATCTTGATTAGATGGTTTGGATGGACCATTTATTGAAAATACTTTCAAATCAATAAGATTTTGGACAATGTCTTTAAATACACTATAGTTGTTGATGTCATGGCTCATTTGTTGATGATAGGGATAAAACAAGTGCTCCTTAAAGTGTTTGGCTCATTTGGTTAGGTCTCTTGGTTTGATTCTTGGAAGTGAAATCTATTGTGCTTCATGAAGCTTTCAAAATATGGTTAAATAATATTATGAAAGCACTATATAGTCTCAACAGGTCTTTGTAGGTTGCTTGGTATGTTTATCTAATTGTGTTGGATGTTGAATTTCTGGTACATATATCATAACTTGAGATGTGGATTATAGAACTAGATGTTGCCATTGCTATTATTGTTGACATAGATGATGATGAAATTGAAGATGAATCAACTATGACTCAATGTTAGTGAGTCAAGTTAAAATATGTTGGACAATTTTAGTGTGTTGAAAATCTGATTGTAAGCCTTGGTTTACTTGTTGAATGTATTTATTTGGGATTGATGGATTGATGAATGAATGAGGTTGAGTGTGTTGTTGGTGGTGTGATAAATTGGGGTGTATGGAGTGAATTTGATGAAAATGTGGTTGGTGAAGAGATTATTATGAATGAAGAAAAGGATATGATGCACAAGGACCATGGTTGGGTTGGTCTATGGGAATAGAATTGGTTTATGGAGGTATAGGGATGGAAACCACAAATATTGTAGTACCCAAAAGGGTATTTGGCTAACAAATATGGGTTGAGTGGAAATTGGCTGAGGCGTAGGGTTAAATTAAACTTGATGTTGAGCTATCTACCGCTTCTTAAGAAATTTGTTCAAATGCTCCCATGCTTCATGAATTTCCATATCATAATTGGAAGGTATGAATGAAGATGAAAAAAATGATGTGGTTGGGAGATAAGTGGCAATGGGAATTACAAATTTATTGGATGAAATGGGCATTTGTGAAGCACCATTGACTTGTGCTACATACAATGGGTTGGTATAGGTGGATGTATATGAAGTGCTAGGAGAACATGATGGTTGGGGAATGAAGAAATGGAATGAAGGTGCAATTGATACCTCAAAAATATGGTTAGTGTACACCTAGGTGAAGCTGGATGGTTGGGAAGAAATAAGTTCCTATTGTAAAGAAGGATATTGATATAGGTTATTATGGATGGTCTACAAGATATAATTATCCTACTTATAGAAAGCTTATACTTTGTCCATGTCTATGTGGGTGATATTATGGTTAATGGATGGTGAAGATGATTCATATTAAGGAATGGAAGTGTTGATATACCTGTACAAGACATCAGTAGTCTATATAGTGTGTGATGGGCCCATAGACAAATCTATATGTGTCACACTTGGGTAATCTACCATAGAAGTGGTGGGTAAGGTAGATAAATAGTCCATGGAATTATTTTGATTTAATGCTTTCTATGGATTTTTTGTTAAGACCATAAGCAACTAAACCAAATACAAATTGTGTAGTAAAATGAAATGTAAAACTGAAACTTCACAAAAATCAAATAAATACAAATCAATGCTAAGATTGTTCAATAGATGTGTTTTACCTCATTCATTGATTGTATCATTTTAGTGTAAATTCATTTTTTTTAGATTTTTATTTTGTGTGTTTCAATGTGCTAATCTAAATTAGAAATGGATGAATAATATGGCTTGGATAGGGCAACAATATTCTTACTGGTGATGAAATCTAGTCATTATTGTTTAATATGAAACATGAAGTGTGTGTGAAATTCCTTTTAAGGTTCTATTTTCTATGGTGCTCATACAATATTAGAAACAATTGATTTCACTAGTTTAAATCAGAAGCCAACATTAAGAGTATCAATTTCTCCAAAGTAGGTGAAGTACACCAGTTCATCCACTCCTCTGATTAGAATCATCCAATGCGAGGGCACTTTTGACACACTAATGATGTTCCTACATAGAACAATAAAAGGAAAATTTTATAACCCTACAATATAGTCTAATTTATGCAATTTTAATAATTCATATGTAACTAGAATGCAGGAATTTTCAATTGCAATACACCAAGAAACCAAAAACTTTAAATGGAAATGTAAATGTAAATGAATGCAATGACTAATCTAATACTTAGAATGCAAATTATAATGACTATTTTTATCAAACTATTAGTGATGTTCTTTTTAATCCATAAATATGTAAAAAAAACATAAGAATATGAAAATACGTAAAAAAAAAAAGCTCAGGGTTTCTTCTACAGACTTAAAAAGAAGCCTATAAAATCATTGTATTTTCCTTTACTTATAAAATTCCCCTAGATGTTTCTATATGACCATTGAGAGCCACTGGGTGTTCACGTACCTTCTACAACTTTCTACGAATCTTCAAAAACCTTAATTCAACAAAAATTATGTGATATGTGCTTCTAAAAACACTATAAGATAAGACACAAAATAACAAGTTAGTAAACAAAGTAAATTAAAATTAAAAATAATTAGCATGTCCCACCATGATCACCATTTGTGAATACAAAAATGAAACACCAAATGTAATAAATAAATTAAACCAAGAGACAATATTGTACAAAAGAGATAATTTTATTGATATGAGGGGAGACTCAAATCTCCAATGTTAAAATAAAGAATTTGATTTCTTTTGATAAAAATATTACAATACTAAGGTTCTCTAAAACCATAGTAAAGAGTGCTAGTGGTGTGTTCAAATTCACTTTTGATTCCAAAAGAAGTGAGTGGAATTTGTGCTATCCAATACAGTACCACTTCAACTTAAGGAACTCCTCAAAAAATATGTAGTATATCCAAATATGCACATAGAAAAGACAAAAAATAGGTTAATAGAAACTGTGAGAGCTTCAAAGCGTGAGACCCTCATAAATCAATACAAACCCTAGCTATGCAATATAAAGAAAGTGAGCAAAACTAAAAATACATGAAATAAAATAAATCAATGTTGGATTTACCTTGTTCGCTTGATATTATTTGATATGTAGTAGATATTGTAGGAAAATGGTACAATGATGTCATAGCAACACCTGAGGGTTTTGCTAGTCTTCATTAGTAGGTTCTGAAACACCTGCGGGCGCTCGACGGTAGTAGAAAATACCCATGGAAGCTCAGGAATAGTGGAAAGAATCCTTAGGTACTCAAGAATAGTAGACAAGCATTCAAAAGTAGCAAAGATATGATTAGGAATTGAGGTGAGGTCTACATAAGTATATCTGCTTTGAGAGAGGGCTACGAAGATGAATGTGGTGATGGATGCGAAGGCAATGGTGATGATTAATGAACTCTTTAGAAATATTAGGGAAAAAGACTTAGAAATTTTTAGATTGCTTAGGGGTTGAGTCATCATAATGACTCCTACTTATAATCTTCTCTAGGGTACGTTAGGGTTTCAATGACACAATATGTGCAATCAATATTAAAACGTGATGGAGGATGGAGATTAAGTATGAGTAACTGGTGTGGATCAAGGTGGATGAATGGTTGGGATTAGGCTAATATGGATGGTTGGGATTAATTTACACACACACACACACATATATATATATATATATATATATATATATATTTAATAAATATATATTAAAAATATACCTAAATATATGTAAATAAATGGGTAAAAATAATGGGAAGACCTATATGGACGATAAGTGGCTAGATTTTGGTGTCTACAATATCCATATTTCTAGTCCCTAAAATGAAATGGATTCCTAAGACCTAGTTTTATTCCATCTAAATTAAATTTTAATGTTGATATTAAATTCAACCCTAGGCCCTATGTTTTAATTGGGTACCCAATCCAAAGCAAGGGCCATCATTATCTTGCCCACCTAACTTTTAAATGACTTCCTAAGCCTCCATATTAAAGGCACCCAATCATATCCAACCATAATTATGGTCTATTTGGGCCTACATTATTCCCATTCATGGATCTTAATTAAGTTAAAATAGGTCTTGTCATATAAGTAATCCTAGGTATTTTTATCTCTTTTAGGAAACATGCATCAATTGAAGAACCTCCCTTAATAGTTGATGATGTTGGTAGATCATTTGGTATCAACATGGTGCTTGCAAGACTCTTACAATAATCCATGGCACCACATACTATATCAATGTTGTGCTTTATAAACTATGCCATGCTAGCATTACCTTACACCTCTTATATTGAATTCCTACATATTACCTTAAATTAGAGATCAAATGGTGCTTTATTTAGTAAGAAAAACATGAATGAAAAATATATGGTTGATATGTATCTTATGCATGAACCCTTATTTACACTCTCCCTATATACCTATATGCTATATGATTCAATTATCTAGGATTATTTAATAATAACTTGGATATGTGTAGTAGCCTCGGTTCTCACTATGATCGGCTTGACCTTAAATGAACATACATCCTGCTCTTCTAGAAGAAGGTCAAATTTCAAATATTGCCAAGTGATGCATACATAATTTACAAACATTAAATTTTACCTTATGTGATCTACTATGACACTTACATAAAATACTTTTTATTTAGATAACCTGATGTCAATCTTGACTCCATCAAGGTAGTATCCCCTCACTATGATAATCAATTAATATGCTAACTAGAATCTTGTGCTTTCTTTCCTATGGCTCATGACTGGTAAATCATGCTTATGGATGCCCTTCCTTAATATCCTAATTTATCCATGATGACATGGAAAACCTAACATGGTGTCCTTATCCTTCCTTTGAGCATAGTTCCAAGATTACACCATCATACTATGTCACCTATTACATACCTTTTAATGTGAAAGTTGAGATTGATCCATTAATTCAAAAGTGCATATGCAATTCATAGAACTTCGTTAGAGTCACCTTCCAATATTATTTCTAAGGATATCCATAGGACACAAGACTAATTATTATCATTATTATTATGCAAGCAGCAACCAGGCATTCCATAGAATAGAATTGTCTTATTCTGTCCTTCCGGAGAAAAAATAGGAAAATAAAAGAGAAGAAGAAATAAATAATTTGTATATGGAGAAGACATGGAGAGCCTAATGTATTTATTAGTATAGGGAGAAAGCTAAAGAACAGAAACTAGATTGGATTCCCTAATGGCTTGCGTATTCTGCCGTAGGGATTCAGTAGATCAAAATCCACACACGGCAACTTCGATTTTCAAATCATGCAACTTCGATTTTCAAATCATACGAACTTCGTTCAAACGATAATTAGGTGAAGTATTTTTTTGTCGGTCAATGCTGAGCATGCAGCTGCTTGCTGCGAAAGACTTAGAGACGCACACAACGTGCTCTTCTAGATGCCCCACCTTGGTTTGTTTTATGAATCGGGAATTTTAGCGTGTATCTGAAGAGGCATGAGAAACTTCGCAACCACCACCAATAACGGTAACGATAACTCATTAAATAAAATATAAAAAATGGAAAAAATAAAAAAATAAAAAAAAAATAAATAATAACTATAATAATGAGTTTAGTTGATGATGAATGTCTTGTGTTGTTAGAGGATGAGTACATACAGGCTAGGATATGTAATATAGTTAGTAAATGTCGTGTGAGGTCTACATGGGCTTCCACCATACTCAAATAACAAATGCCACCGGGATAGGACAACTATGGCTGACAACAAAGCTAGGTTATCTTGTTTATTCTAGTAGACCCAACCTTGTAAACTTTATTTTTTCACTATTCAAATATATTTTTGTTGAGTGGAACAATTTAAGCTTGGGTTCTTCTTTTTTGGTGGAGTATGTGAGGGGGTGAGTGTCTAGAATAATTTAGGCTCCTTTTGTTGGGTAAGTCTAAGGTTCAAACTGCATGGACCAGTGTGAGGGGGTGGATGTGTATGACTATGTTAAATTTCATATTAACAAGATCAACTCTCCTTTTTAAAAGATCACAATAAAATAAAATAAGGATGTCCAACCTCAAACCTTAATAATTTTAAAAATTTATCACATTAAATTAAAAAATAATAATAAAATAAAATATAACGATATTTAAATCTCTAAAACCGTCGTCTAATTTAACACTTATTCAAAACCTAATCGGAGAAAATGATGGACCTGAGATTACTGGCTATTAAAATTTTCCTAATTTAATTTTTATAAAATGGAAAGATACAAAACCAAGGGTTATCCTTTTCGAGGTCCCATTTAGGTAGGTATATTCGAGGCATTTTTCATTTTGGGCGAGAAGACAAAGTGAACACAGCGGCATCTTCGCCAATCCCATATGGACATGGCTAATTCAAAAAACTAATTAGATTTTTCTGATATTAAAATGCAGAAATACCTATTCTCACCTAAACAATAAAATATAAGGTGCTTGTGCTTGACCTCTATAAACTAAAATATATGGTTCTTTATATATAAAAAACAAGGAATATTATAATAAATGATTATGGTTGATATTTAATAATATATATTTTTAAAAAGTAAATTTACATTAAATTAAGATAAAAGTTTTTATAATAAAAAAACATATAACATGGGAATTCAAACTAATTTTCATTGATAAGAACTAGGACACAAAACTGTTTTAACAAGATCAAATCATGTCTAATAATAAGTGTATCATTTTAAAATTCTTAAAATCTATGGTAATTATATATTATAGTGGAACCTTTTCAATCTTATATAACCAATTAAAATATATATATATACAATGAATCAACTGACATTAGTTTAACCTTTCAACTTTCAAAAAGAAGATAAGTTTAATTCTTGTTGAGTAGATACATATATAATAATCAAATTATTGTAATAAATATATACAATGACTATCATATGACATTTTAAACTTTCAAGAAAACATGATTGTTAAATTGTTGTAATAATATATATATATATATATATATATATATATATATATATATATATATATATATATATATAACTATAAAATGGTATTAGTTCACCTTTCAAGGAGGAGACAAGTTCAGTTTTTACTGGGCATTAGTTCAACCCTTCAAATTTCAAGAATAAGACATATATAACCATCAAATGATATTAGTTCAACCTTTCAAAGAAGGAGACAAGTTCAATTTTTATCCAGCATTAGTTCAATCCTTCAACTTTTAAAAAGAAGATATATATAACTATCAAATGACATTAGTTCAATCTTTCAACTTTCAAGAAGGAGACAAGTCAATTTTTATCAGGCTATGCATACATAATTACCAAATTATTATAATAACAAATAAACAATGATTATCAAATGGTATTTAGTCAACATTTCAAATTTTAAGAAAGAAACAATTTTAAACCTTACTGAATAATACAAACATAATTATAAAATTATTGTAATACCATTATAAAATAATTGATGTAATATTATACATTAATATATCAAATAAATAAATAAATAATGTACAGAATACGCACAGATATTACTTAGAATAATATAACAGAAGATATGATTCGTTCGATTTGGGATGAAATCAGCATATGCCAACATAATTTGGCACCGTTGGTTCCGCGCAACACTTTGCCTCTGCTACTTCCGTAGATAAGGAGATTCTTGACTCCTTCAGAGTAGGAGAGACAGGATAAATATTCGGATTCGAGAAGCAAACATTGATAACGATATATTTGGTTTTCGCGAATAGCTAAATTAGTTTATAGGTGTATTGGAACATATTTTGTTTTACTTGTTACTGTTCCATTGTTAGGTTTGAAGAGTCAAGATTTGACTAGTACACCTTAAACGAGAACGCGTACGGTGGACTAGACTGGTTGGTTTGAGAACGGTCTGTTCTAATGTCCATGAATCCGTCCAACCCTCAAGCCTCAAGACTTAGAGAAGGGATGGGAAGGCCGTCGAAATTGAAATATTCAGATTTCCCCAGTATTTATTTACTTACTTGCAAATGGTATGGTTGTATCATCCCATCAGTGTTCCAAAGCAAACCATTTGCAAGAGGTCTCAAATATAAGATAACTTTGATTCAAGCAGCCATTTATTACAGCCGCTGAAACACAATAGCCTATTGATATTCCTATTCATATTCGTTTTAGAGGAAACAAAATCCTTCATCTTCATCGGGATTGGTTTTCAAATTGCGAGTGCCAGCGTCAGCGTTAGCATCAATATGGCCATACCTCTATTAGCCATTAGCGAGGGAAAGGAGAGATGTCGTGGATAATTACTACATCGAAAAATTGTTTGATGCTAGTGGAATGGGAGAATGATGAGAGTAGGATGGATATGCAATAAATTATTTTTTTGATTACATTTTCCATGCTATTTGAATACAAGGATCCTCTTATTTTCTATTGTATATCACAAAGGCATGAACAAGATCCTCACCATGCTCTTGTATCTACTATATCCAAATTTGGAGAAGAGTCAAAGGAAATCAAACAAGGGATTTACCTAGTGATAGAAACTACTACCAATGCTAAATAATGACCTTTATGTAATCTAGAATTGAAAATCATAAGGGATTAAACTCATTATTTATACTAGGAAGAATTTCACTATGTACCACCCACCATGTCTACCACTAGACACATAACACAATGATATTTAGGCTAGAATATGGGTGCATGCACAGTGGGAATATTGACCTCAAGTACCTCCCTTGATAAACATCCCATATCATCAAATTCTATGGATATTGTTACACCATTTACGCTAAACTAGACATGGGGATTGTCATCAATTGGATGTTGTGACTTTAAAACCATCACTATGAGGTTGTAGAGTCATATGGAATAAAATAATTCTTGTATAGCTTAGAGACCCACATCTAGACACATCATTCCCTCTCTCATTTCCACATTAGATATGTAGATGAGAGAGGATAATAGAAAAAACTAGTGGATTACTCTTGCATGTGCACCCCAATCTAGAGTAGAATAGGCCTATAGTTGTAGTGATGTGTCTTTAGAAGAGTAGGTTGTAGAGGAGGTAACAACCAAGGGTATCATTGCTTTAGATGAGAACATCATTAATGGAACCAAAATAAGACTCAAAGAAGAGTATTGGAATAGAGGACATAATCATGTATGAAGTTTATATAGAGATTGTCAATCTAGAGAGCAATTCCTCTAAGGAGAATCATAGGATATGAACTGAAATTCTAAGTATTTCCTATAGATCAACCAATCCCAATATTTATATATATTTATTTCATACATAGCTAGAGTTATATTTTCTTGTTTTATGATATATATTGACCTAAAAATATCATTTCCATGTGATTGTAGAGATGACCCATGGAGGGTGAGAGCTAATCAACCAATTCCATATTCATATGAAGTGGTCTAGTAGATTTTGATATATCATCATTGGTGTATATTATAATTGGATGTATTTTTGAGCATCCAACTAATTTGTGAAAAAGGGGTTCACTAGGAACAATTTTAGGACTCGTTCCAAGTTAGGGGATTTGGATGATGTTCAATGTATTAATTAAGAAAACACCTATCTTTCTTGATTTTTCTAAAATGATCTAGACTACAAAAATAAAATGCAATGTAGAACATACAATATGCAAGAGTACAATGACTAGCCTAGTATGATTATTTAATTTTATAAATTCTAACCCTATTTTATAATGAAATAAAAATATTTTGTACTTTAAGTAAAGGAAGAAGAGATACACAAATAAAATAAGCCCTACATGCAACCTATATGCCATTATATTTCAAATGCCTACCTAATAATTTAAACTAAATACCTTTCTTTATCTATGATCTGAGTTTTAAATAAAAATAAGTACAAAAACATGCAACAAAAACAAGCTAATAGTTTACTAAAACACTTATCTCAATCGATGGTTGATCATCACTTTAGCTTGTGTCCAAAATATCCAATGACTTTGACCTGCAAGACAACTTCACAGAAACACTAAAATAAATGATGGCCAATGTTAGGGGGTATGCTTAGGCCACTATATGATTGTGCTCAAAGGCACAACAGTCAAGCCCCTTAGGTCATTTTATGTAACCTTTAATAAATAAAATAATTTTGACCTTTGGATTGATTTAGCAATATGTATACACATAGAACAATAGATAAAATACTGAGAAAATGAATGCACAATTTAAGTAACAATGCAATTTAATAACTAGGGTTTTGAGGATAAAAATAATTTCCCCAAGCTAATATGATAAAAATATAAATAATACAAAATTTTAGGAGGTAGATCAAAACAAGAATGAAGATACAACAATTACAATAGAAACAACACATAATGATAATATATATATATATATATATATATATATATAGAGAGAGAGAGAGAGAGAGAGAGAGAGAGAGAGCATAATAACAATGTGAAAATAAAAACAAATGAGCTAACTAATGTAGTGTAATAAGCTGAAAAATCCAAAGAGAAAATGCAAGAAAAGAAGAAAAATATTTCCCCCGAGAGAGAGAGAGAGAGAGAGAGAGAGAGAGAGAGAGAGAGAAATGTGGGAAATTTAAAAATTTAGGTTTTAGGGCTAGGATGGCCACTAGAGTTCTATAACTTTCAAAAATTGTGCAATTGCGATAACTAGACCCATGTGCAATTTTTTACAGTTCAAGGGACCAAATGGTGTTAGAATGGAATAAAACTTATACCATTAGAAAAATATTTTTTGAACTCGATCCAATGGTATAGGTTTTGTTACCAATGAAGAAGATTTGATAGAGGAAAATTTGGCTCAAAGATGACCTTTGGTAAGTTGAGGGGAAACTAAGAAAAGTAACTCATCTTAATGGGCCAATTTTTTGTCTACAATTTTTCTCTCTTTGATGCATTTATGGCCAAATCAATGTGTCAAATAAAGATGTAGACACCTATAGAAAAAATACAGAAAGGAAGGAGAAAACTAAGGATCTAAGGAAATTGACTCATCTCAATGGGTCAATTTTCCATGTCTATATTTTACCCCCTCTTTGATGCATTTATGGCCAAATAAATGTGTCAAAGAAATATGTAGAAACCTATGGGTTAACACAAAAAGGGGTGGTTGGTTTTGGATAGAGGGGTGGTGTAGAAAGGTATCATTATGGATACTTTATACTTTTGCACACAAAGTAAGACATTACTACCGTTAATGCCTCTAAGGTTGGGGTGCCCCCTCAAGTTTTAGAAGGAATGTAAAATTACTTAAGAAACTTAAAAAAGGTAAAGAAAGAAACCAAAACATAAAAACAAAAGAAAACAAATCAAGTAGAGCAAAAACATGACAATGGTAATTGGGTACAAAATGAATCCAAATAATGCATGAAATTCAATCTACCTAAGATGAAATGCATGGATAAAAAGAATAATAAAGAAGGAAAAAAAAAAGATGAAGAGGAGAGAAGGGGAAACAAAGCTTCAAAAGGTAAAAATAAAGAAAGCAAAAAAAATGAGCGAAACCCTATAAATATGTATGCTCACAAATGACTGAGATGGAGGTTGTCCCTCACATGTGTCCATGAAATTATCCGTAAAGTTTGTTATGCTAAAATAAAATAGTCAAGTGGAATGATACCTGCTATGGGTGTGTGCTCACTAGAAACTGTTGTGGGGTAATTACCCACTAGTATGTATGTTGTGTATGATCACAAGAATAATCATGGAGATGATCCTATAATGGGTGTAGTGCCCAAAAAAATATATAGGTGGAGCAATACCTGCTATGAGTGTGTGCTCTCTAGTGATTATTGTGGGGTGATTACCCACTAGGATGTGTGTTGTGTATGATTACATAAATGGCCATGGAGTTGATCTTCTAATGGGGTGTAGTTCCCACTAAAATAGATAGGTGGTCTAATACCTACTATGGGTGTGTGCTCGTTGGTGACTTCTATGGGGTGATTACCCACTATGATGTATGTTGTGTATGACCACATGAATAACCATGGAGATAATCCTATAATGGGGTATAGTGCTCACTAAAATGGATAGGTGGGGTGATAATTGCTATGGGTGTGTGTTGGTTGGTGACTTCTATGGGGAAATTACCCACTAGGTTGTATGTTGTGTATGACCTGTATGAATGGCTATGGAGTTGATCTTGTAATAGGATGTGGTAAATATTGAGTCAAGAGGAGTGTGACCTGATAGGTGTGTGGTGTGTGCAATATGTGAACAAATTAAAGCAAGAATATGCATGGGTGCAATGTGCTAGAAGAAAGATAGCAAAAATAGGGATAAAATATATTTAAATAATCATGTGTATGTGTGTTCCTTTTTAAAACTTTGATAGTTAAGATATGTGTGTAAGATAGTTAGTGGCCATATAAGCACCAAAAGGATATTCATATGGTATTTGTCATATCTTACAAGGATCCCTTAATAATAAAAATATCAAGAAGAAAAGTGTGAAAAAAAAAGATGCATAGATAAAAGGACATATATCGTTGTGTTGATGAGAGAAAATGATTTTAAAAAATATGAATGAGGTAAGGATATACGTGAAGGAGAATAATATTTCTTGACTTTCGAGAGAAATTGATGGTCATTATAAAAAAATTTAAGGTTAAGGAATAGAAGACGAAAAGAGAATTGATGCATGGGCCCCAAGTTGGGGACTTTGCTAGGCATTAGATCCCTAGTGATAGTGCAATATATGTGAGCTATGATCTAACTAGGTGTCATCACTTGCCATTGGTGGAAAAGGCTTAAAATTTTATATGATCAGGTAATCATGAGCAAGAAAAAATGCAATTATGACAATCAAGAATGTAAAATGGAAAAAATGTCAAACAAATCATGCAACCCATGTTAGGAAAGTATGCAATATGAACAAACAATAAAAATTCAATAGGATCACTAAGCTAAATACAATATGATAAATGATTATGAATTATGCATAGTATCTTTTTAGGTGCTTAGTATATTTTTAGGTGCATTATGTTCATGGGTTCTTTAAGTTCTTTACCATACAGGAAGGTGTTAACTTAGGGTGCACCAAAGTTACGATATTACAAAATAAGGTGGTCCCTCATCCTCATCATTCCACTCCAAGCCTTGATGATCTAAGTAATAAGGTGATCATCATAATGAATGGTAAAGGTTGGCTTTTAGTGGGTATGTAGCCTATGCCACATCTTCTAATCTAGGGCTCAACATCCAAAGGTTCTTGAAAACCTTTTGATTTTGGCCCCAAACCTTTACCTGCATATACCATACTAGACAAGATTTGCTTGGAAAGTGAGTAATTATTAGATAAGTAACAAAGGATAAATGAATGCTCTATAGGATAAGGGTTGTGATCATAAATATTTTATTCAAGGTACATTCCTATGAAGACAAAGGTACATGTGACATTGTGTACAACTCCACCTTTTTGATAGAGTAAACCCATAATCCTTACTGAAGGAGATAGCTGAGAAAGATCTAGAAGGGGTTCTTGAATAAATAGATTGGTTTGATATTATAATGAAACATTTATGAGTGGTTTCTCACTTACTTTAAATTTTCAATTTGCTCAATTATTTGTGAGGAATGATGAGCGAGATAAAAGGAATTAGAGACCAAAGGATAAATATTGAGACTAGATTGATCTTGCTCAACCATTGAACAATAATTGAATGGATGAGGGTCACTCAAAATGGTGACAAGTTGATTCTTGAATTCAAAATTCAAACACTTATGATAAGTGAAAGGAATAACCCTCATCCCATGGATCCAAAGGCATCCAAGAAGAATATTGAAAGATGCAAGACAAGATACCACATAGAAAAAGGTATCTAAAATCTTAGGTCCAACCATAATGGGGAGGGATATGATACCAAAGGTCTCTTGGGAATCATTTTTTAAGGCTTTGATTATAACATTGAATTTAGTTAACTCTTCTTCTTTTAATCCAAAACTTTGGAAAAATTGATATGTGCATAAATTAAGGGAAGATCCATTGTCAATCAAGATTCACTTGACAAAAATTTCCCTAATAAATGCAATGATGTAGAGGGAAGAGTCCCCTTGTAGGTCAAAGGAAGGCATATCATCATTCAAAAATGTGATGTGATGTGTTCCAAGAGAGCCTACAATATTAGCTATAGAACTAGGGGAAATGTCTTGAGAGACATATTGTTGTTTTAGAAGCTCCAACAAAGCTTCCCTATGAATAGGGGAAGTTTGTAAAAGTTCTAAAAGGGAAATCTTAGCTAGGGTACTAGCTAGTTTTTGTTGGATGTTGAAAGAGACTTTAGCTTGTAGTTTTAACACTAAGGGTGGGTTCTATTAGTTTGTGCTCATTTTTGATGGGTTATTCAAAAATAAGGTATGTTTTGTAGGTAAGTTAGATGAAGGAATCATCTCCGCTTGAGAATGTTGAGTCAATTGCATCTTTGCTTGTTTCCGTGTGGGAATTGTTATCATATCCACCATATGGTCATAGGAAGGGGGCACTTTATTATATGATAATTTATTGGTTTTTGATTGACCATGCTCAGGGTAGAGGATATTGAAAAATCCCCATGTCTTGATTTATTATGGGTATTTGTTGTACATGAGGTTGGTTGTTTGTTGGAGGATTGGGCTTAGAACCTTCTATAACAAGGTGACCTTCATCAATGAGGTCCTGAACCATATGTTTCAATCTCCTACATGAATTTGTCATGTGTTCCTCCACTTGATGATACTTGGAGTGTTGTCTAACTTTGTACCAATTAGCCATGGTATCAAGTTGCCTAATGGGAGGTAACTCAATAATGTTAGATCCTAATAGCTATTTTAAAACCACCGTCATAGGTATGTTGAGTTTTGTAAAATTTATCTATGGATATTTTTTGGGTTGGCTTAACACTATCCTTTTTGGGAGTTAAAAATACTATTAACATGTCTACTATCTATTGTCACATCACCTACCATGTACTTTTTCTTATATTGTGACTTAGTGGTTGTATATTCTTTTATATTGAGTTGGCCTATTTGGATAAGGGATTCTTCTATCCTTTTTACTAAGTCTATTGGTTTGTCAAATGATGTGATAGTTGTGGTCTCCATTTCATTATATATTTGTTCTTATATATTTTTGATAAATATCTCAAGCATATCTCAAGGAGATAGAGTATATCTTAATTGTCCAACTAAATTCTTCCAATGAGATAAGAAATCTGAAAAAAAAAATTCTTTACCCTGTTTTAACATGTAGACATCCTTCATTGACACATTTATTTCAACATTAAACCCAAATTGTTGGACAAATTTTTTTTCTATCTCTTCAAATTTCCTCAAGGAATGACTGGGTAGTTGATAGTACCATTATAATGCCATGCCACCGAGGTTGTTAGGGAATGTTTTTAGGAGCAATATGTCATCAAATATGATATCATGACATGTTGTTCTAAATTTTTTGAAGTGTTCAATTGGATCTTCCATTACCTTATAGGTAGGCAGCACGTGCATGGGTAAATTATTAGGGTAAGGCATAGAGATAATGATAGGGTCAAGGGTCTAACTACACATTTATATATAATTATAGGTGAAAATTAGAGGTTGAATCATGTCCATTCTTGAAATTAGTTGTGCATCATACTTTCTATGCTCTACATTTTATGATTTTTATCATGAAATACCCCTAAGTTCCCTAAGGGAGTGGTATAGGTAGGTTTTTGGTAAGGAAATTGACCAATATTGGAAGCATTGGTGTTGTTATGGAATGGGTTGTAACTAGTGGTATCTTATTTTTGATAACAACTAATATTTTATGGAATAGAAGTAGAGATGTTGAGATGGGTAAAATGAGGAGGAAATTAAAAACAATTCTAGGATGCACTACTAGTTGGAGGAACAAGTGGAGTCCTTCCAACATTGGTGGTTGTAGTAGTAACATAGGTAGATTGATGCAAATTATTTATATTAGAGGTATCTTTGAACAAGGTGTTATCAAAGTAGATTTATGTTTCTTATAGAAACCCCACATTTGATCAAAATATTTGAAGGTGAGGTGTTCATTGAGACCCTAAATAGGATCAACCTTATTTATCATTTATACATTCTCTTCCTATTATAAATTGATATTCTCCCTATCAACATGGTCATATTCTTGGAAAATATGACTAGGCTCTAAAAGCTTTCACTTATTCCTAAGATTAGGAGCCATTAGGACTAAGAAAAATGATATAAGAGATAAAAATAACAATTAAAAAACTATATATATACAAAAACTATATATATACAACCAAATACAAAGTGTGTAAAAACATTGGAGAGGTATAGTTAACCTATCTTAAATTAGGGTCTTCACTTGGATACCCGCATATAGATAGTTGGTGATAAAATCCAAGCCATAATGGAGCCCAAGTCCTACCAGTCCTAATCGAATTCACTATATTCAATGATATACTCTATAAAGATAAATATGTGCTCTATTCAACAATTATGATGGATATTGGACCGACTTAATTTTAATACTAATATAAAAATTCTAGTTTTTTGAGCAAAATCAAAAGGATAATCCCTTTTTGAAGGTTTATTTGTATGGCTAACCCCCTTCACTATGTATTCTCATTAGATCGAGATCAAATTTAACTTATAGGGCCTTTAATGTGGCTTTCCCACCACCAAAATGACACCTCGTCATGAGGCTAGGCTATAGAATAAGATATCAGATGTGTTCTTTTTAGGGATGTTAAAAAAATGTGAATTGAAAATTATTTTAAAATTTGCTTTTTATATTTTCTAATATAAGAAAAAGAATTTAGTGGCCTTGTTTAAATTTTTCACAACAAAAGAAAATAAAAGAAAAGACTTCTTATTTTTGCCACTACATATGCACATTCATGTCAGGTTCACCAAATATGTAGAGGGATAAAAAATATACACCATGTACAATTATTAGGGCTAGATCCACTAGGAAGCCCCATGGTAATTGTGGCAATTGTTATGTCTCTACACTCAATGGACAAGGAAAAAGAGGTTCACCAATAATAGATTTAGGACTTGTTCCACATCTAGGGGTTTGGATGATGTTCAATGTGTTAATTAAGAAAACATCTATGTTTATTGGTATTTCCAAAAGGATCTAGACTACAAAAATAAAATGCAATGCAAAATGTACAATATTCAAGAGTCCAATGACTACCCTAGTATGATTCTTTAAATTTATGAATTCTAGCCCTATTTTATAAGGAAATAAAAATATTGTGTACTTAAAGTAAAGGAAAAAGATATACACAAAAAACTAAAACCTAGATGTTACCTATATGTCTTTTATCTTTCAAATTCTTGCCTAAGAATTTAAACTAAATGCCTTTCTTTATCTATCATCTGAGTTTTAATCAAAAATAAGGAAAAAACACACTCCATTGATGAGACCCATAGGTTGAAATGCGTTCAAAGTTTTAATGTTGTATTACTTATTTTAAGAATAAAATTTAATTTCATGTTTTTTGTTCCTTTCCTAACTTGTGTTAATATTTTTTTATGTTTTCTAAAATATATTTGTTGGTATTGTTCTCTTCACTTGCCATGTAAGGCGATCTGGTGAATCAAAAGTCCTGCGGTACTAGAAGTATGCTCTTCACTTGCGCATATTTGATATAATGAATCAAAAACTAGTTTATGTTTTTAGAGTACTACTTCACCATGTTTTTTTTTATTAAGGAAGAAGAGGTACACAAAAAAACCAAAACCTAGATGTAACATATATGCCTTTTATCTTTCAAATGCCTGCCTAAGAATTTAAACTAAATGCCTTTCTTTATCTATCATTTGAGTTTTAATAAAAATAAGGAAAAAATGCACTCCATTGATGATACCCATAGGTCGAAACACGTTTAGAGTTTTGATGTTGTATTACTTCTTTTAATAATAAAATTTAATTTTGTCTTTTGTTCCTTTCCTAACTCGTGTTAATATTTTTTTTTGTTTTTGAAAATGTATTTGTTTTTGGTATTATGCTCTTCACTTGTCGTGTAATGCAATTTGGTGAATCAGAAATCCTGTAGCACTAGGAGTATACTCTTTACTTGCACATCTGTGATCTGGTGAATCAAAAACTAGTTTATATTTTTAGAGTACTGCTTCACCATGTTTCTTTTTTATTAAGGAAGAAGAGATACACAAAAAAAATAAAATCTAGATGTAACCTATATGACTTTTATCTTTCAAATTCCTGCCTAAGAATTTAAATTAAATACCTTTCTTTATCTATCATCTGAGTTTTAAACAAAAAAAAACTAATAGTTTACTAAAACACTTATCTGTGTTGGTGGTTGATCCTCACTTTAGCTCGTTTTCAAAATATCTAATGACTTTGAACTACAAGAAAACTTCACAAAAACACTAAAAAATGATGGTCAATGTTAGGGGGCTTGCTTAGGCTACTATGTGATTGTGCTCATAGGTGCAACATTCAATCCCTCTAGGTCCTTTTAGTTGACCTTTGATAAACTAGAATAATATTGACCTTTGGATTGATAATAGCAAGATGAATATACATAGAACAATAGATGAAATGTTGAGAAAATGAATGCACAATTTAAGTAATAATGTAATTTAATAAATATGGTTTTGTAGATAAAAGTTATTGCCACCAAACTAATATGATCAAAATACAAATAATACATAATGTTATAAGGTAGATCAAAATTGGAATAAAAACACAATAGTTACAACATAAACAACAACACATAATGATAATACACACACACACATATTAACTATAGATTTACACAGGGTTTTAAAACCTAAAATTCCAAACAACATAGTAAGAATGTGAGATAAAAACAAATGAGGGTTTAATAAAAACAAAATGGAAACAACACAATAACAATGTGAAATGATAAAAACAAATGAGGGTTTTAAAACCCAAAATTAAAACAACACAATAACAATATGAAATGATAAAAATAAATGAGGGTTTTAAAAACCCAAAATAGAAACAACACAATAACAATGTAAAATGATAAAAATAAATGAGGGTTTTAAAAACCCAAAATGGAAACAACACAATAACAATATGAAATGATAAAAGCAAATGAGCTAACTGATGCAACGAAATAAGCTAAACATCTCAAAGAGAGAATGCAAGCAAAGAAGGAAAACCTTTCCCTTTTTAAGAATGAATAGTTGTTTTTAGGGCATCCTCCTCTTGTATATCATAAGGAACACATCGACATCAAAGAATACATTGAACATCACACAAAATATCACACAAGAAATAAAATGAAGAGCAAAAGAGGTAAGTCACAAGAACACCCAAGAAGAAATAACGAGAGAGAGAGCGAGAAGCTAGGGGGGGAACAAGAGTTACAATATTTTTTTATAGAAGGTTTGGAGAGGCAAAAGAAGAGAAGAACCAAAATTTAAAAAATTAGGTTTTAGGGCTAGATAAGCCACTAGGGTTCAAGAACTTTTGAAAATTTGGCAATTGTGACAACTAGATCCATGTACAGTTTTTGTGCAGTTTGGAGGAAAAAATGGTGTTAAAATGGGAGACAACTTATACCATAAAAAAAATATTTTTTGAGCCTGATCTAATGGTATAGGTTTTGGGAGGAATGGAGAATATTTTATGAGGAAAATTTGGCTCAAATATAACCTTTAGAAGCTTAAGAGGAAAATGAAGGAAAAATAACTCATCTTAATGGGTCAACTATCCATGTCTACACTATCCATATCTCATATTAGAAGGATGAGACTCTCTACCACCTAAAGTTAGTTGTTAGAACTATTTATAAAAATTCAAATTACCCCTTCCTAAGTACCATGTCAAACACCATAAAGGATAACAAATTATGATTCTTTAGGAAAAATAAAGCCATATTTGATAGCCAAAAAATTAGAAATAAAAATTCTACACTATGGTACAAAAACAAATTTTAGTTTGTTTCAATATCTTCTTTATTAAAAAAAATTAAATAAGCATTAAAAAATACAAAAACATATTCAAATAATGTTAAAATAAAATCAAAACATCTATGATACTTACTTATATGCACCCTGATAATTTTGGTTAGGTAAAAGTATTTTTTGCTAGTTCTATGGGGATTCAAAGAAATTTACCTATAAAAACACCCAAGTATTGAAATATGTAGCATTTATACAAAATGAGTAAAAATAAAATGCATAGTTAATTTCAAAGTGAGAAAAAACATTAGAAGCTCTACCCATATGACATCTTTACAAAATAATAATTTATATAGAAAACCATTTTATAGCTAATTATTATAAATAGGTGATAAATATTTTATTTACAATTTTCATTTTCACTTGCATATGTAGATATCTCATGACAACTATGCATACATATGATATCACACTAATAGCTAGAGATAGTAAATTACAAGTATATGAGGAAGCAATGCTCAAGATGTGGGTCCTTGAGCTAATTTATATTTTTTTGGTTTAAAAAAATAAAAATAAAGTCAAGGAAAATGAATAAACACTTAGGATATTTAGGAAGTATCTAGGATGAAAAAACTAGTGCCATCAAGACTTCCATATCACATAAGTAGTGGGATCAAGGCAAGGCGATAAAAAATGACCTAAAAGTGCCCCAAAAGCCTATAAATCAAGCTGAATCATGATCACCATATTTTAAAAATAGCAATATTTGATAAATATAATAATATAGAAAGAAAACAAATGAAGTGATCATTGTTGAAATATACAACTAAAGACAAAAGTGGTAATAATTATTGCACACAAAAAGGGATGATTGTAGTCTTGTCCAATTAGGGGTGATCTTGGACCAAACCAACAATATTGCTTAAAAACCAATGATAGCAGTCATTATAAAAAATACACTTTGTTAAGACTAATATTCTTATATGAATAGTTGATAGCAAGGCACTAGAAATGAGAGGCACTAAAAATGAGGATGTGACTAGGGACGACATACCATTTATGTTGGTATGAGTAGGGCAACTATGGCAATAAGTGACAATACGGTAGGAGACAATTGCCTTTGGAAAAAAAAGGATCCACCATGGATGGAAAGGTAGCTCTAAAAACACATAACAATAGAGGTAAGAATTCTCTGAATAGAGATAAGGCTATGAATCCTTAAATACCTTACATCTATCCTCAATAATATCTTTGTTACAAGTATGTGCTATTCTAAATCATGACAACCAACACCTTCATATGATGTCCTAATCGATATGAGCATATAATAACCACCATTACATTAAAATAAGAAGTATAACATAATATTGGGCTTCCATTATAGGAGAGATGTCATGTATGATTACTACATAGGAAAATTGATTGATGCCAGTGGAGTTGGTGACAAATGAAAATAGGATGGATATGCAATAGATTATTTTCTCAAATTACATTTTCCATATTAGTTGGATACCTCTTGTGAGACATACAAGGATCCCCTTGTTTTCTTATGTATATCACAAATGTATGAACATGATCCCCACCATGCTCTTGTTATCATTATATCCAACATTGGAGAAGGGTTAAAGAAAATCAAACAAGGGCTTCACCTAGTGATGAAAACTACTACCAATGCTAAATAATAACCTTTATTTGATTTAGAATTGAATATCATAAGATATTGAAATGGATTATTTGTATTAGGAAGCATTTAATTATGTTCCACATACTATTTATACCACTATACACATAACCCAATGATATTTGGGCTAGAATATAGGTGTACGCATAGTGGAAATGATGACCTCAAGTATCATGCTTGATAAAAATCCCATATCATCAAATCCTACAGATGTTGTTACATGATTTAGGCTAAAATAGACATGTGGATTATCATTAGTTGTATATTATGTATTTGATGGTGTTACTATCAAAACATCACTATGAAGTGGTAGAGTCAATCAGGATAGAACAATTTTTTGGATAGCTTAGAGACCCACATCTAGAGAGGTCACTCCCTCTCTTAGTTCCACATTAGAGACAAAAATGGGAGAGGGAAATAGATAAAGATAGTGGATTATTCTTAGATATGCACTTCAATATAGAGTAGCAAAGGCCTATAGTGGTAGTGATGTGTCTTTAGGGGAGGAGGTTGTAGAGGAGGTAGTAACCAAGGAAATAATTCTTTTAGATGAGGGGTATCATTAATGGAGCCAAAACATGACTCAAAGAAGAGTATTGCAATAGAGAACATAATTATGCATCAAGTTTACATAGATATTATCAATCTAGAGAGTAATTCCTCTAAGGAGAATCATAGGGGATGAATAAAAAATGCAGGTATTTCCTATAGACCAACTAATGCCAACATTATCTTAGTATTTATGTTTTTTTCTTAGTAATACTTCTTATACATGTCTAAGTTATATTATAGTGATTTAATTATGATATATATGATATATAATGATCTAACAATATGATTTCCTTGTGGTTGTAGTGATGATCCATGGATTATGAGAGCTAATCAATCAACTTTATGAGAAAATGAGGGTTGAGGTTTAGGTGAAAGGAATATGAGGTAAACGATTAGGTTCAAAGAGAATGATATTAATGCCTAGAACACTAATTGGCATGGAAACAACTATATTTAGCTTGAGTACAAGGAGAGCTAGTGGGTCTTAGGATTTATGTGTCATACAAACCACACTCAATAACATCCCATGCTAATACACATGCACCTGACATAAAATTAGAGGTATATAGTAGTCAATTTTGTAGTCATAGCCCCTATAGATTTTATTTATTATAGATATTGATAGTAGCTACCATGGTACCATTAGATGATGTATATATATTTATTTGTGGCATGGGCTTATGTAATCTAGACATAAGTGTGGGATCCAAAATAGGTCGCATGGGGAAACTTGCCCTGAATAAAATCCCTCTAGACTCGTTCACATTTAGGTAGGACAACTCCAATACTAACCTATCATTGTGACTACAATTTAGGTGTAGTGTTTTATATTTGATGGTATATTTTGGTTCACCAAGAAATTTATAAATTCCCTAGTCTAGTTATATTTATTGAAGTCAAATCAATAACTATTGTCAACACTTCTTTGCACTTTCCCTATAGACCTATATGCTATATGATCAAAATATCTAGGATTATTTAATGTCAACTTGGGTATGTGTAGTATCCTTGGTTATTACTATGACCAACTTAACCTTAAATGAACACACATCCTTTCCTTCAAGAAGAAGGTCAAATTTCAAATCTTGGCAAGTGATGCATGCATAATTTACAAACATTATAATTTTACCTTATGTGATGTACTATGACACATAAAATACTTTTTATTTAGGTAATGTGGTTTCAATATATTGGATATTGATGCTAAGAATTAATACATTATTGTTATGTAAATATTATATCTTAAAGTGTGTGCCACAAATTTTATGGTATAGGAAAAGTCTTAGAGAGTCTTTTGATGTTCCATGACTATTGGGTTACTTGGAAAGTCATTCCAAGGGTTATAGATAGATAAAACATGTTGGTTTTTATATGGTACATAGAAGCAAGTGTAAAAATGTGAGGAGAAGCTGAATAAAAAATTTGCAAGTGTTTTGGGTGTTTTTGAAAGTTTTAACAACTTTTGTTCATCTTCTTATATCTCAAAGATGTGTGTAGACCTAGAAAAATCAATCAACTTGAAGAGCATATAAATTTTTATTTATAGATCTACTTAATGCTATTATTGAATCGTTGGATAGGTATGGATGTCTAGAATATACTCACAAAATTTTATCTCATTTGTACAAGATTAAGGCCTCTATTTTTAAACATTGTTTCACAAAGTTTGGTTCAAGAATTATTTTTTTTGCAACTTTTTAGTTCATAAACTTCACATGGTATCAGAGCTTCAATTTTGAGAAGGGTTTGAGCAAACTTGTTGCATGAGTTTTTTGAAGGAAGAATTCAATTGTTCTTGTTTGAGTGTCATGGCCAACTTGAACAACTCACTACCCATTCCAGAATTTAGTGGTCAGGATTATGAATATTGGAGCATTAAAATGAGAACTTTGTTGATAGGGAAGGATCTTTGGGAGGCAGTTGAGAATGGTTATGTAGAACCAACTGATTGGAGCACACTACAAGGCAATTATAGGACAACCAAGAAGGAAGCAAAGAAGAATAACTCTCTTTCCCTCTATCACATTCAGTATGCACTTGACAAGAGCTTATTTCCAAGAATTGTTGCTGCTACAACAACCAAAGAAGCTTGGAAGTCTCTCAAAGAGGCTTACCAAGGGAGTGACCAAGTGAGAATGGTCAAGCTACAAACCTTGAAAAATAAGTTTTAGAACTTGAAGATGAAGGAGACTAAAAGTGTTGGAGATTATTGCATGAGAGTGAAATATGTGGTGAATAAAATGGCCACTCTTGGTGAAACTTTGGAAACACCGGTAGTTGTGAAGAAGGTGTTGAGATCTCTCACATCAAAATGGAACCATGTTGCCATTATCATTGAAGAAAGTAAAGACTTTTCAAAGCTATATTTTGAATATCTTGTTGGGTCTCTCATGTCACATGAAGAGATATTCAAAGAAACCACCAAGGAGAGTGAGGAGAATACCTTCAATTATAAGGTAAAATATTCAATAAATAATGAATATGAAGGCAGTCCCAATAGAGGAAGAGGTAAAAATCAGCAAAGAGGAAGAGGTATAAGAGGAAGAGGAGCTTCTAACCAAGGAAGAGGTAGAGGAAGGATTGATATAAGGAATGTGGAGTGCTACAACTACCACAAGAAGGGTCATCTTGCTAAAAATTATTGGTCAAAGATTGCAAATGAGGATAAAAGGGCACATTATTTTTGTGAATATGAAGACACTCAAGGTAATATTTTCTTAAGTAGTGATATGGTGGAAAAGACTAGCAATGCAGTTTGGTGTTTGGATTCTAGTTGCTCTAATAATTTGATCAACAAAAAGTATTTGTTTGTTGATGTTAATGAGAGTTTAAGTCAATAATCATGCTTGGAAATAATAATTATTTGGAAGTGGCTGGAAAAGGTTCCATTGAGGTTGGAACAAAAGAAGGTATAAAACGAATCAATGGTATTTTTTATGCTCAAAATATAAAGAATAATTTGTTAAGTGTTGGGCAACTTGTTGAAAATAATTAAAAAGTTGTGTTTGACAATAATGAATGCATTAGGGTAATAGGAGTCATGTTGTCACAATTGTTCCTATGTCTAAAAAAAGAATGTTTCCTTTGAAGTTTGGTAACAAGGGAGGTGTGAACCTAGAAAATTTGGCATTTAAAGATAAGAATTGGTTATGGTATTTGATATTTGGGCATTAAAATTTCAAGTGTTTAAATTTTTTGTCAAATCAAGGCATGGTGAATGGGATTTCTAGAGTTGAAGAGAGGAAGGATGTGTGTGAAGCATATGTGTTAGGAAATCATGCTAGGACTGAGTTTCCTAAACTTAATGTATGAAGAGCCTCATATCCTCTTCAACTAGTTCATTCCAATATTTGTGGGTTTATGCAAACACAAAGTTTGGTTAAGTCATCTTATTTAATCACTTTTATTGATTATTACTCAAGGAAATGTTAGGTTTATTTTTTGAAGCATGAGGATGATGCATTTGGAGTGTTCCAGACTTTCAAAGCACTTGTTGAGAATGAAATTGATCATAAAATCAATTTTTTGAGGATTGATCATTGAGGAGAGTTTTTTTTTAAATAATTCAATAATTTTTACAATCAAAATGACATTAAAATACAACATACAACTGCATATACACCTCACAAAAATGGGGTGGCTGAAAGAAATAATAGAACCATAGTTGAAATGACAAAAAACATGCTCAAGACCAAGGGTTTGAGCAATGGATAGTGGTCTTAAGTGGTTGATACAATTGTGTACATATTTAATATATTTTCAACAAGATCCCTCCATAAAATGATACCTCCTGAAGCATGGCATGGTACTAAACCCACAGTTAGCCATTTGAGAGTTTTTGGGTGTCTTTATTTTTCACATGTAAATGTTGAAGTTAGAAAGAATATTGATGATAAGAGTGTAGCATGTATTTTTGCTGGCTATTCCAAAACTAGCAAGTCATATAGATTGTATGATCCAAAAAATCATAAATTTATTGTGTCTAGAGATATGATTTTTGATGAAGGGGGAGTGTATGATAAAAAAAAAATAGTGGACAGAAAAGGAAAAAGTGTAGTTATGGTTTATAAAGAAGAAATAACAGTTGGGGGAAAACCACCAAGTGTTCCCTCACCTCCTCCTAACCCACTTTCAAGCCCAAGCACAAGTTCTAGTTCCACTAGTCCAAGTACTAGTGATTCTTACTTAAATCCAAAGAAAGAAAAAAGTAAAAAAACTTTGAAATCTCATCCACCAAGTCAAATTCTAGATAAAAATTTAAGAAGAGGTTGACAAGGAGTCAAGCACAAGATATGGACCAAATTATTACAAGGCTGTAAAATATACAAGTGTATGGTGATGATGAAGAAGAACCCAAAGGTGACATGATGCATTATGCTTTGTTATCTTCAACTAATCCTTCTAGTTTTGAAGATGCAAGTACTAATGGTGTTTGGGTGAAAGCAATGGAGAATGAAATTCAGTACATAGAAAAAAATGATACATGGGAACTTGTTGAGTTTTCAAAAGGAAAAAAGGTTGTTGGTTGCAGGTGGATTTTCAAGCTAATGTATAACAGTGATGGTAGCATACAAAAACATAAAGCAAGACTGGTTGCAAAGGGGTATACACAGGTTTGGTATGGATTATGAAGAAACATATGCACCTATAGCAATACAAGAAATCATTTGAATGGTTATTTCTTTGGCTGCTCAAAAATAGTTAAAAGTGTATCACATGGATGTTAAAAATACATTTTTGAATGGCTACATTGAAGAAGAGGTTTATGTGCAACAACCTCAAGGCTATGAAGTGAAAGGTAAATAAAATCATGTGTAAAAACTAAAAAAATTATTGTATGGGCTGAAGCAAGCACCTAGAGCTTGGTACTATAGGATTGACAAATATTTTCAAGAGTATGGTTTCAAGAAGAGCAAAAATGATCCCACTCTTTACTTCAAAAAGGAAGGTGGGGATATTCTTCTTGTGTGTATTTATGTTGATGATTTGATTTACATAGGGATAAATAACAAGATGTTTATTTATTTCAATACGTCCATGAAGAGTGAATTTGACATGATTGATTTGGGTTTGATGAAATACTTTCTTGGGATTAAAGTATTTCAATGAAATGGTAATTTTTTTTTACCAAGCTAAGTATGTGAATGATATGTTGAAGAAATATCAGATGCAAAACTATAAACCAGTTTGGACTGCTGTTGCACATGGTGAATCATTGTGCAGAGATGATTATTTTGAAAGGGTTGATGAGAAGTTGTATAGAAGCATGATTTGGAGCTTAATTTTCCTTACCACTACTAGACTAAAAATTGCTTTTGTTGTTTCACTTATTTCTAGATATATGAATCAGCCATCATAAAATCACATCAAGGCTACCAAGAGGATTTTGAGGTATGTGAAAGGAACATCAAAATTTAGAATACATTATTTTGCTAATAATAAGTTGGATCTTGTTGGGTATTGTGATTCAAATCATGAAGATTATTTAGATGATGGAAATTCTACATCTAGAAATTGTTTTACTCTTGGTTTCGTGTTGATCACATGGAGTTCCAATAAGCAAAGTATTTTTGCTTTGTCATACATGAAGGTTGAATATGTTGCTGCAACAACAACAAGAACTCAATCTCTTTGGTTGAGGAAGATGCTTGAGGAGATTGGAGAAGTCCAAGACAGTCCTATGATTATCAATTTTTATAACACTAGTGCCATCAAGAATGCCAAGAATCTGATTCATCATATTAAGACAAAACACGTTGCATTGAAGTATCATATCATTAGAGATGTCATTGAAAATAAGTTTGTTGATGTTGTATACTACAATACAAAGAAACAATTGACTGATTTGGTTACCAAAGGATTTTCTAAAGAATAATTTTTGTATTTAAGAGATACAGTAGTTTCACCACTTAGCATCAATGGGGAGTATATTGGAGATTGATGCCAAGAAATAATATATTATTGTAATGTAAGTATTATATCTTAAAGTGTGTGTGACAAATTTTGTGGTATAGGAAAAGCCTTCGAGAGTCTTTTGATGTTCCATGACTGTTGGATTACTTGGAAAGTCATTCCAAGGGTTATAGATAGAGAAAACATGTTAGTTTTTATATGGTTCATATAACCAAGTGTAAAAACATAAGCCAAATTTGAATAAATACTTTGCAAGTATTCCAGGTTTGTTTTAAATTTTTAATAACTTTGGTTCATCTCATTCTCTCTAAAACATGTGTGTGCAGACCTAGAAAAATAATTCAAATTGCATAGCAAGTAACTTTTTATTTACAACTTCCTTTAATGTGATTCATGAACCATTGGATAGGTATGGATGTCTAGAATATACTCACAAAATTTCAGCTCATTTACACAATTTTAAGGCATTTGTTTTTTGACTATTATCACAAATTTTGGTTTAGGAAAAAATAGTTTTTACAAATTTTTAGTTCATAAAATTCACATAATCTTGGCTCCATCAAGTCAATATCCCCTCTATATGATAGTCGATTGATATTCTAACTAGAATCTTGTACTTTATTTCACATGACTCATGACTGGTGAATCGTGCTTATGGACGCCATCCCTTGATATCCTACTTTATCCATGATGACATGGAGAACCTAACATGGTATCTGTATCCTTCCTTTGAGCATAGTTCTAAGCTTAGTTATCAAATTCGTAGATTTTTTATATGAAATTAAAAAATGGTCAAATTTAAAACCCTAACGCATAAATTCGACGAGCAAACCCTAAATTTGGTCCAAAAAAATTGGATGGAAAACAACATCAAAAACCCTAATTTTTTTTTTAGTTGTTGAAAAAAATATAGAGGAAGTGCTATAAACATGGTAGTTGTAAACAAGCCCTCCTGCAACATCTCCCTCCTTTTATTTGTAGGATATGATTTGGATAGTTGAATCTGTTCAGAATGCATGGCTCTAAAAGTTGTAGTTGATAAACAAATCTTCCATTTGAAGGTTTCATTATTTCTACACCTACTATTTATCGTCTATGAATT
This sequence comes from Wollemia nobilis, assembly GCA_028583015.1. NCBI lineage: Eukaryota > Viridiplantae > Streptophyta > Pinopsida > Araucariales > Araucariaceae > Wollemia > Wollemia nobilis. Next base: position 403,954 of record JAQPPZ010017051.1, read on the forward strand.
CTTAAAAATAAAATATAAAAAACATTGCCCTTTAACCATAGCTTCTATGTAGATGTAGAATTAAACTTTTCTAATTTTTAAACTTGAATAATATAAGATATTTTAAGTGTTTTATTTTTTGCATTGTTAATATGCATGATCTTTTTTTAGAATGAATTTATCACAATAATTGGCAGAAAACTTATAATTTATATTTAAAAAATATTGATTTAAACTTTTAAGAATCTTCTAATGTTTTAAAAAATTACTATATTTAAATAAAGTTATAAAATGTTTATATTTTAAAAAATATTGTACTATATATTAAAGTATATATATTTTTTAAAATGTTTAAAATATTATTAAAAAAATATATTATAATTTTGTATATTTGATTTTTAAAATTTATATAAAAATTTAAAAACAATTATATGAAAAGATATATATACATTTATAATATATTGAATTTATGTTTATTACAAATTTTTAAACATGTCGAATTTATTTGAAACTTTAATATTATCCAATTCAAATACGAACTCAAAATTGATAACTAAGGTTCTAAGATTCCACCATCATACTATGCCACCTATTACATAATTTTTAATGTGAATGTTGAGCTCAATCCATTAATTCACAAGTGCATAGGTAGTTTATAGAACTTCGTTAGAGTCACCTTTCCAATATTGTTTTTAAGGATATTCATAGGACACAAGATAAATTATTATCATTAATATTTTAAAATAGGGTTTTGAGAAGGTTATCATTTCTCTTTTATATCAATTTAGTTACATTGAGATATTTGGTGCCACCATATTTGAACCTTGTTATGAACTATATTAACTATTTGTTCCAAGTGTTGAACCAAATACTTATTGACAAACACAAGATAAATTATTAGACAAAAGGATTGGGTTATAACATAAAGAATGGTCTTGCTTTAAGTGTAAGTGATAGTTTAATAAACCGAGAAAGCAAATCATACATAGAATCCATTATAATTTAGGTTTCAAAAGTGGGGTCCATAGATTATGCATGCTAAGTTTAAAAAAAAATTTAGAGCCAGCATTAGTTTAAGAAATTATTAATAGGTTAGAATATATAAGATAATTTTATTTAGTTATAATTGACTTATGGTTATGATATGGTGTTTGATAGTGGTAATTAAAATTAAAATTAAATTGTCAAATTTATTTATATTGAAATAAAGTGCTATTTGGATTTGAGGGGGTTATAATTAAAATATTATTAAAGGTTTACATAATATTATTCTTAAAAAATATTATTATACAAATAATAAATTAACAAGACAAATAAATTTAAATAAAAAATTAATAAAACCCCTCATCAAATGTAATGAATCATAACAAGTAAAATTTAAATACTATATTTAATAACAAAAAGTTTTAACAACCATAACAATTACTTTATTTACCTATATGAATGATGATATAATTAACACATAAAAATAAAACTCTTATTAAACCATAAATATATAATTTTAAAATATATATTGCATAGGAGGACAGTTGGTTATAACCACACTATTTTTTAGTAAGTTACAAGCATAGGGTTTGCTCCCACCAGACCTATTCCACCTCATTATTGTTGATCCATTGTGAAGGCAAGGGGACCACCAGTCGCTCGAGATTAATACATCGTGGGTCACATTGTTTTTAGTAATTGACAAATCGCTCGAGATTCATACCATTGACAAGTCAAGATTCATACCACTATCAAACACAAGGTTCAAACCATAAGGGCTACTACCACCAAACATATTCCACCTTGTTATTGTTGACTTGTCATGAGAAAGACCACCCGTCACTCAAGATTATCATAGTTGACCACACTAACATATTCCACCTCGTTATTGTTGACTTATCGTGTAAAAAACCACCAGTCACTCAAGTTCATAACATCATCAATAATTGGTTTAGACGTACACTCAGAAAATCTGTCCCAAAGTTTCTACATGGGTGTCTTCTTAATAAAAATAACTACCAATCCACTAACCCTTAACTAACCCTTAAAATCTAATCTTAAACAATATTGTTACGCTAAACAAGTAACCATATCAACTTCTTATAATTAAATTATGTGAATATAATGCTCTCACGGTGTCAATCAACTCCTTATAACTAAATCATGTGATCATAACACTATCACCCCTTTAATGAGTAAACCACCATCAGGTCAAGCTTTCCATTGGAAGATCTAATTTTACAACACGAATGAAATTACTTTGCTTCTGATGGTGATTTCAAATATTTTTTTTAAATAAAATTTTATGAGTGTAAGATTTGGAATAGTGATAGGCAAATTAATATCTCGAATTGTTCGATTTAATTTATAAAAAAATTAAATCTACATCTTGTTAGCTTAAAAAGAATTATTAAATTTTGGTTGTACTTTAGGTGTACTCTCTCATTCCCAGAAAATAGATGCTAAGGCCTTTCCCACTTAATGAGACTTTCCAGTATGACCCAAAACAAAATTATGTGCAGTCCCTGTGAAGATATAGATTATAACGCGATTGTAGCATCAACCAGGCATTCCATAGAATTGTCTCCTCTCTCCTTCCGGAGAAAAATAGGCAAATAAAAGAGAATAAAAAATAAATAATTTGTATATGGAGAAGACATGGAGAGCCTAATGTAGTTATCAGTATAGGGAGAAAGCTTAAGACCAGAAAATAGATTAGATTCCCAAATGGCTTGCGTATTCTGCCGTAGTTATTCAGTAGATCAAAATCCACACATGGCAACTTCGATTCTCAAATCATACGAACATCGTTCAAACGATGATTAGGTGAAGTATTTTTTGTCGCTCAATACTAAGCATGCTTGCCGCGAATGACTTAGAGACGCACACAACGTGCTCTTCGAGACGCACGCCCGACCTTGGTTTGTTTTATCTTTGAATCAGGAATTTTAGCGTGTATCTGAAGAGGCATGAGAAACGTAGCAACCACCACCATAACAATAAAAAAATAAAAAAAAAGTGTAGTTGGTAAATGTCTTGTGTTATTAAAAGATATGTAATACAATTAGTGAATCTGTGTTCTGGTAGAGGTCGACATAGACCCCTTTCCCCTGCACTCATGGATACTCAAATAATAAATGCCACCTACCCAAGACAACTATGGCTGGTGAGAGAGCTAGGTTATGCCTTTACTTTAGAAGACCCACCCTTAAACTCTATTTTTTCAATAACAGGGTCAGGGGACAAGGGAATCATTTAGATTTAGGTTTTAGTTTTTTTTGTTCGATAGGTTTAAAGTTTAAATTGGATCATGGTATGGACAAGTTTGTGAAAGGTGTTTGTGAAGGTGACTGTGTATTAAATTTCATATTGTTAAGATCAGTTGTTATTTTAAAGAAGAAGACTAAGTGAACACAGCGGCGTCTTCGCCAATCCGAAATGAACATGATATAAACTGTCTACTTCAAAACATTGTTTAGATTCTTTGTATACCTATTCTCACCTAAACAATAAAATCTTAATATGTATAAGGTGCTTGTGCTTGACATCTATAAACTAAAATATTTGGTTATTTATGTATAATTATAAAAAATTAAAGAATAAGATTTAAATAATAATAACTTATAAATAATGATGATCAATTGTATTAAATTTATAGGGAAACATCGTGATCGCCACTGAAAGCATGAGATTCCAAAAATAAAAAGAAACACTAATTGCTGCAATGTAAACTAACTAGCTTGATGCACGAAATAAAACGGATATAATCGAATCAAAACCAACGTAAAAAGAGAAAGCAGGAGCACATCCCTTTTTATTAATGTGATTCCAACTCGGTTACAATACATCTCCTCCCTTTTTAGGGGCTAGGAGAGTTAGCATGTTTCCATTACAAAAAGTGAATAGTGATCTTCTTTCCGCATGCCCACATTTGAAACGGGTGGGCCAAAATGTTGCCGCCACTTATGCTGATGAATCCTTGCTTCTCGCTGTTTATCCATAGGGCCACTACCATTGAAACAGTACGCCGATCTGCATTCCAATTAGACGTCGCTACCTGCAAGTTAGTGGGATAGCAGAAGCCACGAGAGCATGATAATATTCGATAGATATCTTCTGAAATCCAGATTGTGAACTATTTAAACAGCATAAAGCGTAATGCAGGATATATTCGATAAACTATTTAAACAGTCTAAAGCGTAATGCAGGATATATTCGATAAACTATTTAAACAGTCAGCCGATCTGCATTCCAATTAGACGTCGCTACCTGCAAATTAGTGGGATAGCAAAAGCCATGAGAGCATGATAATATTCGACAAAGGTCTTCTGAAATCCAGATTGTGAATTATTTAAACAGCATAAAGCGTAATGCATGATAAACATGCAATGACAGAATAGACTAACATGCAACTAACAAAAAGTGTGAGGTGCCCAAACGGGCCGCCCCCGTTAAAACTTGACTTTGACGCCAATCCACTAGGGATGGGCCCAAAATCTCAGAGAATGTGGTGTCGTCGAATTGATGGATCAAATGTGGTAAAATGTCTGGTTTAGGTTCGGATCCACGCTTCTAAAAGCCACTCAATAACCTCTCTTGCGAAAGGGACTACGAGTGTAGAAGAGATGAATCGAAAAGGAGTGCAATCGGGTGTTTAATTTGGCAGCACTTCGTTGCTTTAAAATGCCTGCCAGCTTCTCTTTTTGGGTGGGAAAGTCCACCATTTTATAGACCCATGGGGTCTCTTTGGAAGGGAACGCAGGGGTGCCACGTGGCGGCCATGCCTTCCTAAGAGGGAGGAGACTCCTCCCTGACTTGGGCTTACATGACTGCCTTTGTGACAGTCCTCTAACTGCCAATCTGCCCACCTACGCGCGCATGCACAACAGGCGGCAATAATTGACTGTCTTCGGCTGCCACTCGTTTAATGTCTGCTTTAATGGTTTAATGTTTGCTTTCAAATGGTTTAATGTTTGCTTTTAAATGTTTAATGTTTGCTTTCAAATGCTTTAATGTTTGCTTTCAAATGCTTAAAATCTGCCTTTGATTGGTTTAAGTCTGCCCAGGCATAAATGCAAAGTTTTTGTCGTGATATTGTGACACCAAAAGGGAAACGGGGCGCAGTGGTAGGATCTGTCACAATATCGTGACAGTCATGACATCATGACAGTGTGACGTCGTGACTGTCGTGATATCATGACTGTTGTGATATCGTGACAGCGCGACGTCGCGATGTCACGACGATCATGATATCGTGACGATCACGACGTCGTGCTATTGCGATGTCATGATATTGTGCTATCGCAATATCATGACAATCATGATATCACGACAGTCACGACGTCATGCTGTCGCGATGTCGCGATAGTCACGATATCGTGACAGTCACGATATCGCGATAGCGCGACGTTGCGACTATCGCGATATCATGACCATCGCGATATCACGACAGGCAGCATTTGCCTAAGTGTTTAAAAGCATGTTTTTGCCTAAGTGTTTAAAAGCTTGTTTTTGCCTAAGTGTTAAAATCTTGAGCCGGACTTGGAGGATACATTCAATAGTTGGGCCTTCTCACTAGGGAAGGCGAAACAGTCGAAGAAAGCAAACGGGAAATAGCCAAAGCACTGTCATGTAACTGGATTGGTACCTTCCAAAACTATTGTGTAAGTGGCTAGGGCCACTGTTTGACCTCTGAGGGCTGCCCTGAAGGCTGTGTGTGTCAATGCGATCAGTGTTTGTAGTCACATAATCAGATTGGTGTTGTTTTGGTGTCTACACTATAAACTAAAATATTTGGTTATTTATGTATAATTATAAAAAATTAAAGAATAAGATTTAAATAATAATAACTTATAAATAATGATGATCAATTGTATTAAATTTATAGGTTATATTTTGTAACTTTTAGAAGTAAATCAAGTTTAAATCTTACCTATTAATAAGTATGAGTGTCAAATTGTTAAAATTTAGTCTCAATCTTATATAACCACTTTAAAAAAAAAACAAAGAATCAAATGATATTAGTTTAACCCTTCAAATTTCAAGAAGAAGATAAGTTCAATTCTTGCTAAGTGATATACATGCATAATCATCAAATTATTATAATAAAATATATACAATGACTATCAAATGTCATTAGTTCAACCCTTCAACTTTCAAGAACGAGACTTATATATATATATATATATATATATATATATATATATATATATATCACTATCAAATGGTATTAGATTAGATAACCCTTGAACTTTCAAGAAGAAGACACGTTCAATTCTTATTATCAAGTGATACATAAATTGATGTAAAATATATATATGACTATAAATTGGTATTAGATAACCCTTAAACTTTCAAGAAGAAGAAAAGTTCAATTCTTATCAAGTGATACATACATAATTATTAGATTGATAGATTGTTATAATAACATATGTACAATGACTATCAAATGGTATTAAGTGAATCCTTCAAGTTTTAAGAGGGAAACGATTTCAATTCTTGCCAATACGTAATTATCAAATTGTTGTAACAACACTATAAAATCATGATGTAATATTATGTCTTAATATATATCAAATAAAAAATTTAAATATACGAACATTAAAGTAATACATAAATTACTTAAAATAATATATCAAGATTATATGATTTGTTTGATTGGAAATTGAATAAACATATGCCAACATAATTTGGCACCATTGGTTTTGTGCAACACTTTTCCTCTGCTAGTTCTATAGAACAAGGATATTATTGACTCCTACAGAGGAGGAGAAAAAGGATAAATATTTGGATTTTAGAAGCAAATAATGATAACGATATATTTGGTTGACACGAATAGCTAAATTAGTTTATTGTTACTATTCCATTGTTACGTTTGAAGAGTCAAGAATTGATGATTACACTACATAATATTACTCTAAAGTAATTACATAACATTACTCTAAAGTAAACTCCTACTATAGTAATGTACCAAAGTTGGTAAATTAACATGTACCTAAATAATGTAATCTACTCTAACACCCCTCTGTATTGCATTATTTGGGTATTGAAGACTTTGGTCTTTAATATGGATCTTCATTTTGGTTTTAGAATCTAAGATCTTCTCTCTTACTTCCTTCATTATCTTCTTTGTCTAAATCTGGATGAGTATCTTGTTTAGGTTTTTCTTCTTCTTCTTTAGTTTGTAGATGGCCAAGTAGTGCATAGTTTTTTTGTCCTCTCATTATTTTAATTTTGAACCTTCTATTTATTCTTCTACTTTTATGATATATAGGTTCTTCACTCTCACCAAACTATTCCTCAGGATTTGCATTAGTATTGTTCTGAATGATTTATAATGTGACACATATTAACTTCTTTTATGTATCTAAAATCAATTATCCTTTTTCTCTCTACTATATTTGCATCTGAAATAATATTATATGATAATCCCAAAATATACGTTACATTATGTGATAGAATTTTCCATCTACAATTTTCATCCTATAATTATTAGTGACTTCAAGACAATAAAACCATTGTATATTTCCTATCAAGTGATGACTTGCACCAGAATCAATATATCAAATATCCTTTTCATTTTGACCTATAAATTTGTTTGGGTTTGAAATGATTTTACATATTTGATATGGTATATTGAATGGAATCTGATCTTGAGCCTTCTTGCAGTGTGCATTGTCATGAAATGTATCTCTTGTTGTTTCTTCCATGATATGATTCCTTTAACTTTAGTATTTTAAAAATACTTTTGATAGATCCCTTAAAGAAGTCTACCTTATGACTTCCAAGTTTAGAGTATGTGAATTAATTTGATAAAACCTTTCTAAGACTTAGGTTTTGTAGGATCCTTATGTCTCCCTAGTGATTAGAGTATACTCTAATATTGGTAAAGTGTTTAGTAATTAGTAGTTCACATTTTGAGTTGATTTGGTAATGTTTTGAGAATAATAATAAACTCCTATTCACCTCATTTCTCCTATTAGACTATGAACTTATCAATTTGATAAGTGGGGTGATACTTGCTATGGGTGTGTGCTCGTTGGTGACTTCTATGGGGTGATTAATCACTAGGATGTATGTTGCGTATGACCCATATGAATGACCATAGAGCTAATCTTGTAATGGGTTACAATATTTGTTGAGCCAAGAGGAGTGTAACTCAATAGGGGGTGGTGTGTGCAGTATGTAAACAAAGTAAATCATGAATGTGCATGTGTACAATGTGCTTGAAGAAAGATAGCAAACATAGGGATAAAAAAAATTAAAGAATTGTGCATGTGTGTGTTCCTTTTTGAAATTTTTATAGTTAAGATATGTGTGTAAGATAGTAAATGGTCATATAAGCACCAAAAATATATTCATATGGTATCTATCCTATCTTACAAGGATCCCTCAATAATAAAAATATCAAGAAGAAAAGTGCAAAAAAACAAGATGCACAGATAAAATAAGGATGTATGTCCTTGTCTTGATGAGAGAATTTTTTTTTAAATATGAACAAGGCAAGGATATACATGAAGGAGAATAATATTCCTTGACTTTGGAGAGAAATTGATGGTCATTGTAAAATAATTCAATATTAAGGAATAGAAGAAGAAAAGACAAGTGATGCATGGGCCCCAAGTTGGGGAATTTGCTAGGCATTAGATCCCTAGTGAAAGTGCAATACATGTGAGCTATGATCTAACTAGGTGTCATCACTTGCCATTGGTGCAAAATTCTTGAAAATTTTTATGATAAAAAAATCATGAGCAAGAAGCAATGCAATAATGACAAGTTGAAATGTAAAATAAATAAAAAATGTCAAACAAATCATGCAACCTATGTCAGGAAAGTATGCATAATCAATAGATAATCAAAATATAATAGGATCACTAAGCTAAATACAATATGATAAGTGAAGATGAATTATGCCTAGTACCTTTTTAGGTATATTATGTTCATGGATTCTTTAAGTTATTTACCATCCAAGGAGGCACTAGCTTAGGGTGCACAAAAGTTACAACATTACAAACTAGAATGTTGGAGAGAAAAGGTGGTCCCTCATTCTCATCATTCCACTCCAAGCCTTGATGATTTAAGCATTCGATATAAGTAATAATGTGATCATCATCATTGAATGGTAAAGGCTGATTTTTAGTGGGTATGTAGCCTATGCCACATTTCCCAAGCCAAGGCTCAACTTCCAAAGGTTTTTGAAAAAAAAATTGTTTTAACCCAAACCTTTACCTGTATATACCATACTAGACATGATTTGCTTGAAAATTGAGTAATCATTAGATAAGTAACAATGGATGAATGAAATGTCCGAGGTGTAGACCAATTGGTTCATCCAAATCCCATAAGGGGTCAGAGGTCCAAGGTTCAAATCTTGGGCCTCGTCGGACTAAACGCTTGTCCCTTTCCTAGTGCTTTCAACGACGTAAAAGGTTTAAAATAATTGTGGCATGATGGTTATAGGGGTGGACTGCATGAAGATCTATGTGGTGGCTTCTGGGGTGGATAGCACAGAATACTGTGGTGGCCATAAAATTTGGACAGCATGCCCGAATTCATGGCGACTACCGATTCCACCAGGTAAATACAAAAAAAAAACAATGGATGAATGAATGCTCTACTAGATAAGGTTTGTGACCATAAATATTTTCTTTGAGGTATATTCCTATGAATACAAAGGTACATGTGCCAATGTGTACAACTTCACCTTTCTCATAGTGTAAACCCATTGTCCTTGGTGAAGATAGTAGCTGAGAAATATTTAGAAGAGGTTCTTGAAGAAACAAGTTGGTTTGATCCTATGATGAAACATTGATGAGTGGTTCCTAAATTAATTTAAATTTTCAAGTTGCTCAATTATTTGTGAGGAAGGATGAGCGAGATAAGAGGAAATAGATACCAAAGGATATATATTGAGACCATATTAAGCTTGATCAACCATTGAACAATATTCAAATGGATGAGGGTCACTTAAAATGGTGACAAGTTGAATGCTAAATTCAAACTTCAAAAACTTATGATAAGTGAAAGGGATAAATCTCATTGCATTGATAAAAGTGCATCCAATAATAAGATTGAAATATGTAGGGCAAGACACCACATAGAACAAGGTATCCAATATCTTAGGTCCAACCCTAATGAGGAGGGATTTAATACTAAAGGCCTCTTAGAACTTGTTGTTGAAGGATTTTATGATAACATCGGATTTAGTTAACTCTTCCTATTTTAATCCAAAACTTTGGAAAAATTGATATGTGCATAAATTAAGAGAATATCCATTGTCAATCAAGATTCACTTGAAAAAAGTTTCCTCAATACATGCAGTGATGTAGAGGAAAGAGTCATCTCACAGGTTAGAGGAAGGCAGATTGTAATTTAAAAATGTGATGTGATGAAGAAGACTAAAATTGTTGGATATTATTGCATGAGAGTGAAATATGTGAATAAAATGGCCACTCTTGGTAAAAATTTGGAAACACCAGTAGTTGTGAAGAAGGTGTTGAGATCTCTCACATCAAAATGGAACCATGTTGCCATTATCATTGAAGAAAGTAAAGACTTGTCAAAGCTGGATTTTGAATATCTTGTTGGGTCTCTCATGTCACATGAAGAGAGATTCAAAGAAACCACCAAGGAGAGTGAGGAGAATACCTTCAATTCTAAAGTAAAATATTCAATAAATAATGAATATGAAGGCAGTCCCAATAGAGGAAGAGGTAAAACTCAGCAAATAGGAAGAGGTAGAAGAGAAAGAGGAGCTTCTAACCAAGGAAGAGGTAGAGGAAGGACTGATATAAGGAATGTGGAGTGCTACAACTACCACAAGAAGGGTCATCTTGCTAAAAATTATTGGTCAAAGACTGCAAATGAGGATAAAAGGGCACATTATGTTTGTGAAGATGAAGACACTCAAGGTAATATTTTCTTAACTAGTGATATGGTGGAAAAGACTAGCAATGCAGTTTGGTATTTGGATTTCGGTTGCTCTAATAATTTGATCAAGAAAAAGTATTTGTTTGTTGATGTTAATGAGAGTTTAAGTCAATAATCATGCTTGGAAATAATAATTATTTGGAAGTGGCTGGAAAAGGTTCCATTGAGGTTGGAACAAAAGAAGGTATAAAACGAATCAATGGTATTTTTTATGCTCAAAATATAAAGAATAATTTGTTAAGTGTTGGGCAACTTGTTGAAAAGAATTAAAAAGTTGTGTTTGACAATAATGAATGCATTAGGGTAATAGGAGTCATGTTGTCACAATTGTTCCTATGTCTAAAAATAGAATGTTTCCTTTGAAGTTTGGTAACAAGGAAGGTGTGAAACTAGAAAATTTGGCACTTAAAGATAAGAATTGGTTATGGTATTTGATATTTGGGCATTAAAATTTCAAGTGTTTAAATTTTTTGTCAAATCAAGGCATGGTGAATGGGATTCCTAGAGTTGAAGAGAGGAAGGATGTGTGTGAAGCATATGTGTTAGGAAATCATGCTAGGAATGAGTTTCCTGAATCTAATGTATGAAGAGCCTCATATCCTCTTCAACTAGTTCATTCCGATATTTGTGGGTTTATGCAAACACAAAGTTTGGGTAAGTCATCTTATTTAATCACTTTTATTGATTATTACTAAAGGAAATGTTAGGTTTATTTTTTGAAGCATGAGGATGATGCATTTGGAGTGTTCCAGACTTTCAAAGCACTTGTTGAGAATGAAATTGATCATAAAATCAATTTTTTGAGGATTGATCATTGAGGAGAGTTTTTTTTTAAATAATTCAATAATTTTTACAATCAAAATGGCATTAAAATACAACCTACAACTGCATATACACCTCACAAAAATGGGGTGGCTAAAAGAAATAATAGAACCATAGTTGAAATGACAAAAAACATGCTCAAGACCAAGGGTTTGAGCAATGGATAGTGGTCTTATGCGGTTGATACAATTGTGTACATATTTAATATATGTTCAACAAGAGCCCTCCATAAAATGATACCTCTTGAAGCATGGCATGGTACTAAACCCACGGTTAGGCATTTGAGAGTTTTTGGGTGTCTTTATTTTTCACATGTAAATTTTGAACTTAGAAAGAATATTGATGATAAGAGTGTAGCATGTATTTTTGCTAGCTATTCCAAAACTAGCAAGTCATATAGATTGTATGATCCAAAAAATCATAAATTTATTGTGTCTAGAGATATGATTTTTGATGAAGGGGGAGTGTATGATAAAAAAAAAATAGTAGACAAAAAAGGAAAAAGTGCAGTTATGGTTTATAAAGAAGAAATAACAGTTGGGGGAAAACCACCAAGTGTTCCCTCACCTCCTCCTAACCCACTTTCAAGCCCAAGCACAAGTTCTAGTTCCACTAGTCCAAGTACTAGTGATTCTTACTCAAATCCAAAGCAAGAAAAAAGTAAAATAACTTTGAAATCTCATCCACCAAGTCAAATTCTAGATAAAAATTTAAGAAGAGGTTGACAAGGAGTCAAGCACAAGATATGGACCAAATTATTACAAGGCTATAAAATATACAAGTGTATGGTGATGATGAAGAAGAACCCAAAGGTGACATGATGCATTATGCTTTGTTATCTTCAACTAATCCTTCTAGTTTTGAATATGCAAGTACTAATGATGTTTGGGTGAAAGCAATGGAGAATGAAATTTAGTACATAGAAAAAAATGATACATGGGAACTTGTTGAGTTTTCAAAAGGAAAAAGGGTTGTTGGTTGCAGGTGGATTTTCAAGATAATGTATAACAGTGATGGTAGCATACAAAAACATAAAGCAAGACTGGTTGCAAAGGGGTATACACAGGTTTTGTATGGATTATGAAGAAACATATGCACCTATAGCAATACAAGAAGCCATTTGAATGGTTATTTCTTTGGCTGCTCAAAAATAGTTAAAAGTGTATCACATGGATGTTAAAAATACATTTTTGAATGGCTACATTGAAGAAGAGGTTTATGTGCAACAACCTCAAGGCTATGAAGTGAAAGGTAAATAAAATCATGTGTAAAAACTAAAAAAATTATTGTATGGGCTGAAGCAAGCACCTAGAGCTTGGTACTATAGGATTGACAAATATTTTCAAGAGTATGGTTTCAAGAAGAGCAAAAATGATCCCACTCTTTACTTCAAAAAGGAAGGTGGGGAGATTCTTCTTGTGTGTATTTATGTTGATGATTTGATTTACATAGGGATAAATAACAAGATGTTTATTGATTTCAATACTTCCATGAATAGTGAATTTTGAAAGCACGAGATTCCGGGCAGAGGGAGCACTAATTATGCAACATAAGACGAAATGTAACGCTTTAATCCTATGCACAAAAACGAAGAAAGGAGACAATTTGAAAATGAAAGAAAAGATGTAAAGAAATCACAGCCCTCTTTATTCAAATATCTTATCCTCGGTTACATAGACGTCTCCTCCCTTTTTGGGGGCTAGGAGCGTTAAATTCGTATTTGTTACAATATGTGACTTAGTCTTCCTCTTTCCGCGTGCCCACGTTTGAATGGACGGGCCAAGACGATGCCGCCGCTTACGCCGATGAGTCCTTACCTCTCGCTCGCTCCTCCCTCGCGAACAAAGAAACAACGAATATGTCAAGCAGGCACCTCGCTGCAAGTGAAAAGTGTTCGTTCTTCTAAAATCATCGAAAGATGCATGCAAACATTTATCTAAAACAAGAAACAAAATGATTCTAAACAGCCTGAAAACTTGCCAGAAGACATAAAATGTTACCGAAGGCCATTGCCACTGAGACAGCTGGCCAATCTACCTTCAACTGGAATTCATCCCTGGGTGGGACGATTTCTGACCTCATCCCCGGTGGACAACGAATTCTCCCGGGTGGGACGATCTCTCGATCGCAATTCGTCCCTGGGTGGGACGAATTCTTCTGTGTTGAAGAAGCCGACCTGTCGCTGCTCCAATGTCGATTCCCGAGACCTGCAAAACGCCTGCAAACAAGGGGGTTATGTAATTGGGGCCATTTTGGGACGACCCAGATGGTCGGATTCTCCCAATTTGGCCTCTACCCTCGGGAATTTGATCTCGCCACCTGCAAGTCAGTGAAACAACAAAGCGACACAAAACATACTAGAATCCGACCAAAAGTTACGAAATTGCAGCTGTGAGTTAACCAAACATAATAACACAAAATGCAACCTGAAAAAGTAATCTAGAATGCTCTAAAACCTAGAAAGTGCGGGGTGCCCAAGTGGGCCTCCCACCGTTGGCACTTGATTCCGGCGCCAATCCACTAGGGATGGGCCCAAAACCTCTTAGGATTGGGGGTCGGCGAATTGGTTGGTTCAGTTGTCCATGTGTTGGATTTGGGTCAGGTTCAAGCTTCCAAAAGCCACCCAACAACCTCCCTTGCAAAAGAGATTGGTGGATGTGGGAAGGTGAACCAAAAGGGATGCAAGTGGGTCTTCAACTCGGAAGCACTTCGTTGCTTGAAAACTCCTTCAACCTCGTATATTTTGGGTGAGAAAAGTCCCACATTTTATAGACCCATGGGGTCTCTTTTTGGAGGGAAGCACAAATGCCATGTGTTGGTCATAGGCGCCATGTGGCGCTCTTGTCTTCCCATGAGGGAGGGGAGTCCTCCGTTGACTTGGGCTTTGATAAATGCCTTTTGTGACAGGTCTTCTAACGGCCCCTCTCGTCCACCTACACACGCGTGCAAGGCAGGAGTCATCAACTGACTGTTCTGGGCTGCCACTTGGCGCCATTTGTCTTTTTGCCCGTTAAGCTTAGAATTCGTCCCACCCAGGGACGGATTCAGAATTCGTCCTAGGGTGGGACGGATTCTATTTTGAATTCGTCCCTGGGTGAGACAAATACTGGGCAAAGTGTCCAAGTGTGCCAAATTGCTTCTTGACCTTACAAAATTGCTATGAAAGTGGTTAAGACCACTGTTTAACCTCTGAGGGCTGCCCTGGGGGCTGTGTTTGTCAAAGCGATCAGTGTTTGCAATCACATAATCGGATTGGTGCTGTTTTGGTGTCTACAGATGCCCCTTTTTGGGAAGCGCTACGGGTGACGCAGTGTTGAGCAAAAATAGATAACCAAAGCACTAATGATTAGGGTTTCTTGGTAACCTAACCAACTTTTGATGCCCCAAGTATGGAAAGGGCATGCATTCTTGAATCCTTGCTTCTGACGAGCTAAGGAATTTGATTTCAAGTATTAACCTGTTTTGTTGAGGTGTGACTTGAACTTAGACATTGATCAGCATGAACAGGCAAAGGGCATTTTTATCCTCGGGGGAACCTTGTGTTCATGATTCACGAAATGCCAAGTGTTTGATTGATTTGATTGTTGCTTGTTTACCGCCCCAAGCAGGAGCGTGATTGTCTTTGTCAATGATTCTTTGAATGCATGTCATTTTCCTTAATTGGGTGTGTGATTGTTGGTTGGTGACTAAGTGTGACTACCCCCTCAAGCGACGAATCGATGAGGGAATGACCTTCGTGAGAGAAGCGACGAGTCGCTTGACCCAAGATGACTTGTGCAAGGGTGCCTTTAAAGGGTTTACCGTTAAGCGTGTGCAATTTTTCCAACATTTGGACCTATTTTTGGTGGGTGTTAACCCTTTTGGTGATGCCGTAATGAGGTGAAATCATCGAAAACCTAACTTCCCGTGGAGCGGTCCGGCTATGTTAGCCTTCTTGGGGAAGTAGGAGAGAGATAATTTGAACCTCGCCATCGATTTTCTTTGCTCAAGCAGGTTAAGTGCAAGAGCACTTATGTCCAGCAATGTTTTTTTCTGTTTGTTTTTGTTGAATTTTGTACTATTTTTGGTGTTTTTGTGACACCATTTGGTGATTAAATTGTCTAAAATCCGTCTTCCCGTGGAGCGGTCCGGCTATGGTAGCCTTCTTAGGGAGTATGATAGTGACAATTTGTGACTCCAATGTCGATTTTGTATGCCCTTGTTGTCAGGTGCAGTAGAAATCCTGTCGGGCAATTTTATTGTCTGTTTTTAGTGCATTTTTAGTCATTTTTTGTTTTTTTTTAGTGTTGGCCTGAATTTGTCCCTGGGTGGGACGAATTCACTGGAGAATTCTCCCTGGGTGGGACGAGCGCTAATCAGAGCGCTCGTCCCAGTCAAGGATGAATTCCAAGTGCAAAAGGCCTATTTAATGGCCAAAACTTGATTTTGGGCTCATTTGTGTCATTTTTTTCTTGCGATTTTGGAGCTCTGGGAGGAGGAGGTAATTCGGCGAAGCGAAGCGCTGCTGGAATTCTCTCTGCCATCATGAGTGCACAAACTGGTTCGAGCGGCGGAGCCGAGGCGAAACCTGTAAGTGTCCCTAGAGTTTATTTTGCTTTTATTTAATGCATTGTTTTTGTGTTGACGCTTTTCAAAACTTTAAGATTTTTTGTGATGTTTTTGTTTAACAGTTAAGGTTAGAAACCCTAGAACTGAAAATTTGATTCTCGTAAAAATATTTATATTTTTTTTTTTTTTTTTTTTTTTTGCTTTGCAGGTTGTTAGGAGCCGGTACCGTGTACCCGCCGCATTTACCGAGGCGCGGTTGGCATTGGACCGATGATGATCGGGAATGGCTTGATGCCCTTGGGCTCAGCAGGTGGCTCGACCGGAGCCTGTGGTTTCGGATCAGGCCTATCCGATGGCCCCGATCAAGCTTTGGGATCCGTGGACCAATACTTTCCATCTCCCGACAGGGGAGATGACCTGTGACTCTTGAGGACGCTCTATCGGTTGCTTCGGATTCCGATAGATGGTCTCGCCTATTAGGACATCGCCGTTTGATCGCGGACTGCTATACTTACGAGATGTTTTGGGCATGGGGGGCAGCTGGGTGTAGCAAACCATGGAGACAGACGAGGTGGATTGCCAGGTCGGAGGGATTTTGGTTAGCCGGTGGCAGGAGAGGGGGTGTTAGGAGTGAGGCACGCATTCTTGATGGGCCTCATTTCTAACATTCTTCTCCCCGATTCGTCAGGCGAGGTTCCCGTGGAACCCGCTGGATTTGGTGTGGCAGTTGGCGAAGTGCCCGATAGAGGCACCGTTGATTCCGAGATGGGGACAGACTTTGTTGGCACAGCTCTACGGGGAGTCATAGGGGTCCGTTGTCGACAGCGAAGGGTGTCGCTTGTAGTTTTTTGTTGCAATGTTGGGGTTGGCAGCACATAGTCATTGAGAGGCCTACCGGGTTACCGTGGATGACTCGGCGGTGATGGAGGATGAGGAGATTGGTTATGCAGCTTTGTGGCGGCGGTCTGCGGAGCAGGGGTAGTCGGCGATGGGCAGGTGCCGTTGAGCACTACACTGATGCCTTTTCTTGGCTCACTCCAGGGGAGGTGTTTTGGCGTCCCTATCGGGACTGTCCAGCCTGGCCTGAGGCTGGAGAGTGGCTCCGACGGGTACGAGGGAGCGGTGGTTGACTGGGCGGCACGGGACGGAGCATGAGTTCTTTCCGTACCGTCGGGTTACACGATAGTTTGGGGTGCGCCAGGGGTTGCCTGGTGAGCCCGTGGTCTATCGACGATGGGGAGATGAGAGGGATCTAGAGCCACCGGTCACCGCGCCATTGGGCGAGGAGTCCGATGCAGTGATTGAGGTCCCGGATGTGGATGACATCGGGACTACCACTGAGTATGACTCGTGGTGGGTACTGCGGCGTTGGAGAGGAGAGGGGCCACTGGGAGGCGAGGAGGCGGCAGTGGAGGATGCTGAGGCAGCAGGGGGTGATTGGGGGGTCCGTTGGATGATGCGGACATGGTGGATGTGGGAGATGAGGATGTGGACTTGGGTGTTCCGGAGCAGCCGGACATGCAGGATGTGGAGGAGCAGTGGGAGCCTGAGCAGGCTACTGTCCCCGCGAGTCCTATGCGTCCGGTAGATACAGAGGAGGTGGGGTCGGATGTAGGCGTTGAGATTGCGCGACTGACAGAGCTGCTGCGGATGCGGGATCTGGAGTTGGGGGATGCGAGGCGGGAGCTGGGGGATGCGCGGAGGAGAGGGATCTTCTACGGGCTCAGTTGGCAGAGCGGGATAGAGTTTTGGCGCAGCGCGATGATGCATTGTCTATCTATCATCGACGAGAGGCAGAGTGGTGTCTGTACCGGATAGACTTGGAGAGGGAGGTCATCCGCCTTGGTGGGCGGCTACCTGAGCCTTCGGTCGGTGGATCTTCACGACGGACAAGGGATAGTCTGACTGAGCAGTCAACATCATCTCGTCGCAGGCGGTTAGATGAGGGGGGTGGTAGCAAGCATGATGCGGGGGCTAGTAGTAGCCGCCCTGCAGGGTCCCGTAGGACCCACACCACGGGGGGTAGTTCCCGTCGCACCGATCCTGCGTGATCATGGTGGTCGACGCCTTAGGTTGGGTTTTTGGATATGATTGCGGGGTCTGAGGACCGGTTTTGTAGCCTACGGGCATCTTTTTGACGATATATATATATATATACCGGTTTTATTTTTGGTTTTGTACATGTGATGATGTGATTTTTGTTATGCATGTTTATATTTATTTTGATGAATGCAGATGTTATGATGAATGTAAATGTTTTTGATGTCTATGTGATATGCGAGGTGAAATGGATGAATGACATTTGTGATGATTGCACTATAGGCTGTTTAAGAAGCTCTTTATTTACATGGTTTTTTTTTTTTTTGTATTTTCTGATGGTATCATAAGGATGATAAGTAGCGCAGATGGTTTTGGAATGAATGTAAGGTTTTCTGAGATTCAGTCAGTTTTAACTCACCATCCATGACTCTACTTTATCTTACAAGACTTTTTGACCAAGGTATGAATCGGACTTGTTTTTGACCCAGTTATTTCATATCCCTGTGTGTGCAATTGAGTTCATTTAGTGGTATTTGTTAGGATACCGCCAGTGGCAGATGGGCTTTCAACCGAACCTGTACTGAGGATCACCTAATTAGCTCCACGAATTCCTTTGTTGTATGTACTAAGATTAATCTGTGGTGTAATCCAGGATGCCATAAGCTAGCTCATCCACATGCAAATATTGATCTGTACGCAAGTTAATGTGACAGATATATCGTCATGCGGGAGGTTTACTTCGGTTACCGATAGGCTATCAACCAAATTGGTACTGAAGCTTGCCTTATGACCTATAGAATGCTCAGAGTTCCAGGGATTCAAGGTCAACTCCCTTCTTTTCTTCAATTGTATTGGGATACTTGCTCATTGTAGTGATGAGATCACTGTTTATTTTGATTTGTTTTTCTTTCGAGCAAGGGATTGGGGATATGGAGTGACGAAAATCACTATTGTTTGTGCCTTTTGATGTGTGCACCGTAGTTTGTCAAATTTTGGAGTTTTGACATTTTGCAAATTTTTTGTGTTTTGCAACTGTTGAGAACTTTAGGGATTCTTAGGGAATTGGGTAGGAGGATGCTTGTCCTTTTGCCAACTCTCAGCATTCTAGGGGTCATTCGCACATGGGGATGAGCAAGATAACCGTTTCGCTTGTGGTGACCTAGATTATTTTGCAGGTTTCGTCTTTCGTTCACACAATTTGGGAATTTTAGTGTTTTGATTTGTGTTGGGATGTTACGTAACAAGGTGTATTTCAAGTATGACTCTACCTTCGTAAAATCTGTTCGACTTGATACACTACATGGCTAAAGAGGAAAATGATGACCGAATCATCGAAACTCTTGGTACATTCCCTGCACCACCGACCGTAGTGTGGTAAAAGTTATGCTTGGTGTTTTTGTTGTTTTTGTAACATGAGACAATGCGGAACAAGGTGGACTATCAGAGCTATTGCAGCTTATGGTGCCTTTGACCTGTATGACTACAAATATGCAATGTATGGATGCAATGCTTAATGCAACTATGTATTTTTGTAATTTTGATGGATTGTTTTTGGTGAAGGTGAAGATGAGGTGCGAGAATATGAATTTTTTGATGAATTTGAGTATGCCTAGAATTGAGATGCAAATCTTTGTTGTTTTTGATGATTTTTGTTGTTTTGTTTTTTTGAATTTCTTGATTTTTTTGACCAAGCGATTGCGATAATCGTTGGAGCTTTTTGGGTTGACCAAGAGATTGCGATAATCCTTGGAGCTTTTTGTATTGACCAAGAGATTGCGATAATCCTTGGAGCTTTTTGTTGACCAAGAGATTGCGATAATCCTTGGAGCTTTTTGGGTTGACCAAGAGATTGCGATAATCCTTGAGCTTTTTGGTTGACCAAGAGATTGCGATAATCCTTGGAGCTTTTTGGGTGACCAAGAGATTGCGATAATCCTTGGAGCTTTTTGGGTGACCAAGAGATTGCGATAATCCTTGGAGCTTTTTGGGTGACCAAGAGATTGCGATAATCCTTGGAGCTTTTTGGTGACCAAGAGATTGCGATAATCCTTGGAGCTTTTTGGGTTGATATTTTGAATTTTTTGGAGTTTGAGCCAAGAGATTGCGATAATCTTGGAGTTTTTTTTTTTTTTGGGATATGGCTTTCTTAGATATGAAATGGTCGCAAATGACTGATATTCAAGGGTTCTGTTTCCTTGATACCGTCAAGAGAAGCTAGCCGGTACGTCCCGAGTCCTATTTTACTATCAATGACATAAGGACCTAACCAATTTGCCGTGAATTTGTCCCTCATATGGGACGACAAATTAGAGTTTTGTTGGTTTTCCTTCATAACCAAATCACCAACCCGAAAGTCTCTTAGGTGAACTTTCATGTTGTAAGCTTTCTTAAGCCGCTCTTGATAGATACGTAAGTGCTCGAGAGCATTAACGCGTCGTTCGTCAAGCAACGTAAGTTGGTCTAATCGGGCCTGTCGTGCAATGTTATCATCGATGAACTCCTGCATTGATATGCGCAGGGAAGGAATTTCCAACTCGAGAGGCATTACTGCCTCTCGAGCCATACACTAGTGAAAACGGAGTTGCCCCAATTTGGCGTCCGAATGCTAGTGTGATAAGCCCAAAGGGCAAGTGGGATTTGTATGTGCCAATCCTTATGACTGTCTGCGATGGTATTTTTAAGGATGGCGACTAGCATTTTGTTTGACGCCTCTGCTTGCCCATTTGCTTGCGGATAATAGGGTGTTGAAAAGTCGTGCTGAATTTTGTACTTTGTGGTTAAAGCACGCACGTCTTTGTTCTTGAATGATGGCCCATTATCCGAGATTATTTTGGATGGAATACCAAAACGACATATGATGTAATGCAAAATGAACTCCGCAATGCGGGGTCCTGTCGTAGAGGTTAACGGAATTGCTTCCACCCATTTGGTAAAATATTCTGTGGCCGTTATGATAAACGTGTGACGGCCTAGACGATGCGGGGAGATCTTTCCGATTAGATCGAGGCCCCACTACGAAAATGGCCAAGCAGACTGGACTGTCTGTAGGGCCTGGGAAGGTGCGTGCATTAAATTGGCATGATGTTGACATTTCACGCACCTCTTGACATACTCGCAACAATCTCGCTCTAAAGATGGCCAATAATAGCCCATGCGAAGAATGCGCTTTGCGATGGCCATACCGCTAAAGTGGCCACCACATGTACCGTCATGCGCTTGGGCGATCGCCCAAGTGGACTCTTGCTGGTCCAAACAACGAAGAAGAATTCCGTCATAGCTTCGACGATACAAAATGTCTCCTATCAAGACATATTTTGCCGCTTTCTGTTTGAATGTTCGTTTTGCGGCGTGCGTCAATCCAAAGGGAAGATTACCTAACTTGAGGTAGTCTCTTATGGGTAAATACCATCCTGTTGATCAGAAACCTCGACAGTATGAACAGCCAATCCCTTTTGAAGTTCTTCCCTAACAAATGCTGATTGGGATAGAACTTGTAAGAATAGCGTTGTGTTGCTATTAATGGGAGTGGGGGAAAACAAAGACCCCTAGTTGGCACGTTTCAAACAGTCTCGGATTCGAAAGAACTTATCCGAAGATGGTTCGATCTGGATCATGTGGACTCCTGGCGTCAAGTCTGAGCTTGCGCGCTCCATCGCGGGTTGCGATAAGGTTTTGACCTGAATGGTTGTTATATCACCGGAAAGGTCTTGCGGGATTAGTGACCCCAAGGAGGCCATTGTGTCCGCAAAATGATTCGATGATCGAGGGAGTGCCTCGATGTCATACCACTCAAGTTTTGCCAGGAATTTGTCCACGAGGGCTTTATAGGCCTTTAGAACTGGGCATTTGCATTGATATACCCCTTTGACTTGATTGACGATTAACAACGAATCGCCAAAGATGTTCAATCTTTTGATGTTCATGGCGATTGTTGTCTGAAGACCTAGGAGCAAGGCTTCATATTCTCGCATTGTTGTTGGTGCAATCGGAAGTTTAATTTAAATGATAGGGGCATTGGAGCGCCTTGCGGTGTGAAGAATACAATTCCTGTGCCACCCCTTGCTCGCATTTAGAACCATCAAAAATAAGGTTATGTCGGCTCGAGACTCAAGCTCATCGTAATCTGGCGATTCTCGAGACATGGAAGACCCCATCATCGGGTAGTTCTATGACCGGAGGCTGATCGTCTTCAAGAGGAGCCTCTGCTAGTTGATCGGCTATGACTTGTCCTTTTATAGATTTTTGCCCAATAAACTCAATGTCAAATTCCGTCAACAACATGATCCATTTCGCCGTGCGACTACTATGATAAGTACGACTCATCATGTATCGCAATGGATTCTCCTTAGACACAACATACGTAGTGTTGCTCAGCATGTAGTGGCGTAGCCTTTTGGTAGCAAACACCACTGCTAAGCAGAGTTTCTCAACGTATGCATAGTTAAGTTCGTAATCGACCAGGGTGCGGCTAAGATAGTAAGTAGCCTGTTCTTTGTGAAGTTCATTCTTCCGGGCTAGCATTGCTCCTGCCACCTCGCAGCTGAGATGTATAAGTAGAACGGCACACCTGGTCTAGGTGGTGCCAACACCGGTGCGAAGCCAAGTACTGTTTGATTTCGTCAAAGGTCGATCGGCACTCGTCATCCCAATGAAATGTGACCCCCTTGTGCAATAATTTGTTCATGGGTCGGCATTTGTCGGATAATTGCGCTATGAAGCGTTTAATCGACGCGACCTTTCCTTGCAGACTTCGAGCCGCTTGATAGTGGTTGGGGGAGCCATTTCAAGGATTGCCTTGACTTTGTTTGGGTCCACTTCGATGCCTCTCTTTGAGACTATAAAACCCAAGAGTTTTCCGGATGTGACGCCGAACACGCACTTCTTGGGATTCACTCGACCTTATGCTCTATGAGGCGATCGAGAATCTTGCTTAAGTCACCGAGATGATCTGAGCGCAAGAGAGACTTGGCTAACAAATCATCCATGTAATCTTCCAAAGTTTTGTGCATGTAATCGTGGAAGATATACGTCATAGCACGTTGGTATGTAGCGCCAGCATTTTTAAGGCCAAAAGGCATGACCTTATAGCAAAATGTCCCCCAAGGCGTTGTGAATGCCGTTTTGAGTTGGTCTTCAAGATTGATACGAATTTGATTGTATCCTGAGAAACCGTCCATTAGGGAGAGCATTTCGTGACCTCGCTGTAGCGTCTACCAATGCGTCGATGCTTGGCAAGGGGAAATCATCCTTAGGACTCGCTTTGTTTAGGTCTCGAAAGTCGGTGCATATGCGAATCCTCCCGTCGGGCTTCTTGACGGGAACCATGTTGGACAACCATGGCGGATAATCCACGCAGATGACAAATTGTGCATCCAACAACTTTTGCAATTCGTCTTTGACCATCAAGGCCACTGTTGGGTGCATCTTTCTTAGTTTTTGCTTTACAAGCTTGATTTTCGGATCAAGCGTTAAATTGTGCATGACTAGCTACGGGTCTAGCCCTGGCATATCTTTGTACGACCATGCAAAACTTCCTTCTTCTCTTTGAGAAGGGCAATATATTCGGCTTGCTCTTCGGGGGAAAGGCTTACCCCCACCTTGAGAATCCGTGGATTCATTGGATCTCGTGCCGATGTCTACGCGCCGTCTCCTCGACCGACATGTGAGATCCGTCCTCCAACCGATGTGGAGTTGGGATTAAATGGATATCATCACCTGAGTTAAGATCTACGTTTGGAACCTCGGGTCCCTCTTCAGCTTGAAAAATATCCCGAGTTGTCCTTGGGGTAAAATGAAGCATTTCACCGAAAGGCCAGGACTCGATGGTGACAATGGTGAATTGACGTGATCCCGCCGATGGCATCCATGTCTAGATGCAATGACCGTGATGGATCGGTCGGATTGCGGATGGGTGCGGTCAAATCAATGGAGATCATGTGGATGGAATGAATTTGGTCTCCATAACTGTGGGTGTGATGACTTGATTCTTTTAGATGTTCCCTATACTCGGATCCGGCTCTACGGGAACGGGCACGAATGGATCCTCTCTAGGTGCAAATTCATCTCTATGTGTGAAAAGGAAGGCGGGGTCTTCCCTCGGCACCGCTGTCATGATGGGATCTCGAGGTGGACGATGCTCATCTTGAATTTGGAGCCATAGGTCTAACACTTGGTCCCACCTCGCCGGGTCTACGTGCCATTCATGTCCTAACAGTATACCCATCTATCCCATTAGATCTTCATGAGTTAGAGCGCGGTGATTTTGTCACGCATGTCTGAGATAGATCATCTCAGTCTCATCTTCTGAATCACTTTCATAGATCCAAAATTGTTCATCCTCTTCAGCATCTGTTGCTTGCGACATTGAGGACTCTTCCTGTTCCAAGAATTAATCTGGTCCCATTGCGGTTGTTCCACTCTTAGTGGAGGGACCTGATTCTCTTGAGACTGTGTTATTTCATCTAGAACCTCTAAGGGGAACAGTTTCAGAAAGATGTCTGGCAGCCGTTGATGTTCTCTTTGAGGATTAATCTCTGAACTTTCGCCTCTCTCTAGCAAAGAAGAGGGATTACTGTTGCTGCCATGGGTGTTTGTTGACCATGGGAGGTAGTCTCCCAATGTGTATTCTGTATTCGGATTGGCATAAGGACCCAATGCCAATCCCCCCTTGTTGCCTATTTCTAGGCCTTGCATATTTTCAACCAAGATGTCTAATGGCAGGGGATGGTTGAACCCTACCCCCGACTTGTCATATGGCATCTGATATCTTGGTTGGCAAAGGATCCGCATCCCTTGCTCATATCCGCCGAGCCCGTATCCATGCCAATTGCATTGGCCGAGATATTTTAGGGCAAATTCTGGGTTTGACAGATAATTGATGTTTTCAACAAAAGGCTCTTCGTCTGCTTCCTTTTGTTGGCATGGTTCAAGACCATGATCAAAGCCCCCATACACAAAATTTGTCTGGTTCGGTGGGTAGCCTAGAGGGACGATTGTTCCAATGGGAAGGCGAGGTCTTCCCATGTCTTGTACTGACTCCAATGTGGGGGTTGCCACAACATTTTGCACTAAGTATTCCCCCGTGCCCGTACTGGCCATTTCAACAGTGATTGTTGATGATTGGGTGGGAGGAAACGGTAGTCCTTCCTGAGTCCATTCCATGTTTGGTGGTTCAAGAATCTTGGTTTCCGTTGCGTTGGGCGCTTCCTCTGTTGTTATTGTTGAAATTGTGGGCAACCTTTCTTCTAAGGGCTTAACCTCTTCCATGATTTGTTTTCCCTTGTCCTTCTGTTGGGCCATGATAGGTGGCGTTGATGATGAAGGAGCCGATGATGAAGTCTCACCCGGTCGGGATTTTGCCTTGTTGGCCACCAGTGGTGCCTCGCGGTATTGGACCTTGTTTAGATGGATTTAATTGGAAATCCAAATGCGTTGAAGGGAGGGTCGATTGAGGTATGAATTGTACCGCATTGCAATACTTGAAGGGCTCTAAGTCCATTGGGACTACATGTATTTCTCCTTCATAAGCATACTTCAAGCACTGGTGGGCGATCGAAGGGACACATTTCATATCCCTGATCCAAGGCCGCCCTAGCAATATATTATAAGCCATTTCACCTTCCAAGACATGGCACAGTTGTAGGTATTGACTTTTGTCCTACCTGGACTGGCACAACGACTGTGCCGACTGTCGAGCATATTGCATCATTAAAAGCTCGCAAGTGTGTACATGGAGGCCGTGATGTGAGAGGCCGGCAGCTTCAAATGCTTTAAGGCTGCAGTGGTTATGATGTTACCGGACGAGCCGCATCTATCAGCACTCTCTTGTACGGAATCCCGTTGACCCGCGCGATAACGTGCAGGGGTGGATCTCGCCATGTCATTTGATATCGTTTTGACCTCATCTTCTCTGAATGTGATGACCGGCTCCGTACATTGTTTCACATGTCCCACGAAGGCGTTGAAAGAATTTGCCTCATGGGGTTGTAATTCAATGGCTTTTAAAATGTCCATAAGAGCTTCTCTATGGGGAGCTGATTGTTGAATAAGCTCGTAGATGGACAACCTAGCCGACGTGGTCCGCAAACTCTGCGTGAGTTTGGTTCGTATCGTGACCTCGGGTCTAGGCGGAGGTAACTGCGTTGGGCGTTGTTGAGGATGCGATGTTGCCGGAACTTCCTTCGTAGCTACCTCAGGGGCAGCTGCCGGGTACCTTCTGTTCCTTGTTACTATGCTAATCATTCCCACAAATCCCTGTGTGGGAAGATCTTGTCGCACCTCGTTAATCTGGAGTGGTTTTGTTTGTGCCTCGTGGGCTGGCAAGGGGTCCTTGAATACCCCCATTTGTTGGTTGTTTGGTGCGATGGGGTTGTCCACAACCAATGTTCTAGTTGTCGATCAAATCCTGGACTAGGTATTTGAATTTCCTAGCACCCATTCAAGTCATGTCCTCTCGCGCCTATGGAATCTACAATACAATTCCTCTCTGTACCCCCTAGGCTTGGGAATGTTAGGGTCTATAATTTGGATTTTCGATAGAGTGACTAAATTTGCCGCTGACAAGCGGTCAAATAAGGAGTCCCTAGACTCCGCATATGGGGTGAAATTTTGCCTAGGGCGACGCGGGTAATTTTGCTCCTGTCTTCTATTATCTCTTTCATAAGCAGGAGGAACCGCTCGGTAGTTAGCCTTTGAGGCTGCGTTTCTTGCACAGCGCGGGAACATTTATCGCAACTTGGTTGACTGCAGCGTGTTGTGGTTGCGTTGTCCCAGCTTTAGTGGTTTTATTCCACTCTTTCTTCTTAGGCTTGGCAATTGCGCCTTCGCCTATCTTAATCTCTTCTATGACTCGGCTTGCGCCAAAGCTTCTTCTAAGCTGTCGTATTGTCGCAGAAAAAATAGACCAGAGATTGATTTTAAGCAACTTTTTGCGAACATCTACGTGAGATCATACATAGGAGGACGGTAGGGTAACCTAGAAAGCAAAGCTCTCCATCGATTCCCGTACGCTGCCATTGTTTCCTCTTCAAATTGCTTGAGGCTCGCTAAATCACTTAGTGATGCCTTCTTCCTTGTGTTGAAGGCAAAGCGTTCAAGAAACGCGTCTACTAATTGATCTAAATTGCTTATGCTGTGTTTGGGCAGTTGTGTGAACCAATCCGAGGTAGGGCCTGCGAATGTGGTTATGAATGTTCTAAGCAACAATGCGTCATTATCTTGGATGCCGAAGCATTGGCTTAGAAATCGTGTAACGTGTTCTTGTGCGTCCTCTTCACCTTTAAAAACTGCCAATTGAGGCAACTTGAAGTGTTCGGGGTAAAGAGGTGTAGGCACCGAGGGATGCACCGGATTACTCACGGAGTAGACGTAATGTGGGTTTTTGATGCCCAGCAGCTTTTGTCTCCACAGACTCCAAACGCTCCAATAGCGCTTGGTATGCATCGGAAGATTTTATTTCTTCCTCTCTTGTTCGCTCTTGTTGCAAGTTACGGTAAACCGGAGGCCTATGGAGGGGTGGCCGAATGGCATCCTTCCCGCCTTGATGGGGAGTTTCAACATATTCCTCTTCCGGTTCATACTCCTCGTAAAATTCTTGAGGAGTCTCTCGGGCGAAACCTATGACCCCGATCAAGCTCTTGCCGAAGGTACCCATCATTGTTTCGGGGAGTTGCCTCCCTCTCGAATCTATGAGGTCTTGGAGGCAGAGCTTGACGAGGTCGTGGAGACCTCGTCCCGCACCAACGGATTACGCCTCTCATACTGTTCAGCTCTTTGGATGCGAGGGGTTGGCCCCCTCTCATGTATTTCATAGCGTAACTCATCCGCTTCGCGTTGCATGCGCTCTCTATCCAAGCGGTGTCGATACTCTATCTCCTGATGACTTTGTTTAAGCCGCATGATTTGGGCTTGACGGGCGGTATATCTGGCGACAACTGGGTCAATTTGGTCTACCCTATTTTTCTCAGGAGGTTCGAATGTTTCTCCTATGTGTTTACCTCGAGTTTGCTGGTCTAAGGTTTCAATGGGTCGCTTCCCTCTGTCGAGGTAAGCGGTATGTGCTCGAGGTTCTGGCCTCAAGGGGTGATCATGATATCCCGCCGGTGCGGAAATGCAAGGTTCCCGCGTTGTTTGTTGCCCTCGAGGAATGCGATGGATTTCCTCGTACTCCCTTTCACGGGTGTAAAGGGGGTGGGCGGAGTTAGGTCACCCTATGTAAGGAGCCCCGCGCTCCGGATTTGGTCTCTCTGTTCGGATGATAGGTAAAGAAGGGACGCCATATCCACGTTGCCCCTCCAAATGGACGGTGTGCCTGTCTAGCGCTTCATCGCGCGGTGGCCACTCATGCCTAACTTCAAGAGGTGATTCTCTATTTATGTCAAGGTCTACATGTAAGGCATCTTCCCGAAAGGGGCTGCTTTGAATAGGCATACCCCACCGAGGATTCTCAATTGGATTCTTTTGTAGGTTAGACCTATAAGGCGGTATGACCAAATCCTCAGGATCGAAGTGAAGGCGACTTGTGCCTACTTTTTGTGTACCTTTCCGAGCTTCCGCCCTTGATTGGGCTTGATCACGGGTGTACACCATTGCGGTGCTTCTATGCTATCTAAATAAGTTTTTATCTCGTTTATGATTTTTTTTTGTCTACACTAAGCAGAATTAAGCACACACATTCACAAAACCGTGATTATCTCTTTTAAGGATTATTGGTGTGCCCTAAACCGGTTTAGTGCATTTTGGTGTTTTGTTTTGTTTTTGTAGGTTTTGAAGATCGTTTAAATGCATTATGACGGCTCATATAACTCCCAAAACGGTAGCCCCTTCAATATACCAACCAAGCCGATATACCAACCTCTCTATATACCCGCCCTTACGAGAGGGAGACTATAGGTACGTGAGAGCAGAAGGTACATGGTACGTAGGCGGTACGGAAGGGGGATTGTCCTGTTAATGGCACCTACCATAGAAAACTTATCCTCGCGCGCATGGGAATCACCCCAACGACACTCGGTCTGTCTTCGTCAGGATTTACGCCTAACAACAGTTGACAATCGGGAAATGGATGCAAATCAAGCCAAGGTGGTGATGAACCCACCAATGGTCTTGCTCAAGGGCTGGGGTCTTACGACCAGCTCCTTGGTTTAAAATTGTTGCGTGATGTGTGTGAGATTCATTTTATTTAACGAAAATGAAACAAGCATAAATGACTTTTCCTATGCAATGCAGGATAAAAATGAAAACAGTCAAAGAAACAGAAACAGAAATAGAAATTTTAACAGAGATTATAAAAATCCCTACCTCTTCTCTGGCCTGCTCCAGTTGCTTCTGAATTTCTGCTTCGAAAATCAGAGGAGGAATTCGTCCCTGGGAGACGAATTGCAGAACAGAATTCGTCCCTCCCAGAGACGAATTTGAATTCGTCCCAGGGTCAGACGAATTTCAGAATAGAATTCGTCCCTGCCAGAGACGAATAGCAGTCTACAACAAAAAATGTACCTGTCAAGCACAAAACACAAAAATTTAATCAGTTTCTATGATTTTAAAAATAGGGAACAGGTCCCACCGTGATCGCCACTGAAAGCACGAGATTCCGAGAGAGGGAGCACTAATTATGCAACATAAGACGAAATGTAACGCTTTAATCCTATGCACAAAAACGAAGAAAGGAGACAATTTGAAAATGAAAGAAAAGATGTAAAGAAATCACAGCCCTCTTTATTCAAATATCTTATCCTCGGTTACATAGACGTCTCCTCCCTTTTTGGGGGCTAGGAGCGTTAAATTCGTATTTGTTACAATATGTGACTTAGTCTTCCTCTTCCGCGTGCCCACGTTTGAATGGACGGGCCAAGACGATGCCGCCGCTTACGCTGATGAGTCCTTACCTCTGCTGCTCCTCCTGCGAACAAAGAAACAACGAATATGTCGCAGCACCCGCCGCAAGTGAAAAGTGTTCGTTCTTCTAAAATTAACAAAATATGCATGCAAACATTTATCTAAAACAAGAAACAAAATGATTCTAAACAGCCTAAAACTTGCCAAAGACAGAAAATGTTACCAAGGCCATTGCCACCGAGACAACTGCCAATCCGCCTTCAACCGGAATTCACCCCGGGGTCCCGGGCGACGAGAGAATTCCCCCCGGGTGGGACGATCATCGCAATTCGTCCCCGGGTGGGACGAATTCTTCCGTGTTGAAGAAGCCGACCCGTCGCTGCTCCAATGTCGATTCCCGAGACCCGCAAAACGCCTGCAAACAAGGGGGTTATGTAATTGGGGCCATTTTGGGACGACCCAGATGGTCGGATTCTCCCAATTTGGCCTCTACCCTCGGGAATTTGATCTCGCCACCTGCAAGTCAATGAAACAACAAAGCGACACAAAACATACTAGAATCTGACCAAAAGTTACGAAATTGCAGCTGTGAGTTAACCAAACATAATAACACAAAATGCAACCTAAAAAAGTAATCTAGAATGCTCTAAAACCTAGAAAGTGCGGGGGTGCCCAAGTGGGCCTCCCACCGTTGGCACTTGATTCCGGCGCCAATCCACTAGGGATGGGCCCAAAACCTCTTAGGATTGGGGGGTCGGCGAATTGGTTGGTTCATGTGTCCATGTGTTGGATTTGGGTCAGGTTCAAGCTTCCAAAAGCCACCCAACAACCTCCCTTGCAAAAGAGATTGGTGGATGTGGGAAGGTGAACCAAAAGGGATGCAAGTGGGTCTTCAACTCGGAAGGACTTCGTTGCTTGAAAACTCCTTCAACCTCGTATATTTTGGGTGAGAAAAGTCCCACCTTTTATAGACCCATGGGGTCTCTTTTGGGAGGGAAGCACAAATGCCATGTGTTGGTCATAGGCGCCATGTGGCGCCTTGTCTTCCCATGAGGGAGGGGAGTCCTCCGTTGACTTGGGCTTTGATAAATGCCTTTTGTGACGGTCTTCTAACGGCCCTCTCGTCCACCTACACACGCGTGCAAGGCAGGAGTCATCAACTGACCGTTCTGGGCTGCCACTTGGCGCCATTTGTCTTTTTGCCCGTTAAGCTTAGAATTCGTCCCACCCAGGGACGGATTCAGAATTCGTCCCGGGTGGGACGAATTCTATTTTGAATTCGTCCCTGGGTGAGACGAATACTGGGCAAAGTGTCCAAGTGTGCCAAATTGCTTCTTGACCTTACAAAATTGCTATGAAAGTGGTTAAGACCACTGTTTAACCTTTGAGGGCTGCCCTGGGGGCTGTGTTTGTCAAAGCGATCAGTGTTTGCAGTCACATAATCGGATTGGTGCTGTTTTGGTGTCTACAAATTTGACATGATTGATTTGGGTTTGATGAAATACTTTCTTGGGATTAAAGTATTTCAATGAAATGGTGTTTAATTTTACCAAGCTAAGTATGTGAATGATATGTTGAAGAAATATCAGATGCAAAACTGTAAACCAGTTTGGACTGCTGTTGCACATGGTGAATCATTGTGCATAGATGATTATTTTGAAAGGGTTGATGAGAATTTGTATAGAAGCATGATTTGGAGCTTAATTTTCCTTACCACTACTAGACTAAAAATTGCTTTCGTTGTTTCACTTATTTCTAGATATATGAATCAGCCATCATAAAATCACATCAAGGCTACCAAGAGGATTTTGAGGTATGTGAAAGGAACATCAAAATTTAAAATACATTATTTTGCTAATAATAAGTTGGATCTTGTTGGGTATTGTGATTCAAATCATGAAGATTATTTAGATGATGGAAAGTCTACATCTAGAAATTGTTTTACTCTTGGTTTCATGTTGATCACATGGAGTTCCAATAAGCAAAGTATTTTTGCTTTGTCATCCATGAAGGTTGAATATGTTGCTGCAACAACAACAAGAACTCAATATCTTTGGTTGAGGAAGATGCTTGAGGAGATTGGAGAAGTCCAAGACAGTCCTATGATTATCAATTTTTATAACACTAGTGCCATCAAGATTGCCAAGAATCTGATTCATCATATTAGGACAAAAAACGTTGCATTGAAGTATCATATCATTAGATATGTCATTGAAAATAAGTTTGTTGATGTTGTATACTACAATACAAAGAAACAATTGAATGATTTGGTTACCAAAGGAGTTTCTAAAGAATAATTTTTGTATTTAAGAGATACAGTAGTTTCACCACTTAGCATCAATGGGGAGTATATTGGAGATTGATGCCAAGAAATAATATATTATTGTAATGTAAGTATTATATCTTAAAGTGTGTGTGACAAATTTTGTGGTATAGGAAAAGTCTTCGAGAGTCTTTTGATGTTCCATGACTATTGGATTACTTGGAAAGTCATTCCAAGGGTTATAGATAGAGAAAACATGTTAGTTTTTATATGGTTCATATAACCAAGTGTAAAAACATAAGCCAAATTTGAATAAATACTTTGCAAGTATTCCAGGTTTGTTTTAAATTTTTAATAACTTTGGTTCATCTCATTCTCTCTAAAACATGTGTGTGCAGACCTAGAAAAATAATTCAAATTGCATAGCAAGTAAATTTTTATTTACAACTTCCTTTAATGTGATTCATGAACCATTGGATAGGTATGGTGTCTAGAATATACTCACAAAATTTCAGCTCATTTACACAATTTTAAGGCATTTGTGTTTTGACTATTATCACAAATTTTGGTTTAGGAAAAAATAGTTTTTACAAATTTTTAGTTCATAAACTTCACATAATCTTGGCTCCATCAAGTCAATATCCCCTCTCTATGATAGTCGATTGATATTCTAACTAGAATCTTGTACTTTATTTCACATGACTCATGATTGGTGAATCGTGCTTATGGACGCCATCCCTTGATATCCTACTTTATCCATGATGACATGGAGAACCTAACATGGTATCTGTATCCTTCCTTTGAGCATAGTTCTAATCTTAGTTATCAAATTCGTAGATTTTTTATATGAAATTAAAAAATGGTCAAATTTAAAACCCTAACGCATAAATTTGATGAGCAAACCCTAAATTTGGTCCAAAAAATTTGGATGGAAAACCACATCAAAAACCCTAATTTTTTTTTTAGTTGTTGAAAAAAATATAGAGGAAGTGCTATAAACATGGTAGTTGTAAACAAGCCCTCCTGCAACATCTCCCTCCTTTTATTTGTAGGATATGATTTGGATAGTTGAATCTGTTCAAAATGCATGGCTCTAAAAGTTGCAGTTGATAAACAAATCTTCCATTTGAAGGTTTCATTATTTCTGCACCTACTATTTATCGTCTATGAATTCTTAAAAATTAAATATAAAAAACATTGCCCTTTAACCATAACTTCTATGTAGATGTAGAATTAAACTTTTCTAATTTTTAAACTTGAATAATATAAGATATTTTAAGTGTTTTATTTTTTGGATGGTTAATATGCATGAT
Source organism: Wollemia nobilis (assembly GCA_028583015.1). Lineage (NCBI taxonomy): Eukaryota > Viridiplantae > Streptophyta > Pinopsida > Araucariales > Araucariaceae > Wollemia > Wollemia nobilis. Next base: position 437,668 of record JAQPPZ010017051.1, read on the forward strand.
CTTTTTTTTAGAATGAATTTATCACAATAATTGGCAGAAAACTTATAATTTATATTTAAAAAATATTGATTTAAACTTTTAAGAATCTTCTAATGTTTTAAAAAATTACTATATTTAAATAAAGTTATAAAATGTTTATATTTTAAAAAATATTGTACTATATATTAAAGTATATATATTTTTAAAAATGTTTAAAATATTATTAAAAAAAATATATTATAATTTTATATATTTGATTTTTAAAATTTATATAAAAATTTAAAAACAATTATATGAAAATATATATATATACTTTTATAATATATTGAATTTATGTTTATTACAAATTTTTAAACATGTCGAATTTATTTGAAACTTTAATATTATCCAATTCGAATACGAACTCGAAATTGATAACTAAGGTTTTAAGATTCCACCATCATACTATGCCACCTATTACATAATTTTTAATGTGAATGTTGAGCTCAATCCATTAATTCACAAGTGCATAGGTAGTTTATAGAACTTCGTTAGAGTCACCTTTCCAATATTGTTTTTAAGGATATTCATAGGACACAAGATAAATTATTATCATTAATATTTTAAAATAGTGTTTTGAGAAGGTTATCATTTCTCGTTTATATCAATTTAGTTATATTGAGATATTTGGTGCCACCGAGATTTGAACCTTGTTATGAACTATATTAACTATTTGTTCCGAGTGTTGAACCAAAAACTTATTGACAAACACAAGATAAATTATTAGACAAAAGGATTGGGTTATAACATAAAGAATGGTCTTGCTTTAAGTGTAAGTGATAGTTTAAGAAACCAGGAAAGCAAATCATACATAGAATCCATTATAATTTAGGTTTCAAAAGTGGGGTCCATAGATTATGCATGCTAAGTTTAAATTTTTTTTTAGAGCTAGCATTAGTTTAAGAAATTATTAATAGGTTAGAATATATAAGAGAATTTTAATTAGTTATAATTGACTTATGGTTATGATATGGTGTTTGATAGTGGTAATTAAAATTAAAATTAAAATTGTCAAATTTATTTAGATTGAAATAAAGTGTTATTTGGATTTGAGGGGGTTATAATTAAAATATTATTAAAGGGTTACATAATATTATTCTTAAAAAATATTATTATACAAATAATAAATTAAAAAGACAAATAAATTTAAATAAAAAATTAATAAAACCCCTCATCAAATGTAATGAATCATAACAAGTAAAATTTAAATACTATATTTAATAACAAAAAGTTTTAACAACCATAACAATTACTTTATTTACCTATATGAATGATGATATAATTAACACATAAAAATAAAACTCTTATTAAACCATAAATATATAATTTTAAAATATATATTACATGTTATAACCACACTATTTTTTAGTAAGTTACAAGCATAGGGTTTGCTCCCACCAGACCTCTTCCACCTCATTATTTTATCCATTGTGAAGGCAAGGGGACCACTAGTCGCTCGAGATTAATACATCGTGGGTCACACTGTTTTTAGTAATTGACAAATCGCTCGAGATTCATACCATTGACAAGTCAAGATTCATACTACCGTCAAACACAAGGTTCAAACCATAAGGGCTGCTACCACCAAACATATTCCACCTTGTTATTGTTGACTTGTCATGAGAAAGACCACCCGTCACTCAAGATTACCATCATAGTCGACCACACTAACATATTCCACCTCGTTATTGTTGACTTATGGTGAAAAAAACCACCAGTCACTCAAGTTCATAACATCATCAATAATTGGTCTAGACGTACACTCAGAAGATCTACCCCAAAGTTTCTCCAAGGTTTAAACATGGGTGTCTTCTTAATAAAAATAACTATCAATCCACTAACCCTTAGCTAACCCTTAAAATCTAATCTTAAACAATATTGCTACACTAAACAAGTAACCATATCAACTCCTTATAATTAAATTATGTGAATATTAAATTATGTGAATATAATGCTCTCACGGTGTCAGTCAACTCCTTATAACTAAATCATGTGATCATAAAACTATCACCCCTTTAATGAGTAAACCACTATCAGGTCAAGCTTTCCATTGGAAGATCTAATTTTACAACACGAATGAAATTACTTTGCTTCTGATGGTGATTTCAAATATTTTTTTTAAATAAAAATTTTATGAGTGTAAGATTTGGAATAGTGATAGGTAAATTAATATCTCGAATTGTTCGATTTAATTTATAAAAAAATTAAATCTACATCTTGTTAGCTTAAAAAGAATTATAAAATTTTGGTTGTACTTTAGGTGTACTCTCTCATTCCCAGAAAATAGATGCTAAGGCCTTTCCCACTTAATGAGACTTTCCAGTATGACCCAAAACAAAATTATGTGCAGTCCCTGTGAAGATATAGATTATAACGCGATTGTAGCATCAACCAGGCATTCCATAGAATTGTCTCCTCTCTCCTTCCGGAGAAAAATAGGCAAATAAAAGAGAATAAAAAATAAATAATTTGTATATGGAGAAGACATGGAGAGCCTAATGTAGTTATCAGTATAGGGAGAAAGCTAAAGACCAGAAAATAGATTAGATTCCTAAATGGCTTGCGTATTCTGCCGTAGTTATTCAGTAGATCAAAATCCACACATGGCAACTTCGATTCTCAAATCATTCGAACATCGTTCAAACGATGATTAGGTGAAGTATTTTTTGTCGCTCAATACTAAGCATGCTTGCCGCGAATGACTTAGAGACGCACACAACGTGCTCTTCGAGACGCACGCCCGACCTTGGTTTGTTTTATCTTTGAATCAGGAATTTTAGCGTGTATCTGAAGAGGCATGAGAAACGTAGCAACCACCACCATAACAATAAAAAAATAAAAAAAAAGTGTAGTTGGTAAATGTCTTGTGTTATTAAAGGATATATAATACAATTAGTGAATCTGTGTTCTGGTAGAGGTCGACATAGACCCCTTTCCCCTGCACTCATGGATACTGAAATAATAAATGCCACCTACCCAAGACAACTATGGCTGGTGACAGAGCTAGGTTATTGCTTTACTTTAGAAGACCCACCCTTAACCTCTATTTTTTCAATAACAGGGTCAGGAGACAAGGGAATCATTTAGATTTAGGTTTAAGTTTTTTTTGTTCTGGTATGGACAAGTTTGTCAAAGGTGTTTGTGAAGGTGACTATGTATTAAATTTCATATTGTTAAGATCAGTTGTTATTTTAAAGAAGACGACTAAGTGAACACAGCGGCGTCTTCGCCAATCCGAAATGAACATGATATAAACTGTCTACTTCAAAACATTGGTTAGATTCTTTGTATACCTATTCTCACCTAAACAATAAAATCTTAATATGTATAAGGTGCTTTGCTTGACATCTATAAACTAAAATATTTGGTTATTTATGTATAATTATAAAAAATTAAAGAATAAGATTTAAATAATAATAACTTATAAATAATGATGATCAATTGTATTAAACTTATAGATTATATTTTGTAACTTTTAGAAGTAAATCAAGTTTAAATCTTACCTATTAATAAGTATGAGTGTCAAATTGTTAAAATTTAGTCTCAATCTTATATAACCACTTTTAAAAAAAAACAAAGAATCAAATGATATTAGTTTAACCCTTCAAATTTCAAGAAGAAGATAAGTTCAATTCTTGCTAAGTGATATACATGCATAATCATCAAATTATTATAATAAAATATATACAATGACTATCAAATATCATTAGTTCAACCCTTCAACTTTCAAGAAGGAGACTTATATATATATATATATATATATATATATATATATATATATATATATATATATATATATATATATATATATATATAAATTGGTATTAGATAACCCTTGAACTTTTAAGAAGAAGACCTAAGTTCAAATCTCATCAAGTGATACATACATAATTATTAGATTGTTATAATAACATATGTACAACGACTATCAAATGGTATTAAGTGAATCCTTGAAGTTTTAAGAGGGAAACAATTTCAATTCTTGCCAATACGTAATTATCAAATTGTTGTAACAACACTATAAAATCGTGATGTAATATTATGTCTTAATATATATCAAATAAAAAATTTAAATATACCAACATTAAAGTAATACATAAATTACTTAAAATAATATATCAAGATTATATGATTTGTTTGATTGGAAATGGAATAAACATATGCCAACATAATTTGGCACCATTGGTTCCGTGCAACACTTTTCCTCTGCTAGTTCTATAGGATAAGGATATTATTGACTCCTGTAGAGGAGGAGAAAAAGGATAAATATTTGGATTTTAGAAGCAAATAATGATAACGATATATTTGGTTGACACGAATAGCTAAATTAGTTTATTTTTACTATTCCATTGTTACGTTTGAAGAGTCAAGAATTGATGAGTACACTACATAATATTACTCTAAAGTAATTACATAACATTACTCTAAAGTAAACTCATATGAGTGTGGAGGGTGGGCAGTAGTAACAACTGCTGGTAAATTAACATGTACCTAAATAATGTAATCTACTCTAACACCTCCCTGTATTGCATTATTTGGGTATTGAAGACTTTAGTATTTAATATGGATCTTCATTTTGATTTTATAATCTAAGCTCTTGTCTCTTACTTCCTTCATTATCTTCTTTGTCTAAATCTGGATGAGCATCTTGTTTAGGGTTTTATTCTTCTTCTTTAGTTTGTAGATGGCTAAGTAGTGCATAGTTTTTTTGTCATCTCATTCTTTTAATTTTGAACCTTCTATTTATTCTTCTACTTTTATGATATATAGGTTCTTCACTCTCACAAAACCATTCCTTAGGATTTGAATTAGTATTGTTCTGAATGATTTATAATGTGACACATATTAACTCCATTTCTGTATCTAAAATCAATTATCCTTTTGCTCTCTACTATATTTGCATCTGAAATAATATTAGATGATAATCCCAAAATATACGTTACATTATGTGTTAGAATTTTCCATCTACAATTTTCATCCTATAATTATTAACGACTTCAAGACAATCAAACCATTGTATATTTCCTATCATGTGATGACTTGCACCAGAATCAATATATCAAATATCCTTTTCATTTTGACCTATAAATTTGTTTGGGTTTGAAGTGATTTTACATATTTGATATGGTATATTGAATGGAATCTGATCTTGAGCCCTCTTGCAGTGTGCATTGTCATGAAATGTCTCTCTTGTTGTTTCTTCCGTGATAGGATTCCTTTAACTTTAGTATTTTAAAAATACTTTTGATAGAGCCCTTAAAGAAGTCTACCTTATGACTTCCTAGTTTAGAGTATGTGAATTAATTTGATAAAACCTTTCTAGGACTTAGGTTTTGTAGGATTGTTATGTCTCCCTAGTGATTAGAGTATACTCTAATATTGGTAAAGTTTTTAGCAATTAGTAGTTCACCTTTTGAGTTGATTTGGTGATGTTTTGAGAATAATAATAAACTCATATTCACCTCATTTCTCCTATTAGACTATGCACTTATCAATTTTATAAGTGGGGTGATACTTGCTATGGGTTTGTGCTCGTCGGTGACTTATATGGGGTGATTAATCACTGGGATGTATGTTGTGTATGACCCACATGAATGACCATGGAGCTAATATTGTAATGGGTTTCAATATTTGTTGAGCCAAGAGGAGTGTAACTCGATAGGGGGTGGTGTGTGCAATATGTAAACAAAGTAAATCATGAATGTGCATGTGTACAATGTGCTTGAAGAAAGATAGCAAACATAGGGATAAAAAATTTAAAGAATTGTGCATGTGTGTGTTCCTTTTTGAAATTTTTATAGTTAAGATATGTGTGTAAGATAGTAAATGGTCATATAAGCACCAAAAATATATTCATATGGTATCTATCCTATCTTACAAGGATCCCTTAATAATAAAAATATCGAGAAGAAAAGTGTGAACAAACAAGATGTGCAGATAAAATAAGGATGTATGTCCTTGTCTTGATGAGAGAATTTTTTTTTAAATATGAACAAGGCAAGGATATACATGAAGAAGAATAATATTCCTTGACTTTGGAGAGAAATTGATAGTCATTGTAAAATAATTCAATATTAAGGAATAGAAGAAGAAAAGACAAGTGATGCATGGGCCCCAAGTTGGGGACTTTGCTAGGAATTAGATCCCTAGTGAGAGTGCAATACATGTGAGCTATGATCTAACTAGGTGTCATCACTTGCCATTGGTGCAAAATTCTTGAATATTTTTATGATAAAAAAATCATGAGCAATAAGCAATGCAATTATGACAAGCTGAAATGTAAACTGAAAAAAAAAAATGTCAAACAAATCATGCAACCTATGTTAGGAAAGTATGCATAATCAATAGATAATAAAAATGTAATAGGATCACTAAACTAAATACAATATGATAAGTGATGATGAATTATGCCTAGTACCTTTTTAGGTGCATTATGTTCATGGTTAAGTTATTTACCATCCAAGGAGGCACTAGCTTAGGGTGCACTACAGTTATGACATTACAAACTAGAATGTTGGAGAGAAAAGGTGGTCCCTCATTCTCATCATTCCACTCCAAGCCTTGATGATTTAAGCATTTGATATAAGTAATAATGTGATCATTATCATTGAATGGTAAAGGTTGGTTTTTAGTGGGTATGTGGCCTATGCCACATTTCCAAAGCCAAGGCTCAACTTCCAAAGGTTTTTGAAAAACTTTTTGTTTTAAACCAAACCTTTACCTATATATACCATACTAGACATGATTTGCTTGAAAATTGAGTAATCATTAGATAAGTAACAATGGATGAATGAAAGGTCTGAGGTGTAGACCAATTGGTTCATCCAAATCCCGTAAGGGGTCAGAGGTCCAAGTTTCAAATCTTAGGCCTTTCCAGACTGAACGCTTGTCCCTTTCCTAGTGCTTTCAATGGAGTAAAAGGTTTAAAATGATTGTGGCATGGTGGTTATAGGGATGCACTATGCAAAGATATATGTGGTGGATTCTGGGGTGGACATCTCAGAATACTGTGGCGGCCATAAAAGCTGGACAACCTACCCGGATTCGTGGTGTCTACCGATTCCACCATGTAAATACAAAAAAATAATAATGGATGAATGAATACTCTACTAGATAAGGTTTGTGACCATAAATATTTTCTTTGAGGTATATTCCTATGAATACAAAGGTACATGTGCCAATGTGTACAACTTCACCTTTCTCATAGTGTAAACCCATTTTCCTTGGTGAAGATAGTAGCTGAGAAATATTTAGAAGAGGTTCTTGAAGAAACAAGTTGGTTTGATCCTATGATGAAACATTGATGAGTGGTTCCTAAATTACTTTAAATTTTCAAGTTTCTCAATTATTTGTGAGGAAATATGAGCGAGATAAGAGGAAATAGATACCAAAGGATATATATTGAGAGCATATTAAGCTTGATCAACCATTGAATAATATTCAAATGGATGAGGGTCACCTAAAATGGTGACAAGTTGAATGCTAAATTCAAACTTCAAACACTTATGATAAGTGAAAGGGACAAATCTCATTGCATTGATCAAAGTGCATCCAATAATAAGATTGAAATATGTAGGGCAAGACACCACATAGAACAAGGTATCCAATATCTTAGGTCCAACCCTAATGGGGAGGGATTTAATACTAAAGGCCTCTTAGAACTTGTTGTTGAAGGCTTTTATGATAACATCGGATTTAGTTAACTCTTCATATTTTAATCCAAAACTTTGGAAAAATTGATATGTGCATAAATTAAGAGAATATCCATTGTCAATCAAGATTCACTTGAAAAAAATTTCCTCAATACATGCAGTGATGTAGAGGAAAGAGTCACCTCACAGGTTAAAGGAAGGCAGATTGTAATTTAAAAATGTGATGTGATGTGTCTCAAGAGAGCCTACAACATTTTCTATATAACTAGGGAAATTGTCTTGAGGGACATATTATTGTTTTTATAAGCTCCAACAAAGTTTCCCTATCAATAAGGGAAGTTTGTAAAATTTATAAAATGGAAATCTTAGCTAGGATACTAGCTAGTTGTTGTTGGATGTCGAAGGAGACTTTAGGTTGTAACACTAAGGGTAGGTTCTCTAAGTTTGTGATCCTTTTTTATGGGTTCTTTAAAAATAAGGTAGGTTTTGAAGGTAAGTTAGATGAAGGAATCATATCCTATTGAGAATGTTGAGTCAGTTGCATATTTGCTTTTTCTCTTGTGGTCATTGCTATCATACCCACCATATGGTAATAAAGAGGGGGTACTTTATTATATACTTCTTATTTATTGACCATGCTTAGGGAGGGGATCTTAAAAAATCTCCATGTCTTGATTTACTATGGGTTTTTATTGTGTAGGAGGATAGTTGTTTATTGGAGGATTGCGCTTAGACCCTTGTATAACAAGGTGACCTTCATCAATGAGGTCCTGAACTATATGTTTCAATATCCTACATGAATTTGTCATGTGTTCCTCTACTTTATGATACTCATAGTGTTTTCCAAATTTGTACCAGTTAGCCATGGTATCTGGTTTCCTAATGGGAGGTAACTCAATCATGTTAGTTCCTAGAAGCTATTTTAGAACCATCATCATAGGTATGTTGACTCTTGTAAAATTTTTCTATGGATATTTTTTGGTTTGGCTTAACACTATATTTTGTAGGGAGTTAACAATACTATTAACGGGCCTACTTTTTGTTGCCCCATCACCTACCACGTGCTTGTTCTTATATTGTGACTTAGTGGTTTTATATTCTTTTATATTGAGTTGGCCTCTTCGAATAAGGACTTGCTCTATCCTTCTTACTAAGTCTATTGCTTGGTCGAATGATGTGATATTTGCGGTCTCCAATTCATAAAATATTTGTTCTTGTATATTTTTTATAAATATCTCAAGCATATCTCAAGGACGTAGAGTATATCTTAATCGTCCAACTAAACTCCTCCAATGAGATAAGAAATCTGAAAAAAAAAAAAAATCTCCTTTACCCTCTTTTAACATGTAGACATCATTCATTGACATATTTTTCTCAACATAGATCCCAAATTGTTGGACAAACATTTTTGTTGTCTCTTCAAATTTCCTTAAGGAAGGATTCGGTAGTTGATGGTACCATTCTAATTCCATACCACTGACGTTGTTTGGAAATATTTTTAGGAGCAATATGTCATCATATATGATATCTTGCAACAATCCTACAACCAATATGCAAACTATAATTGCGAGAATTAATAAATATCATGAAATCGAATAAATTGAGAGTAGTAATTAATCAAATAAATCAAATGTTATCAAATATAGCCAATCCAAGAGCGTAAATTTTCATAGCCACTTAGAGAGGGTGAAGTATCTTGCATAGATACGCAATCGGATAAAATGATTGATGTTGAAATAAATAAAATAATTCTATTCCTATATAAATTAATTTGATGAAAAGTGAAAGCACGAGGATACGGAAGCAAAATGGCGTACCGGGTGCGATGCAAACAAAAGCAAAACGTAACGCTAAGTCCTACGAACGAAGATGCATGAAAATGGGAAAACAAGCGAAATGAAATGAGATGTAAAGCAAATGTAAAGTGCAGCCCTTTATTTTATTAATTTTCTCGAGATCAGGTTACAATACGTCTCCTCCCTTTTCAGGGGCTAGGAGCGTTAAACATAGTTTTGTCACACCACGGATGGTACGCTTTCTTCCGCGTGCCCACATGTGAAATGGGCGGGCCAAACGTCATCGCCGCTTGCATGAATGCATCTGTGCCTCCTTGCTGCCCCTCCGATGTCGAGATCCTACATTCAAAAAAATAGCAAATGATTAAAAGCACCTACGGATGGAGGGAAACATGCGATCCCCAAGGCCTCCGGTTAATGCATGCATAAAATAATTAAAACTATAATCAAAACATATCAGAATGAGCTAAAATTTGGATAGAGGCATGGAAACATTACCAAGAACACATTGCAAAAGGAACAGTCGAGAAATCTACCACATATTTCTAATCGCTCCGGGGTGGGACGATTAGGACTGTCACAAAATGTCAGAAAGTGACCTCCTAAATGTCCCATCCAGGGGCCTCCAAAACACCTACAAAGTTGGGGTTAGGCAAAAAGGGGCATTTTGAGACGACCCAGAAGGTCGGATTTTGCAAATTCTACCTCGATCACCCTGTATCCGATGATGCTCCCTGTATGTTAATGAAAGCGAAAAACACTGAAAACACAGCCAATATTCATCAGAATGACATGAAATTTGAATGGCAGCCTATATGAGTGACCTAAAATGAAATGCAAATGAAATAGTAAAGAAATATACTATAGATTTCTAATCACTCTGGGGTGGGGCGATTAGGACTGCAGCAGTGCGGGGGGCACCCGAGGGCAGGACGCCCATCGTTTGGGGCTTGGTTTTGGCACCAATCCACTTGGGATGGGTCCAAAACCTCCTAGGGGGTTGTGTCAAAAAATTGGGTGGGGTATTGTGGCCAAATGTTTGGGTTTTGGGTCTGGATTGTGCTTCCAATGATCACCCAATAACCTCCCTTCCAAAAGAGAGATCAAGGATGTAAGAAGCACAAGCGATGGGTGAGGATGTAATTCGGCAGCACTCCGTTGCTCCAAATGCTCCTACTCTATCCTTTTTGGGGGTGAGAAGACTCACCATTTTATAGACCTAAGGGTCTCTTGTGAATGAGCATGCAGAGGTGCCACTTGGCCATCATGCCTTCCCAGGGGAGAGAAGATTCCTCCCTGATTAAGGGCTCCATGACTGCCTCTATGACTGCCTCTTTGAGCTCAAAAATGCTCACTCGCACTCCCATGCATTGAAGGTGGAGTTGAGTGGTGGATCTGAGCTGCCATTTGTCAAGGTTTGACCTTTTTCCCATCAAACCTACTATTCGCCCCACCCTGGAGCGAATACTGCTAATCGTCCCGGGGTGGGACGAATACCAGTTTGTAATCATCCCAGGGTGGAACGAGTAGGGAGCAGAGTGCTTGAAAGGTGCCAAATTGACCTCTGACCTTCCAAAACTACTATGGGAGTGGTTAGGACCACTTTTTAACCTCTGGGGGCTGCCCTAGGGGCTATGTATGTCAATTCGATCAGTGCTTGTCATCACATAATCGGATTGGTGCTATTTTGGTGTCTACAGATGCCCCTTTTTGGGATGCGTTGTGCGTGGCACAGTGTTGAGCAAAAATAGATAACCAAAGCACTAATGATTAGGGTTTCTTGGTAACCTAACCAAATTTTGATGCCCCAAGTATGGAAAGGGCACGCATTCTTGAATCCTTGCTTCTGACGAGCTAAGGAGCTTAATTCAAGTGTTAACCTTTTTCGGTGAGGTGTTACTTGATCTTGGACATTGTTCAGTCATGAATAGGCAAAGGGCGCAACCTTTTGTCTATGGGAACCTTGAGTTCATGATTCTAGAATGCCAAGTGTTTGATCAGCTTGTGATAATTGCTTGTTTGCTGCCCCAAGCAGGAGCGTGATTGTCTTTGTCAATGATTCTTTGAATGCATGCCATTTCCTTGATTGGGTGTGTATTTGTTGATTGGTGACTAAGTGTGACTACCCCCTCAAGCGACGAATCGATGAGGGAATGACCGACATGAGAAAAGCGACGAGTCGCTTGACCCAAGATGACTTTTGTAAGGGTGCCTTCAGTTGTTTTCCGTTGAATGCTTATGCAGTTTCCCAACAATTTGACCTATTTTTGGTGGGTTTTAACCCTTTTTGTGACGCATTTTGGAGCTGAAATTGTCAAAAATCCGTCCTCCCGTGGAGCGGTCCGGCTATGGTAGCCTTCTTAGGGAGTAGGATAGTGACAATTTGTGACCCCAATATCAGTTTTGTATGCCAATAATGTCAGGCACAAAGGCACCTTTGTTCGGCAATTTTATTGCTATTTTTGGGTGGGTTTGGACCCTTTTTGTGACGCCTTTTGGGGATGAAATTCTCAAAAATCCATCCTCCCATGGAGTGGTCCGGCTATGGTAGCCTTCTTAGGGAGTAGGATAGTGAGGATTTGTGACCCTTTTTACAGCAAAGGTCCCTTTGTTCGGCAATTTTATTGCTATTTTTGGTGCATTTTGGATGTTTTTGTTTTTTTATTTTCTTGCTCTGTAATCATCCCTGGGTGGGACGAATACCAGTTTAGTAATCGTCCTAGGGTGGGACGAGTGCTAACTAGAGTGCTCATCCCAGGGTGGAATGATTACAGGCCTAAAAGCCTATTTAAGGGCCAAAACTAGGTTTTGGGCTCATTTGCACTTTGTTTTTTTGGCGATTTGGAGCTGTGAGGAGGAGGAGGTCGAGTTCGCGTAGTGGAGCGCTATCAAATTTTCATGGACACAATGAGTTCATGGACCGGATCATCCAGTGGTAGAGCCGAGGCGAGACCCGTGAGTGCTCCTTCTCTTTATTTTGCTTGTTTTATTTTACAGTTAAAAACCGTAATTTATTTATGTTTGTATTTCATAAATTTTTGTTTGGTTTTTTGTATTATGCGTTTTAAACTAATATTAAACCCTAGTTTCAAGTTTTATTGTTTTTTTTTATTATTTGCATTTAAACTAAGATTAAACCCTAGTTTAAAGTTTTATTGTTATTTTGTTTTTTTTGTTTTTCAACTTTAAACTTAGGTTAAAAACCCTAGGTTAAATTTTTGTTATTTTGTTTTTTTTTTTTTTGTTTAAACTAAGATTAAAACCCTAGGTTAAAAATTTGTTATTTTTTTTTTTTTTTTTTTTTTAAACTAAGATTAAAAACCCTAGTTAAAATTTGTTATTTTTTTTTTTTGTTTTGGTTAAACTAAGATTAAGAAACCCTAGGTTAAAAATTTGTGTATTTGTTTTTTTTTTTTTTTGTTTTTTTTAGTTGTACATTTGTTAAATATTTTTGTTGTACATTTGTTAAATGTTTGTGCTATATAGTTTTTTTTGGTCATTTTTTTAATGTTTTTGTGTTTTTTTTGGATTTTTAGGTGGTGAAGAGCCGGTACCGTCAACCGACGATGTTTTTAGATGCACGGGAGGCACTGACTATGGTGGACTGGGAGTGGCTTGATGCCCTTGGGCTCAAGCAGGTGACTCGGTTAGAGCCTGTGGTGGGGGATCGGGCATATCTGATTGCCTTGATCAACTTGTGGGATCCTCGCACCAACACCTTTCATCTCCCAACAGGGGAGATGACAGTGACTCTTGAGGACGTCTATCGAATTCTGTGGATTTCGATAGACGGATTGCCCATTCGGACTACTCCTCATGATCAGTGGATGATGGTGCTGACATGGTGCTTTGGGCATGGGGTGGAGATGGGGGTGGATAGTCTGGTGGAGAGGGCAGAGGGGGACTGCCTGATTGGTAAGATTTTGGTGCGGTGGTGGCTGGAGAAGGGCGTGTTGGGGGTGAGGCATGCACTGCTCATGACCCTCATCTCCAACATGTTGCTTCCCGACTCATCTGGTGCGAGGTTCCCTTGGAACCTGTTGGAGGTAGTTTTTAGACTGGTTGAGTGTCCGACCTCAGAGCCACTGATTATGAGGTGGGGTCAGACACTACTGGCATAGCTTTATGATGAGTTGTACGAGGTCCACTACCAGAGGTGGAAGGGGATTGGGTGCAGCTACCTATTGTAGTGTTGGGGGTGGCAGCACATAGCTATGGAGCGGCCACAGGGTTTGTCGTGGACCACTCGGGTAGAGATGGTGGATAGGGAGATTGGGTATGCTGCTCTATGGCGGAGGTCAGAGGAGCAGGGGTAGAGTCGATGGTGGGCAGGTGTCGTAGGGCACTATGTTGATGCCTTCTCATGCCTTGCTCCTGGGGAGGTGTTCTGGCATCCATACCGAGACTGTCCAGCCTGGCATGAGGTTGGGGAGTGGCTTCGATGTGCGTGCAGGGGGAGGTGGCTGATCGGGTGACATGGGACCGAGCAGGAGTACTTCCCGTATGTCTGGGTGACTCGATAGTTTGGGGTGCACCAAGGATTTCCTGGTGAGCCTTTGATCTATCGATGTCGAGGCGATGAGAGGACTCTAGCCTGGCCGATCATTGAGCCATTGGGTGAGGAGTCGGATGCAATGATTGATGTCCCCGACATGGACAATGTCGGGGTGACTACAGAGTATGACCAATGGTGGACGATGTGGTGATGGTGGGGTGAGGGGCCTCTAGGAGGTCCGGATGCGGTAGCAACAGGTGGTGAGGATGCAGAGGCATCAAGGGAGGGTTGGGGTGCTCCATGCGATGATGTGGATATGGTGGAGGTTGATGACTTGATTGGGGATGACCTAGGGGTTCCGGAGTAGCCGGATATATAGGATGTTCTAGAGTAGTGGGTGCCGGAGCAGCCCATCATCCCAGAGATGCCCATGCCTCAAGTAGTCCCAGGGGACATGGAGGCTAGGTATCATGCTGAGATAGCATGATTGGAGGATCTACTATGGAGACGAGATGAGGAGCATGGGGAGGTTCTACAGGAGAGGGATCTCCTACGGACTCAGTTGGTAGAGCGAGAGAATGCATTGGCTACGTACCACCGATGGGATGGGGACACAGATGCTTCATGGGAGAAGGATCTCCTACGGACTCAGTTGGCATAGCATGATGATGCATTGGCTACGTACCATCGATGGGAGGTGGATTGGGTCCGACATCGGTTGGATTTGGAGGTAGATATTATCCGCCTTGATGGGCAGTTACCTGAGCTCACTGGAGGTGGATCTTCACATCGAACGAGAGACAGTGAGACTGAGCAATCTGCTTCCTCTCATCATAGGTGGGTGGGTGAGGGCAGCGCTAGTGGGCATGATGCGGGGGCTGGTAGCAGCCACCTCGAGAGGTCCCATAGGACCCACACCATGGGGGTAGTTCCAGTCGCACCGATCCTATGTGATCATGGTGGCCGACACCCTAGGCTTGGGAGTTTTTGAGTTTTTGATTTTGTTTGTGAGGTCAGAGGACCATTTTATTGTAGCTTGAGGGCATTTTTGATGATATATATACATGACTTTATTTGTGTTTATACACTTGTTATGATTGTATTTTATGCACATTTATTTATGTTGATGTATGCATGTTTATTTATTTTGATGTATGCATATGTTGTTATGAATGCAAATGTTTGTAGCTATATGATATGCATATGGAATGGACAAAAATGATTTGTTGATAACTTGGCGGTGGCACCATAGACTGTACAAGATTTATTGGCTTTCTGTACTATGTGATTGTTTTGTAAAATGACTTTGCATGTGTATATATTTTTTGTTTTTGTTTTGTATTTTTTGATGATGATGTAAGAATGGAATGTACCACAGTTGTGTTAAAATGTAGTTAAGGTTTTTTGATACTCAGATGTTTTAGGTTAACTAGCCAGGACTGTACATTTATCTCACAAGACTTTTGAACAAGGTATGAATCAGACTTGAGTTTGACCAAGTTATTTCACATCCCTGTGTGTGCAATTGAGTTCGTTTATGTGGTATTTGTCAGGATACCGCCAGTGCCAGATAGGTTGTCAACCAAACCTGTATTGAGGATCACCTAATTAGCTCCACTAATTCCTTTGTTGTATTTAGTAAGATTAATCTATGGTGCTATCTAGGATACCATAAGCTAGCTCATCCACATGCAAACATTGATCTGCACACAATTTAATGCGATAGATATATCATCATGCGGGAGGTTTGCCACCAGTGACCGATAGGCTATCCACCCAACCGGTACTGAGGATCACCTCATGACCTTTCGAATGCTGAGAGTTCCAGGGATTCAAGTTCGACTCCCTTCTTTTCTTCAATTGTATTGGGATACTTGCTCTTATATGTAGTGATAAAAATCACTATTTTTTTTTTATTTTTTTTTTTGAGCAAGGGATTTGAGTTTTGAGTGATGAGAATCACTATTTCTTGTGCTTTTTGATGTGTGCACTTTGGGGGTTTTGATGTCAAATTTTGGAGTTTTGACTGTTGCAAATTTTTTGATGTTTGCAACTTTTTGAGAACTTGGGATTTTTGGGGAATTGGGTAGGGAAGATGCTTGTCCTTTTGCCAACTCTCAGCATTCTTGGGGTCATTCGCATAGGGGGATGAGCGAGATAACCTTTTCACTGTATGGTATCCTGGATTGCTTTGCAGGTTTCATCTTTCGTTCACACAACTTGGGATTTTTTTTATGTGTTTTAACTTGTGTTGGGATGCTACGTAACAAGGTGTGATCCAAGTAAAACTCTACCTTTGTAAAAATCTGTCTGACTTTGTATAGTTTTTGGCTAGAAATCTAATGACAGCTGAATGACGAAAACCCTAGATGCATTAGAAGACAACTGACTATGATATGGTGCAAAATGTGAATGGCGTTTATTTTTGATGGACTATTTACAAAGTGGAAAAATGTGGAAAATGATGGAGTTGCCGAGTAATTACAGTCTATGGTGCATTTGACCTGTATGACCAACAAATATGCAATGTATGTTTGTGATGCCTAATGCAACTTATTTTTTTGTGTTTTGATTTTTAAGAGTATGCATGGAAGTGAGATGCAGTTTTTTTGTTATTTTTGATTATTTTATTGTTTTGTTTGTTTTTGAATATTTGTTTTTGACCAAGCGATTGTGGGAACCCTTGGAGCTTTTGGTTTGACCAAAGAGTTTATGGATACCTTTGGGGCATTTTTGGGTTGACCAAGAGATTATGGATACCTTTGGGGCATTTTGGGTTGACCAAGCGATTATGGGAATCCTTGGAGCTTTTGGTTTGACCAAGCGATTATGGGAATCCTTGGAGCTTTTGGTTTGACCAAAGAGTTTATGGATACCTTTGGGGCATTTTTTGGGTTGACCAAGTGATTGTGGGAATCCTTGGAGCTTTTGGGTTTGACCAAAGGGATTATGGGCACCTTTGGGGCATTTTAGGTTGACCAAGTGATGATGGGAATCCTTGGAGCTTTTGGGGTGGGCTATGGCTCTCTAAATGTGGAATGGCCTCAAATGACTGATGTTCAAGGGTTCTAGTTCCTTGATTCCTTCAAGAGAGGTGAGCCGGTATGTTCCAGGTCCTATTTTACTATCAATTACATAGGGACCTAACCAATTTTCCGTGAACTTGTCCCTTAAATGGGGTGGCAAGTTAGAGTTTTGTTGGTTCTCTTTTAAGACCAAGTCACCAACCTGAAAGTCCCTCAGGTGAACTTTCATGTTGTATGCTTTCTTAAGTCGCTCTTGATAGATACGTAAATGCTCGAGAGCATTGATGCATCATTCATCGAGCAACGTAAGTTGGTCTAACCGGGCCTACCATGTAGTGTCATCATCGATGAACTCTTGCATTGATATGCGTAGGGAAGGTATTTCCAACTCGAGAGGCATGACTACCTTGGAGCCATACACCAACAAAAATGGAGTTGCCCTAGTGGGCGTCCGAATGCTAGTGCGATAAGCCCAAAGAGCAAGTGGGATTTGAATGTGCCAATCCTTGTGACTATCTATGACTATATTTTTAAGGATGGCAACTAGCATTTTGTTTGATGCCTCTGCTTGCCCATTTGCTTGTGGATAATAGGGTGTTGAAAAACTGTGCTGAATTTTGTACTTTGTTGTCAAAGCACGCACATCTTTGTTTTTAAATGACGTCCCATTATCCGAGATGATCTTGGATGGAATACCAAAATGACATATGATGTTATGTAAAATAAACTCCGCAATGCGGGTTCCAGTCGTAGAGGTAAGCGGAATTGCTTCCACCCACTTGGTGAAGTACTCTGTGGCCATTATGATAAACGTGTGATGACCTGACGACGCAGGGGAGATCTTTTCGATTAGATCTAAGCCCCACTACGAAAATGGCCAAGCCGATTGGATCGACTGCAAGGCCTGAGAAGGTACATGTGTCAAATTGGCATGGTGTTGACACTTCACGCACTTCCTTACATACGCGCAACAATCTCACTCTAAATATGGCCAATAATAGCCCATGCGAAGAATGCACTTTGCGATGGCCATACCGCTGAAGTGGCCACCGCATGTACCATCGTGCGCTTGGGTGATCGCCCAAGTGGACTCCTACTGGTCCAAGCAACGAAGGAGGATTCCTTCATAGCTTCGACGGTACAAAATGTCTCCTAGCAAGACATGTTTTGCCACTTTCTATTTGAATGATCTTTTCATGGCATGTGACAATCCAAGTGGGAGGTTACCTAGCTTGAGGTAATCTCTTATGGGTGTGTACCAATCCTATTGATCAGAAACCTCGATGGTATGAACAGCCAATCCCTCTTGAAGTTCATCCCTAGCAAAAGTTGAGCGGGAACGGACCTGTAAGAATAGCATTGTGTTGCTATTAAGAGGGGTCGGGGAGAACAAGGACCCCCAGTTGGCATGATTCAGACTATCATGGATTCGAGAGAACTTATCCTGAGATGGTTCAATCTGGATCAGGTGGACTCCTGGCGTTAGGTCAGAGCTTGCATGCTCCATCATGGATTGCGATAGTGTTTTGACTTGAATGGTTGTCATCTCACCGAAAGGGTCTTGCGGGATTAGTGACCCCAAGGAGGCCATAGTGTCCACAAAATGATTCGATGATCGAGGGAGTGCCTCGATGTCGTACCATTCAAGATTTGCCAAGAATTTATCCATAAGGGCTTTGTAGGCCTACAGAACTGGGCATTTGCATTGGAATACCCCTTTTACTTGGTTGAAAATTAACAGTGAATCACCAAAGATGTTCAAGCATTTGATGTTCATGGTGATTGTTGTCTGAAGACCTATGAGCAAGGCTTCGTATTCGGCATTGTTGTTGGTGCATGAGAAATCTAGTTTAAATGATAGAGGCATTGGAGCCCCTTGTGGTGTGAAGAATACGATTCCCATGCCACCCCCTTGCTCACATTTAGAACCATCAAAAAATAAGGTTATGTCGGCCTGTGACTCAGGCTCATCAGAATCTGGTGATTCTGAGACATGGAAGACCCCATCATCGGGTAGCTCTATGGTCAGAGGTTGATCATCTTCGAGAGGAGCCTCTGCTAGTTGATCGATGATGACTTGACCTTTGATGGACTTTTGTCCAATGAATTCGATGTCAAACTCCATCAACAACATGATCCATTTCATCATGCGGCTACTATGATAAGTATGACTCATCATGTACCACAATGGATTCTCCTTAGACACAACATACATCATATTGCTCAGCATGTAATGGCATAGCTTTTTGGTAGCAAATACCACTGCTAAGCATAGCTTCTCAACGTATGCATAGTTAAGTTCATAACTGACCAGGGTGCGGCTAAGATAGTAAGTAGCCTGTTCTTTATGTAGTTCATTTTTTGGGCTAGCATGGCGCCCAGTGCCACCTCAGTAGCTGAGATGTATAAATAGAATGGCACTCCTGGTCTAGGTGGTGCCAATACTGGTGGCGAAGCCAAGTATTGTTTAATGTCATCGAAGGCTGACTGGCACTCGTCATCCCAGTGAAATGCTACCCCCTTGTGTAATAATTTATTCATGGGTCGGCACTTGTCAGATAGCTGCGCTATGAAGCGCTTGATTGACGTGACCTTTCCCTGTAGGCTTCTGAGCTGCTTGATGGTGGTTGGGGGAAGCATTTCAAGGATTGCCTTGAATTTATTTGGATCCACCTCGATTCCTCATTTTGAGACTATGAAACCCAAGAGTTTTCTAGATGTGATGCCAAATACGCACTTCTTGGGGTTTAGTCTGACTTTGTGTTCGATAAGGCGATCGAGGATCTTGCTTAAGTCATCGAGATGATCTGGGCGCAAAAGAGATTTGGCCAACAAATCATCCATATAATCTTCCAAAGTTTTATGCATGTGATCATGGAAGATGTATGTCATAGCGCGTTGGTAGGTGGTGCCAACATTTTTAAGGCCAAAGGGCATGACCTTATAACAAAATGTCCCCCAAGGCGTTGTGAATGTCATTTTTAGTTGATCATCGAGATTGATATGAATCTGATTGTATCCCGAGAAACCATCCATGAGGGAAAGCATTTCATGGCCCGCTGTAGCATCTACCAATGCATCGATGCTAGGCAAGGGGAAATCATCCTTGGGACTCGCTTTGTTTAGATCTCAAAAATTGGTGCATATGTGAATCCTCCCATCAGGCTTCTTGATGGGTACCATGTTGGACAACCATGGTGGGTAATCCACGTAGATGACAAACTATGCATCCAACAACTTTTGTAGCTCATATTTGACCATTAAGGCTACTATTGGGTGCATCTTACATAGTTTTTGCTTGACTAGCTTGACTGTCGGATCAAGCGTTAGATTATGCGTGACTAGCTACGGGTCTAGCCCCAACATGTCTTTGTAGGACCATGCAAAAACCTCCTTCTTCTCTTTGAGAAGGGCAATGTAATCGGCTTGCTCTTCGAGGGATAGACTTACCCCCAACTTGATGATTTGTGGATTCATTGGATCAGAGCCGATGTCTACGTTAGTCGTCTCTTCGACTGACATGTGGGACCCATCCTCCAACTGGTGTGGAGTTGGGATCAAGTGGATATCATTTGTTGAATTTAGATCTACGTTTGGAACGTCGGGTTCCTCTTCAGCATGGAAGATATCCTGAGTTGGTCTTGGGGTGAAATGAAGCATCTCACCGCAAGGCCAATACTCTGATGGGGATGGTGGTGAGTTAGCATGATCCTAGTCTATAGCATCTAAGTCTAGATACAATGGTCATGTTGGATCGGTTGGATTGTGGATGGGGGTGGTTAAGTCAATGGAGATCATGTTGATGAAATGATTTTGGTCTCCATTACCATGGGGGTGGTGACTCGGACTTCCTTGGTGATCTTTGTGCTCCGGATCTGGCTCTGGGGGTATTGGCACAAATGGATCAGCCCTATGTGCAGATAGAAGGATAGGGTCTACCCTTGGCACTGATGGCTCTATAGGGTCTCTGGGTGGAAAGTGCTCTCTGTATGCCCAAAGTGGTGGATGCAGCACTTGGTCCAGCTATGCGGGGTTTAGGTGCCACCTATGCCTTGGCCCCATGTTTAGTTGTTGAAACATGTCATCAATGTCCATGGGGTATTGTTGCTGTCGCATATGATTGAGATATGCCATCTCAGTTTCATCTTCATAATCACTATCGGAGATCCATAGGCCTTCATTGGCTTCGACAACTATTTGTGACATGTGAGGCTCATCTTGCTCGAGCAAATTGATCTGGTCCCATCGGGGTTGTTCCGCTCTCTATGGGAGGACCTGATTTTCTTGAGGTGGCCCTTGCTCGATTGGAGCATTCAAGGGGAACATTGCCAATAAGCTTTCTTGATAGTCATCCATGGGGGTCACTTGCGAATGATTGCTATCAGATTCGAAAGGGTCCCACGGTGCTACCTCATACTCTGACTCATCTTCTGAAGATCCTTCTTGACCTTGTCTATATCCCTCATGGAGGCAAGTTCTTGAACTTTCCCCTTTCTCGATCAAAGGGGAGGAATTATTGAGGCCCACAAGGTTGGTTGTTAACAATGGGAGATAATCCCCCAATGTGTATGTTGTGTTAGGATTGGCATATGGACCTTGTGCCAACCCATCCTTGTTGCCTAGCCCTAGGCCTTGCATGTTCTCTACCAAGATGTCAAGGGGTAGAGGGTGGTTGAACCCTACTCCTGATTTGTCGTATGGCATCTGATATCTTGGTTGACAAAGAACGTGCACTCCTTGTTCATACCTACCCAACCCATATCCATGCCAATTACATTGGCCAAGATATCTCAAAGTGAATTCTAGGTTGGACAAATAGTTGACATCCTCAACAAAGGGCTCTTCATCTTCTTCCTCTTGCAGGTAAGGTTCAATGCCATTATCGAGGCCCCCATATACAAAATTTGTCTAGTTTGGCGGGTAGCCTAGAGGAACAATAGTGTCGATGGGGAGGCGAGGTCTCCCCATGTCCTGCATGGACTCAAGTGTGGGTGTTGCTACAATGTTCCACACTAGGTACTCCCCAGGCCCGTATTGGCCATCTCAATGGTGATCATTGGTGGTTGAGGGGAGGGAATGGGAGTTCTTCCTGAGTCCACTCCATGTCGGGTGAACTAGGCGTCTCGACTTCCATTCGGCTAGGCATCTCCTCGGTAGAGATGGTTGAGACTGATGGTGGTGCCTCTTCCAGGGGTTTCTTCCCATTGTCCTTCGGTGTGGCCATCGTAGGTGGCATCATTGGTGAAGGACCAGACGATGAAGATGGACCCGACTAGGGATTTGAGGGACTTAACAGTGGGGATGCATGCGGAATCGGACCCTATTTAGATGGATTCAACTAAAAATCCAAATGTGTCGATGGAAGGGTCGATTGCGGCATCAGCTGCACCGCATTGCAATACTTGAAGGGCTCTAAGTCTGCCGGGACTACATGCACCTGCCCTTTGAATGTGTACTTTAGGCACTGATGAGCTATCGAAGGGACACACTTCATGTCCCTGATCCAAGGCCGGCCCAACAAGATATTATAGGCCATCTCACCTTCCAAGATGTGGCACAACGTAGGAATAGTCTTTTGCCCTACTTGGATGGGTAGGACAATTGTGCCAACCATCGAGCATATCACATCATTGAATGCTCGAAGAGTATAGGTGGAGGCCACGATGTGAGATGCTGGCAACTTGAGGTGTTTCAAAGCCGTTGTTGTGATTATATTACTGGATGAGCCAGTGTCCACCAACACCCTCTTATATGGAATCCCGTTGACCCGTGCAATGACGTGCAAGGGTGGATCTGCCATATCACCAGTCATCGATTTTAGCTCATCTTCTCTAAAGGTGATGACTGGTTCTGTACATCATTTTACATGTCCCACAAAGTTGTTGAAAGAGTTTGCTTCATGGGGCTGCAGCTCGATGGCTTTTAATATCTCCATTAGAGCCTCCCGATGGGGCGGTGATTGTTGGATGAGCTCATAGATGGAGAGCCTAGCCGACGTGGTCCTTAAACTTTGGGTAAGTTTAGTCCGAATCATGGCCACTGGTCTAGGTGGGGGAGGTTGTGTAGGGTGTTGTTGAGGTTGTGACATTGATGGAACCTCTCCTGTAGCCATCGTGGGGGTAGCTGTGCTTGGGTACCTCTTGTTCCGAGTCACTATGCTTATCATCCCTACATACCCCTGCATGGGGCAGTTCTGTGTCACCTCATTGACTTGAAGGGTCTTTGCCTACACATCATGGGTAGGCAGGGGGTCTTTGAAGACCTCCATCTATTGGTTGTTTGGTGCAACGAGATTATCCACCGCTAGCATCTTGTTGTCTATTAGGTCTTGCACTAAGCTTTTGAACTTCCAACATGCATAAAGGTCATGTCCTTTCTATCGGTGAAATCTACAGTACAAGTCTTCCCTATAGCCCTTGGGTTTTGGCACGTTGGGGTCTACGGGTCGACTTTATGGTAGGTTTATCAAGTTTGCCATGGACAAGCGGTCAAACAAGGAGTCTTTAGACTCTGTGAAGGGTGTGAATTGTCGCCTAGGGTGACGCTACTGATTTTGCTCTTGCCTATGATTTTCCTTTTCATAGGTGTCAAGAGGAACTGCCTGATAATTAGCCTTTGGGGGTTGTATTGCTTGTGTAGGCTTAGGTATGTTTATAGCAACCTGATTGACCATGATGGGTTTCGGTTGCGTTGACCTAGTTTTGGCATTTTTAGGCCACTCTTTCTTGCATGGCTTGGCAATCTCGCCATCCTGTATCTTGATCTCCTCAATGATTCTAGCTTGTGCCAGGGCTTCCTCGAGAGTGGCATATTGCTACAGCTACAATAGCATGGAGATCGACCTCAAACAACTCTTTGAGAACATTTGGGTCAGGTCGGCCATGGGAGGGAGGTAGGGTAGCTTTGAAAGCAACATCCTCCACCGATTTCCATAAGCCGCCATGGTCTCTTCCTCATACTTCCTGAGGCTAGCTAGGTCACTTAATGATGCCTTCTTCTTGGTGTTGAAGGTGAAGCATTCGAGGAATGCGTCCACTAGCTGGTCCAGGTTACTGATGCTATGCTTTGGCAACTGAGTGAACCAATCCGAGGTAGGGCCTACGAACGTGGTTATAAATGTTCTTAGAAGCAAAGCATCATTGTCCTGAATGCCAAAGCATTGGCTCAGGAATCTTGTCACGTGCTCTTGGGCATCTTCATCCCCTCTAAATATTGCCAATTGAGGCATTTTAAAGTGTTCAAGGTATGGGGGTGTAGGCACTGAAGGATGCACAGGGTGACTATGGAGTTGGCATAAAGTGGGCTTTTGGGGCCCAGAAGTCTTGGTCTCCATAGACTCTAAGCGCTCTAGTAGCGCTTTGTATGCATCGAAAGATTTGATCTCTTCCTCCTTGGTTTGTTCCCATTGCGAATTATGGGGAACTTGAGGCCTATGGAGGGGTAGTCGGATAGCACCCCCTGCCTTGGTAGGGCATTTCAGCCCGCTCTTCTTCTTGCTCAAACTCCTCATAGGCTTCTTGAGGAGTTCCTGGGCGTGACCTATAAACATGGGTGGGTGCCCATGGAGGGTGCCCATCATTGGCTCTAGGGGTGGTCTCCCGCTCAGGTCTAGGAGGTCTTGGAGGTAACATTTGATAAGGTCATGGAGACCTATCTCGCACCAAGGGGTTGTGCCTCTCATACAACTCTGTCCTATGCATGTGAGGGGTTGGGACCCTCTCAGGCATAGTGTTCTAGAGCAACTCATCTATTTGACGTTGAATGTGCTCTTTGCTAAGGTGATACAGGTGCTCTAACTATTGTTGATCTTGCTCAAGCTGCGTGATTTGTGCTTGGTGGGTGGCATGTTTGGCAAATGCCAAGTCGATTTGTTCCATCGTCTTGAGTCTAGGAGGCCTAGATGCCTCCCCTACACATCTATCTCGGTCATGGTGATCCGAGATCTCTATAGGTCACTTCCCTCTATCGAGGTTAGTGGCATTCACCCGAGGCTCTGGCCTCAGTAGGTGATCCTGATAAATAGCAGGTGTGGAAGTGCATTGTTCCCATGTTGTGTATTGCTCTTGAGGAATGTAGTGGTCTTCCTCATGCTCCCTTTCGTATATGTGAAAGGGGCGGGCAGAGTTGGCTCGCCCTGTCCGAAGAGCCTTGTGCTCTGGATTTGGCCTATTGTTTTTGATAGTAATAAGGGGTAGAGGAGGGATGATGTAATCATGTGGCCCCTCCTTATGGACCCTATGTTGTTCTAGCACTTCATTGCATGGTGGCCACTCATAACGAGTGTCTAAGGGAGCCTTCCCATTTATGTTGAGTGCCACGTGTAAGGACTCCTCCTGAAAGGGTCTATGTTGAATGGGAGTGCCCCTCGAAGGGGTGCCTCTATAGTCCCATTCCGTCATGGTATGATGTGGACTATTTTGTGGGTCAGACCACCAAGGTGGTATGACCAAGTCCTTGGGGCTATAGCGGAGGTGACTTGTGCCCCCTTGTACACTTTTCGTAGCTTCTGCCCATGATTGGGCTTGGCTACGGGTGTACACCATGGTGGTGTTTCTCTAAAAGATGCGTACATTTTTATCTTCTTTACGATTTTTTATGCTACACTAAACAAATAGGAGCCACACAAACAAAGAAGTGATTATCTCATTTATAGATTAAAGGTGTGCCCTAGATCTGGTTTAGTGTGTTTTGATTTTTGTTTGAAAACCTTGTAAAGAAAATTTTGTTGTATATGCAATATGAGGGCTCTTATATCTCCCAAAATGGTCACCCCTTCAATATACCACTGCCAGGCCTTTATACCGAACCTCTCAATATACCCGCCCTTACGTGAGGGAAACTATTGGTACGCGAGAGCAGAACAAGACGTGGAACATAGGCGGTACGGAAGGGGAATCACTCTATTTTTGACACCTACCATAGAAGACTTATCCTCATGCACTGGGAATCACCCTAGCTACACTTGGTCAGCTTTCATCAGGATTTACGTCTAGCAACAATAGCGATCGGGGTTATGTATGCAAAAATTCAAGCCAAGGTGGTGATGAAATCCACCGTTGGTCTTGATCAAGTGTTGGGGTTTTACGACCAACGCCTTGATGTTTAGATTATCTCGTGGTGTGTGGGGTTATTTTTACTTGCGAAAAGAAAGAAAACATGCAATAAAATTTCCTATGCAAGCAAAGAAAATAGAAAAATCATAGAAACAGAGACAAGAAAATTACAGAGAGTGTTCAGAAAACCTACCTCTTCTCTGCCCACACCAGATGCCCCTGAGTTTCTGCTCAAAAATTGCACAGAGAGCTAATCGTCCCGAGGTGGGATGAATAGCAGATCTATATTCATCATAGGGTGGGATGAATGCCTTATTCATCCCAGGGTGGCACGAATTCCAGTCTGTATTCGTCATAGGGTGGCACGAGCAGTAGTCCAACGCTTGAAGGATTAACACCTGAAAGCAAAAACACACAATTTTGATCAAAAATTTGATCTCAAAATCAAGGGATAGGGTCCCACCATGATCGCCACTGAAAGCACGAGGATACGGAAGCAAAATGGCGTACCGGGTGCGATGCAAACAAAAGCAAAACGTAACGCTAAGTCCTACGAACGAAGATGCATGAAAATGGGAAAACAAGCGAAATGAAATGAGATGTAAAGCAAATGTAAAGTGCAGCCCTTTATTTTATTAATTTTCTCGAGATCAGGTTACAATACGTCTCCTCCCTTTTCAGGGGCTAGGAGCGTTAAACATAGTTTTGTCACACCACGGATGGTACGCTTTCTTCCGCGTGCCCACATGTGAAATGGGTGGGCCAAACGTCACCGCCGCTTGCGTGAATGCATCTGTGCCTCCTTTCTTCCCCTCTAGTGTCGAGATCCTACGTTCAAAAAAATAGCAAACGATTAAAAGCACCTACGGATGGAGGGAAACATGCGATCCCCAAGGCCTCCGGTTAATGCATGCATAAAATAATTAAAACTATAATAAAAACATATCAGAATGAGCTAAAATTTGGATAGAGGCATGGAAACATTACCAAGAACACACTGCAAAAGGAACAGTCGAGAAATCTACCACATATTTCTAATCGCTCTGGGGTGGGACGATTAGGACTGTCACAAAATGTCAGAAAGTGACCTCCTAAATGTCCCATCCAGGGGCCTCCAAAACACCTAAAAAGTTGGGGTTAGGCAAAATGGGGCATTTTGAGATGACCCAGAAGGTCGGATTTTGCAAATTCTGCCTCGATCACCCTGTATCCGATGATGCTCCCTGTATGTTAATGAAAGCGAAAAACACTGAAAACATAGCCAATATTCATCAGAATGACATGAAATTTGAATGGCAGCCTATATGAGTGACCTAAAATGAAATGCAAATGAAATAGTAAAGAAATATGCTACATATTTCTAATCACTCTGGGGTGGGGCGATTAGGACTGCAGTAGTGCGGGGGGCACCCGAGGGCAGGACGCCCATCGTTTGGGGCTTGGTTTCGGCACCAATCCACTTGGGATGGGTCCAAAACCTCCTAGGGGGTTGTGTCAGAAAATTGGGTGGGGTATTGTGGCCAAATGTTTGGGTTTTGGGTCCGGATTGTGCTTCCAATGATCACCCAATAACCTCCCTTCCAAAAGAGAGATCAAGGATGTAAGAAGCACAAGCGATGGGTGAGGATGTAATTCGGCAGCACTCCATTGCTCCAAATGCTCCTGCTCTATCCTTTTTTTGGGGTGAGAAGACTCACCATTTTATAGACCTGAGGGTCTCTTGTGAATGAGCATGTAGAGGCGCCACTTGGCCATCATGCCTTGCCAGGGGAGAGAAGATTCCTCCCTGATTAAGGGCTCCATGACTGCCTCTATGACTACCTCTTTGAGCTCAAAAATGCTCACTCGCACTCCCATGCATTGAAGGTGGAGTTGAGTGGTGGATCTGAGCTACCATTTGTCAAGGTTTGACCTTTTTCCCGTCAAACCTGCTATTCGCCCCACCCTGGAGCGAATACTGCTAATCGTCCCAGGGTGGGATGAATACCAGTTTGTAATCATCCCAGGGTGGAACGAGTAGGGAGCAGAGTGCCTGAAAGGTGCCAAATTGACCTCTGACCTTCCAAAACTATTGTGGGAGTGGTTAGGACCACTGTTTAACCTCTAGGGGCTGCCCTAGGGGCTATGTATGTCAATTCGATCAGTGCTTGTCGTCACATAATCGGATTGGTGTTGTTTTGGTGTCTACAAAAAGTAATTCAATTGGAATACTATGCTATATTAGGGTTGTAACATGGATCCACCTCTCATAAATATTTATCCTTAAAGCTAGAAAGGACTGAAAAATACTCT
This sequence comes from Wollemia nobilis, assembly GCA_028583015.1. Lineage (NCBI taxonomy): Eukaryota > Viridiplantae > Streptophyta > Pinopsida > Araucariales > Araucariaceae > Wollemia > Wollemia nobilis. Next base: position 466,000 of record JAQPPZ010017051.1, read on the forward strand.
CAGAATCCCATGTAGAATATTCCTTTGGAAGGTCCTACCACTTAATTAAGAACTCTTTAATTTGGCATGATCAAATATGATATACTCTAGATTGTAATATTTCTTTAATATGAAGAGTTATTCGACCTTTATATTTCAGTAATATCTATCTAGGATTGCACTTTTTGCAAATCACTTGTTTGAGGCAGGATACATGAAAAAATGGATGTCTACGAGAAGAGGGCAGAAGCTCCAATTGATATACGACTTCACCAATGCGACGAACTACTTTTTAGGGCCCATAAAATCAAGGAGCTAGATTTTTATTACACTTGATCTTCAACGACAACTTCTTATCAAGTTTTAGGTACAAAAATACCATATCTCCTATGTTGAATTATCATTCCAAATGATGTAAGTCTTGTTGTTGATTCATACGATTATGTGTCTGTATTAAATTATATTTCAAAATTTTAAGCATCATCTGACATTGTTGTAACAAATCATATATCAGAGCAAATTTGGAAGAGCCTGGAACATACTCTGTGATTACTAGAAGTTTTTGACCATACAAAGCTTCGAATGGAGACATCTTGAGGAAAAAGTGATAAGAAGTATTATACCATCATTTTTCTAATGAAAGCCATTGAATCCAATGATATTGCTTATCTTGAGAAAAAAATGAAGGTAAGTACCCAAACATTTGTTTTTTATCTATGTTTGACCATCAGACTGGGGATAATATGATGAGGATAAATTTAACTCGGTACCACTTAGACATGAAAATTCCTTCCAAAATTTTCTAGTGAAAATAGTATCATGATTACTCATAATAGTCTTGTGCATACCATGTAACTTGAAACTGGAGTCCAAAAATACCTTGTCCAATTTACTTGTTGAGTAGGGATGTTGTAGTGCACAAAAATGAGCATATTTTGAAATATGATCCACAACCACAAATATCATTGTTTTACCTTCTAATTTGGGAAGACCCTCAATGAAATCCATGGATATGTGCTCCAAAATAGGTAATGCTTGTAGAAATCCTGAAGATTTAACTATTTTACCTTTTTTACGTTGACATACCTCACATTAAGCCACAAATGTACTGACATAAAATTTTAATCCTTTCCAAGAAAATTATTGTTTCACCCACTGGTATGTTTTCAATAATCTAGAGTTAAATGATATATGGGATGCATGCAATTCTTGGAGAATCATAGATTTAATAATGAAACCCTATAGAAGATAGATGTAATATTTCTTACAAAGCACTCCATATGAATATGAGAAGTAAGAATGCAATGATGATCCTATTTTCATATCTTGAATAATTTGAGCCATTTCCAAATTATCCAACCACTCTTTTTGAAGTTGTGACAACCATTGGGAACAAGTACTCGAGATGCTATTACTAGTCACATCATCCTCATATTTAGATACAAGGCATCAACTACCACATTTTCTTTGCCTTTCTTATACTCAATGAAAAAATTATAATCCAATATTTTAGTCATCCACTTATTTTATTCAAGGCATAAGAGATGTTCTAGGAAATGCTTAAGGCTACTATTGTTAGTCTTAATGATGAAATGAATGTTTAATAAGTAGTGACTTTATTTCTCTATGACATGTAAAATAGCTAGCATTTATTTCTCATAAGTAGATCATCCCAAATTCTTACCTGAAATTTTTTTGCTTTTAAAAGCTAATGGATGATATTTTTACACTAAAACAACACCAATACTTATACCAGAAGCATCACACTCAATGAAAAAAGTCTTGTTAAAATCAGGATTGGCCAAAAATAGAGTGGAATACATATTTACTTGAGGTCTTGATAGGCTTGAGAAGCAATGTCATTCCAAAATTAAAGCATTGTTTTTGGTAAGAGCAGTGAGAGGTACTGTAATATTGCCATAGTTGTGGATAAATTTTCTATAAAATCCTATGAGTCCTAAAAATCCATGAAGTTTTTGAGATATTTTGGTAAGGGTCAATCTTGAATATATTTGATTTTATTAGGATCTACTTTGACTCCTTCATGAGATACTATATGACCCAAATATTCTACCTCTTTGACCCCAAAGGCACATTTGGATATTTTAACAAAGATTTTTTCCTTTTGTAAAAGATGAAGGACTTTGTCAACATGAAGTAGGTGATCCTTCCAAGATTTGTTGTATATTAAGATATCATCAAAGAAAACTAGGAAAAACTTAAGAAGAAAATGTTGAAATACATGGTTCATGAGACTTTGAAAAGTAGAAGGAGCATTAGTAAGACCAAAGGGCATGACTAGGAACTCATAATGACCCTCATGTGTAAAAAAAGTAGTTTTAGGGATATCCTCATCTCTAACCCTAATTTGGTAAAAATAAAAGCATAAATCTAGTTTGGTAAAATGACTAGCACCATGTAATTCATCTAACAAATAATCTATAACAAGGATAGGAAACTTATCTTTGATAGTGATTTTGTTGATAGGATGAAAATTAGGACACATGCACCATGAATTTTTATTATAATGTACAAATACTGTTGGTGAAGAATAAGGACTAATTCTTGGATAAATGATTCTATGCTCTAACATCTATTGAATAAAATTCTCAATTTTTGACTTTTGAGGTTGAGGATAATGATAGCGATGTACATTAGGAGGTACACTTCCTAGAAGTAGATGTATAGCATGATTATGAGTGTGTCTATAAGGTAGACCCTTTGGTTCACTGAATACTTCTTCATATCTATCCACTATGTTTTGAAAATCCTTTGGAAGAGTTGTAATAGGTGAGTCTAGTGATTGAGCCTCTATGAAATTTACTTGGGCAATAAAACCATAACCACCTTTCTTTAGTATATTTTCCATGCTATGTGAACTCACAACCTTGGAAGGAGGAGGTTGAATTCCTTAAAGACAAATGACCTTCCCATTTTATGTCCACTTGATGTATAATTTTTGTAGATTAATAATGACATCACCGAGTTGAGATAACCATTGTGCTCCTAAAATGACATCAGAACTCCCTAGATCTATAACAAAGAGGGTACATCATAAATTATAATTTCCCATTTACATAGTAACTTGAGATGTTTGACCCAAACATTGAGTATTTCATCTATTTGAAATCAAAACTTGAAATTTATTGTGAGTGGAAGTATTGATATGCAAGTTTAAGGATTTGGTAATTTTAAAATTAAAAAAGTTATGAGTACTACTTGAATTGATCAACACATTAACACATTTGTGCTTAATAAATCCTTGTAACTTAATCGTATGATGAGATTGTAAACCTATAAGTACATGAATCAATAGAGAAATATTATCTTATTCCTATGTACTTTATTTATGTATGTTGTTTGTTGTTTTGGATCTGTAAGTGACTCTAATTGGGGTAAATATTATTTGTTATTAGTGTCACATTCCATGATAAAGGTTTGATGTACTACAAAATATTGATCTCTTGAATGATAAGAACAACATTTAAAGCAAAATAATCTAGAGTAATGATCATTATTACAATAAGGATGATGGAAGTTAGAATCACATTTATAGGGTACAACATCTTGGAGCTTATTTTTGGTTACTTGAGCTATACATGTGGCATCATCAAGAGTACATGGATCATGCATGTCAACTTCCTTTTGAATTTTATCCTTGAGACCATGACGAAAAGTGGATACCACTACTGTTGAATTCAATTCATGTGTATAGGTGAGAAGACTTGTGAACTCAACAACATAGTCTTCTACTAAACCTATTTGCTTGAGTTCCATGAGGTGAACCATGTATGATGAGGAAGAGCCCTTATCAAATATTTTAAGGAATAGTTCCCTAAATTCAGGCCACATAAGAGGGTGATTATGTTGATGGAGCTACCATAACAACCATTGATAGGCCTGGGTACCTAGTTTACAAGATGCAAACGTGACATGACCTATTTCTGGTATACGATATAGACAAAAAATACCATCCATTTTGGCTAACCATCCTCTAGGATCATATCCTTCAAAAGTGGGCATGTCAGTGTGAGGAACTAGAACATCATGAGGTCATTCCAATAATTTAGACGTATCACCTGCTAAAGGATCAAAATTAAAAGCAAGTTTTGGAGGTTTTGGTGTTTGACAAGCATTTAAAGGTTGTGGGTTGATGATATCTTGAGATGCTTTATTATCGAGAGGGATAAGTTTAGAAATCAAGTCCTGAAGTCGTTGTAGTATGGAAAAGATATTAGCAATATTTTTTTGTTGTTGTGAGAGACATTGACACACACCAAAATCCACACTATTGGGAATTTTAGAGATGATGTTATGGGTAGGCGGAGGGTTATTGTGGTCTGGTATAGGAGGAGTGGAATTTTTAGGATTTGTATAAGAAGTATTAGAATTATTAGGTGAATCCATGGAATAGTTGTGTGAGTTAAATCTATTAATTCTAAAGGGGTGATTATGTTGCATACCTTGATTTTGAGGTTGGTGTTTCTTGTTTCTCATAGATAGATCAACACGCTATAATATTTTATTTGATCCTCAATTCCAATCAAAAATCAGACTAGGATAACTCATGTATTTATTGTCCCAAAAATTGGATTTGAGTTTTTAAAATCAAAATTAAAATTTGTAGTAAAAATTTGAGGTTCAATGGTCAGATTTTCTCCAATGATTGATTCAAATTTGAATTCGACTTACAATATTCAGTTTGTATTTTCTCCAACAATTGATTCAAATTTTAACTCAAATTACAATGGTCAATTCAGTGTCACAACAGTCCTTTAGCATCACAATAGTCACCTTGGCTTAGAAATGGCTTTTAGGTCAACGATCACTTTGGTGTGAATTCTGGTTAACGATCACCTTGAAATAATCAATTTGGCATCACAACAATCCTTTAGCGTCACAATGGTCATCTTGGCTTTGAAATGACTTTTTTTTTAATAGTAACTTTGATGTGATGGTCACCTTGGCTTCAAAATAATGTTTTTACCAACGATCACTTTGGTTTAATCTAATTAACGACCACCTTGGTTTTGTAACAATTTTTATTTTAAAAAAATTTCAACCACTACGATCAATAGACCACTCAACTGGAAATGATAAGACCGCAATGGATGAATTTCCACAACCAAAAAAGTCTCGAATAGTGTGTGCTAATTGCAGTGCTCCTGATGTCCTCCTATGATTAATGTGTACATTCATGGAAACCACAATGACCACCAAGCAATGGTCCCAAATTACTAGCACTTGTTGGCACTCTTAAAACACATAGCTTATCCTCACTAGGTAAATTTGGGATATCAACCTATAATAAAAAATAAAAAATTCAAATTACCTATTTATCTCTTGTGCATCTTCAAAAAAAATTGAAATGGTTGCCACATGTCCTTTAGTGGATGGAGAGCTGATTTAGGGTTGGATTTACCTTAGAAATTAAAAAATTATCTTTGCCATTTAAAACCACTCAAATAATATTCTCTTTTCTAGATTTTCTATGAGTGTTAGGACAAAATCAATGCTATTAGGAGGTGTGGTCTGCGTATTTAGTTTATCATCTACAAATTTTCCTTCACCTTCCACTTCTTGGTCAGGATTTAAACTTCTAGGTGGAATTTTAATGCATTAGATCTTCCTTCGAATCAAAAGATATGATTTTTTGCACACTTTATTTTTTTGTTTGATAATTTGTTGAATCATTTCATATCATTGGAATAACCCAAATTTTGTATGAAGTTTTAAAAAAGGCCTGAAATTATGTTGTAAATTGGAATTTATCAAGAGCGTATGATGTTGCTTGAAATTTAGGATTCCTATTGCAGATGTTTTAAATTTTTTACCAAAAACCTAATACCACTTGTTCGTCTCTTGGAATCACATCGTAAACCAAAATTCTTGAATCACCAAAACCCAATATCTAGTAATGAGGTTGTCTAAAAACTATTGTACATTGATTCTATCTGGAAAAGAAACCTGCTCTAACATGAATCTCACTAACACATTTCTAGCTATGAATAGAGGGAAAATTAGGGTTCCTCATGTATTTTATTGGTCCAAAACTAACTTTACAAATAGAAAAATTTCTTCTTTGTTTGTTACTCATAAACACTATGATGGCATAATTTGAAGTACCCTCTTGAGGTTATCACATGGTGATTTCTACCCAGTGCTTCAATTATAGCTTAAACAAAAAATGGACCCTCTAGAATGTGAAAGAATTTATGTGGAATCTGGATTTGATATCACTTGCAACAAACCTACAACCAATATACAAACTATAATTGTAAAAATTAATAAATACCAAGAAATATAAAAAATTGATAGCAGTAATTAATTAAATAAATCAAATGTTATCAAATCCAGCCACTCAACGAGGGCAAAGTCTCATAGCCACTTAGAGAGGGTGGAGCCTTGCATAGATACACAACTAGATAAAATTATTGATGATGAAATAAATCAAATAATTATATTCCTATATATAAATAAGTTTGATGAAAAGTAATTCAATTGGAAATATAGCTGACTATGCTATATTAGGATTGTAACATATCATGACATGTTTTTCTAAATATTCTTAAGTGTTAAATTGAATCTTCCATTCCCTTATAGATAGGCAACATGAGCATGGTGAAATGCTTAGGGTAAGGCCTAGAGGTAATGATAGGTTCTAGGGGCTAACTACACATTATTCTATAATTATAGGTGAAACTTGTAGGTTGAATCATATCCATTATTGAAACTAGTTGTTTCACCACACTTGCTAAGCTATACATTTTAGAATTATTGTCATGTAATACCCCTAAGTTCCCTAAGGGAGGGGTATGGGTAGGTTTTTGGTAAGAAACTTGGCCAATATTGGAGGTATTGTTGTTGTTATAGAATGGGTTGTGATATGTGTTATCTTATTGTTGAGAATACTTTATATTTGGTAGAATAGAAGTAGATATGTTGATATGGGTAGGATGAGGAGGAAATTGAAAAACATTATAGGATGCACTACTAGTAGGAGGAACAAGTGGAGTCCTTCCAACATTGGTGGTTGTAGTAGTGGCATAGGTAGGTTGATGAAAAGTATTTATAATAGAGGTATCTTTTAACAAGGGGTTAATGTGAACATTGTTGGGTAGAACATTCTAATGATGGAGGTCCCACCCTCTTCAAGTTGTCATTCCACCTCTAAAACCATGTCCAAATTAAATTTATGTTTCTTATAAAAACCCTACATTTTATAAAAATATTTGAAGGTGAGGTGTCCATTGAGCCCCTCAATATGATCTTAGAGGTATCTTTGAACAAGGGGTTAATGTGAATATTCTAGGATGGAACATTCTGATGATGGAGGTCCCACCCTCTTCAAGTTGTCATTTCACCTATAAAATATTGTCCAAAGTATATTTATGATTATTATAGAAACCCCACATCTGATCAAAATATTTGAAGGTGAGGTGTCTATTAGGCCCCTCAATATAATCTACCTCATTTCTTATTTCTACTGTAGACACCAAAACAACACCAATCCGATTATGTGACTGCAAACACTGATCGCACTGACACACACAACCCCAAGGGCAGCCCCTAGAGGTTAAACAGTGGTCCTAACCACTCTCACAGTAGTTTTGGAAGGTCAGGAGTCAATTTGGCACCTTCAGGCACTCTGCTTCATACTCGTTCCACCCAGGGATGATTACAAACTGGTATTCGCCCCACCCAGGGACGAATAGCAGTATTCGCTCCAGGGTGGGGCGAATAGGAGGTTTGACTGGAAAAAAGTCAAATCTTGACAAATGGCAGCTCAGATCCACCACTTAATTCTTCCTTCCTTGCATGGGAGTGTGAGTGAGCATTTTTGAGCATTAGAGGTAGTTACAGAGGCAGCCATGAGGCCCCTAATCAGGGAGGAATCTCCTCCCTCCTAGGAAGGCATGATTGCCAAGTGGCGCCTCTGCATGCTCATCCAAAGAGACCTCCAGGTCTATAAATTGGTGAGTTTTCTCACCACAAAAAAGAATGGAGAAGGAGCATTTTGAGCAATGAAGTGCTGTCATTTTACTCCCACACACACACCTTTTGATTTGTGCCTATCGCATCCTTGATCTCTTTTGGAAGAGAGGTCATAGGGTGGTTATTGGAAGCGCAAATCCGGAACCCAAACCCAAAATTTGGCCACAAAATCCTACCAAATTTTTTGACAACACCCCACAAGATATTTTGGACCCATCCCAAGTGGATTGGTGCCAAAATCGGGCCCCAAACGGTGGGCGTCCTGCCCCCGGGTGCCCCCCACACTATTGCAGGTCTAATCGTCCCGCCCCAGAATGATTAGGAATATATGGTAGATTTCCACAATTTTTCTTTTGCATATGATTCTAGGTTATCTAAATAGGCTGTAGTTTGAATTTCATTTCATTCTGAGCATTTTTGACCATGCTTTTATCATTTCCCGCCTTCACTAACTTGCAGATGGTACCATCAAATTCCTGGTGATAGAGGCCAAATTGGGAAAATATGACCTTCTGGGTCTTCCCAAAATGCCCCCAATTAGCTAACCCCAACTTTGTAGGTGATTTGGAGCCTCCGAGATAAGACATTTGGGACTGTGCTTTCTGACAAATTATTGTAGGTTTATTCGTCCCGCCCCAGAGCGAATACAAATCTGTGAGGAATTTCCTAACTGTTATTTTTGTAGTGCCTCATAGGTGATGTTTTCATGCCTCTATGAAGTTTTTAGTTCATTTGGATTCATTTTAGTCATCATTTTATTTAATTCTTTGTAGGCACTAATCTCAGGCTTGGGGATTGCATGTTTTATTTCATCTACAGGTGCTACTGACTATTTCTTGTTTCCTTGAATGTAGGATCTGGACATTGGAGGAGCAGAAAGGAGTCAAAATTCATATACACAAGTGGCGGTGACGTGTTGGTCCACCCATTTTACATGTGGGCACGCGGAAGAAGGAATAGCATTCATGGATGTAACAAGAACACATATTTAACGCTCCTGGCCCCTGAAAAGGGAGGAGGCGAATTGTAACCGAGTTCTGAAACACATCAATAAAAAGGGTTGTCTTCGTTATTGGATTTTTGTTTCATTTTGATTCGTTCATGCTTTCTCTCCTTTCATGCACTTTCAATTCATAGGACTTAGCGTTAAGTTTAGTTCCGTTTGCATCGCACTTGGAGTTTCCTTTTTGTTTCCGTATCCTCGTGCTTTCAGTGGCGATCACGGTGGGACCCTTGTCCTCTATTTTTAAGATCAGAAATCTGATCAAAACTTGATTGTTTTTTGCTTGCAGGTACCGAGTTTTCAAGCGCTGGACTGCTGTTCGTTCCAGCCTGTGGTGAATACAGAGCTGTAATTCATCTTACCCAGGGATGAATGGGCATTCGCCCCACCCTATGATGAATACAGTCCTGTTATTCATCCCACCCCAGGATGAATAGCTGTCTATGTAGTTTTGGGATAGAAACTCAGAACCAACAGATTTGGGCAGAGAAGAGGTAAGGGTCTTGAACTCCTTCTGTCATTTCCTATTTTTTGTTTCCTATTTTTTTGGTTCTTTGCTTGCTTAGGGAAAGTTGCACTGCATGTTTATTTTATTTCATGCAAAATAAAAAGAACCTCACACATCACGTGGCAACATAAACACCAAGGAGCTGGTCGTAAAACCCCAGCCCTTGATCAAGACCAACGGTGGATCTCATCACCACCTTGGCTTGAATTTTGCATTCATAACCCCGATCGCTACTATTGCTAGACGTAAATCTTGATGAAAGCTGACCGAGTGTAGCTGGGGTGATTCCCAGTGCATGAGGATAAGTCTTCTATGGTAGGTGTCAAAAATAGGGTGATTCCCCTTCCGTACCGCCTATGTTCCACGTACCATCTGCTCTCACGTACCAATAGTTTCCCTCACGTAAGGGCGGGTATATAGAGAGGTTGGTATATCGGCCTGGCAATGGTATATCGAAGGGGCGACCAATTTTGGGAGCCATAAGAGCCATCATATTGCATTTAAACGTTCTTCACAAAAGCTTTCAAAACAAAATTAAAACACACTAAACCAGGTTTAGGACACACTTTTAATCTTTAAACGAGATAATCATTGCTTGCGTGTGTGATATTTTTTGTTTAGTGTAACATAAAAATCATAAAAAGAAACAAAATTGTATGCATCTTGTAGGAAAACACCACCATGGTGTACACCCGTAGCCAAGCCCATTCAAGGGCGGAAGCTATGGAGAGTGTACAAGGGGGCACAAGTCGCCTCCGCTATAGCCCCAAGGATTTGGTCATCCCACCTTGGCAGCCTGACCCACGAGGTAGTCCACTTCGTGCCTTGACGGAATGGGACTATAGAGGCACCCCTTCGAGGGGCACGCCCACTCAGCACAGCCCCTTTCAGGAGGAGTCCTTACACGTGGCACTCAATATAAATGGAAAGGCTCCCTTGGAAGCTCGGTATGAGTGGCCACCACGTGATGAAGTGCTAGAATAGCAGAGGGTCCATGAGGAGAGGCCACATGATTATGTCATCCCTCCTTTACCACCCATCACTATTAGGAACAATAGACAAAATCTAGAGCACAAGGTGCTTCAAATAGGGTGAGCCAACTCTGCCCGCCCCTTTCACATATATGAAAGGGAGCACGAGGAAAACCATTATATTCCTCAAGAGCAATACACAACATGGGAGCAATGCGCCTCCGCACCTGCTATCTATCAGAATCACCCAACGAGGCCAGAGCCTCGAGTGAATGCCGCCAACCTCGACAGAGGGAAGTGACCTATAGAGATCTCGGATCATCATGACCGAGATAAATGCATAGGAGAGGCATCTAGGCCTCCTAGACTCAAGATGGTGGAACAAATCGACCTGGAAGTCGCCAGACATGCCGCCCACCAAGCACAGATTACGTAGCTTGAGCAAGACCAACAATAGCTAGAGCATCTATATCGCCTTAGCAAAGAGCGCATTCGATGCCAGACAGATGAGCTGCTCCATAACACTATGCCTGAGAGGGTTCCAACCCCTCGCACCCAAAGAGCAGAACCATATGAGAGGCGCAACCCCTTGGTGCGAGACAGGTCTCCATGACCTTACCAAGTGCTGCCTCCGAGACCTCCTAGACCTGAGCGGGAGGCCACTCCCAGGAACAATGATGGGCTCCCTCCATGGGGACCCACCCATGGTCATAGGTCTCATCCAGAAACTCCTCAAGAAGCCTATGAGGAGTATGAGCAAGAAGAAGAGCGGGCCGAAATGCCCTACCAAGGTGGAGGGGCCGCTATCCGGCCACCCCTCCATAGGCCTCAAGTTTCCCACAACCCACAATGGGAGCAAACTAAGGAGGAAGAGATTAAATATTTCGATGCATATAAAGTGTTGCTAGAGCACTTGGAATCTATGGAGACCAAGACTTATGGGCCCCAAAAGCCCATGTTACGCCAACTCCATAGTCATCCCATGCATCCGTCAGTGCCAGCACCCTCTTACCCTGAACACTTTAAGCTGCCTCAGTTGGCAATATTTAGAGGTGAGGAGGATGCCCAAGAGCATGTGACTAGATTCCTGAGCCAATGCTTTGGCATTCAGGATAATGATGCTTTGCTATTGAGAACATTTATCACCACGTTCGTAGGCCCTACCTCGGATTGGTTTACTCAATTGCCAAAGCACAACATTAGCAACTTAGATCAGCTAGTGGATGCGTTCCTCGAATGCTTCACCTTCAACACTAAGAAGAAGGCGTCACTAAGCGACCTAGCCAGCCTCAGGAAGTATGAGGAAGAAACCATGGCGGCCTATGGGAACCGGTGGAGGACTTTGCTTTCAAAGCTACCCTACCTCCCTCCTATGTCCGACCTCACACAAATGTTCTCAAAGAGCTGTTTGAGATCGATCTCAGTGCTATTGTAGCTACAGCAATATGCCACCTTAGAGGAAGCTCTGGCACAAGCCAGAATCATTGAAGAGATCAAGATTCAGGATGGTGAGATAGCCAAACCAAAAAAGAAAGAATGGTCTAAGAACACCAAAGCAGGGACCACGCAACAGAAACCCGCTATGGTCAATCAGGTTGCTATCAACGTCCCCAAGCCTGCACAAGCAACACAACCCCAAAAGGCTAACTATCAGGCGGTGCCTCTTAACAGTTATGACCGAGAAAATTAGAGGCAAGAACAAAACCAGCAACGTCACCCTAGGCGACAATTCACACCTTACACAGAGTCCAGAGACTCCTTGTTTGATCGCTTGTCAATGGAAAACTTGATTAACCTGCCCGAGGTTCAACCCATAGATCCCAATGCACCAAAACCGAAGGGCTATAGGGAATATTTGTACTATAGGTTCCATAGGTGGAAGGGACATGACCTTAATGCCTGTTGGAAGTTTAAGGGCTTGGTGCAAGACCTAATTGATAACAAGACATTAGCGGTGGATAATCCCATGGCACCAAGCAACCAACAAATGGAGGTCTTTAAGGACCCCTTGCCTGCCCATGATGCACAGGAAAAGACCCTACAAGTCAATGAGGTCACACAGAACTGCCCCATGCAGGGGTATGTAGGGATGATCAGCATAGTGACTCGAAACAGGAGGTATCCGAGTGTAGCTGCCCCCACGGTAGCTACAGGAGAGGTGCCAACAATGTCGCAATCGCAACAGCACCTTACACAACCTCCTCCACCTAAACCCATGGCCACAATTCAGACCAAACTCACTCAGAGCTTGAGGACCACGTCGGCTAGGCTCTCCATATACGAGCTCATACAACAATCAATGCCCCATCGGGAGGCTCTAATGGAGATATTGAAAGCCATCGAGTTGTAGCCCCATGAAGCAAATTCCTTCAACAACTTTGTGGGACATGTCAAATGATGCACTGAGCTAGTCATCACCTTTCAAGAAGATGAAGTGAAATCAGTGGCTGATGATATGGCGGATCCACCCCTACACGTTATCGCATGGGTCAATGAGATCCCGTATAAGAGGGTGTTGGTAGACACTGGCTCATCCAGTAATATCATCACAACAATGGCATTGAAACATCTGAAGTTGCTAGCATCTCACATCACGGCTTCCACCTACACTCTACGAGCATTCAATGATGCGATATGCTCGATAGTTGGCACAATTGTCCTACCCATCCAGGTGGGACAAAAGACTATACCTACATTGTGCCATATTTTGGAAGGTGAGATGGCTTATAACATCTTGCTAGGTCGGTCGTGGATCAGGGACATGAAGTGTGTCCCTTCGATAGCTCATCAGTGTTTAAAGTATACATTTGAAGGGGAAGTGCATGTAGTCCCGATGGACTTGGAACCCTTCAAGTATTGCAATGCGGTGCAGCTGATGCCGCAATCGACCCTTCCATCAATGCATTTGGATTTTTAGTTGAATCCATCTAAACAGGGTCTGATTCTATAGGCATCCCCATTGGCAAGCCCATCAAAACCATAGTCGGGTCCATCTTCATCGGCTGGTCCTTCACCAACGATGCCACCTACGATGGCCACATAGAAGGATAAAGGGAAGAAACCCCTGGAAGAGGCATCGCCATTAGTATCAACTATCTCTACTGAGGAGATGCCTACCAGAATGGAAGTCGAGGCTCCTAGTTCACCCGACATGGAGTGGACTCCGGAAGAACTTTCGTTCCCTCCCCCTCAATCACCAACAATCACTGTTGAAATGGCCAATACGGGCCTAGGGGAGTATCTGGTGTGGAATATTGTAGCAACACCCACACTAGAGTCCATGCAGGACATGGGGAGACCTCGCCTCCCCATCGGTACCATTGTTCCTCTAGGCTACCCACCGAACCAGACAAACTTTGTGTATGGGGGCCTTGATCATGGTACTGAACCATACATGCAAGAGGATGAAGATGAAGAGCCCTTTGTAGAAGATGTCAATTATTTGTCTAACCCAGAATTTGCTTTGAGATACCTTGGCCAATGCAATTGGCATGGATATGGGTTAGGCAGATATGAGCAAGGAGTGCGTGTTCTTTGCCAACCAAGGTACCAAATGCCATACGACAAGTCAGGAGTAGGGTTCAACCACCCCCTCCCCTTAGACATCTTGGTAGAGAACATGCAAGGCCTAGGGATAGGCAACAAGGGGGGATTGGCATTAGATCCATATGCCAACCCTAACATGACATACACACTGGGAGATTATCTCCCATTGTTGACAACCAACCTTGTTGACCTCAACAACCCTTTCCCTTCGCTCGAAAGAGGAGAAAGTTCAAGAACACACCTAAAAGAGAGGTGTAGACAAGGTCAAGAAGGATCATCAGAAGACGAGTCAGAATATGAGGTAGCACCATGGGATCCCTTCGAATCAGATAGCAATCACTCACAAGTGACCCCCATGGATGATTATCAAGAAAGCCTCTTGGCAATGTTCCCTTTGGTGGCTCCCATCGAGCAAGTGCCACCACAAGACAATCAGGCCCCACCGTAGAGAGCGGAACAACCCCAATGGGGCCAGATCAATTTGCTCGAGCAAGACGAGCCTCTAATGTCGCAAATAGTTGTTGGAGCCAACGAAGGCCTTTGGATCTCTGACAGTGATTATGAAGATGAAACTGAGATGGCCTATCTCAATCATATGCGACAATACCCCTTGGAGATTAACGACATATTTGAGCAACTAAACATAGTTCCAGGGCATGAGTGGTACGTAGACCCAGCGCGGTGGGACCAAGTGTTGAATCCACCACTTTGGGCATACGGAGAACACCTTCCACCCAGAGACCCTATAGCGATATCAGTGTCGAGGGCAGACCCTATCTTCCTATCCACACATAGGGCCGATCCATTCATGCCAATACCTCTAGAGCCAGACCCAGAGCACAGAGAACATCCAGAATGTTTGATTCATCACACCCATGGTAATGGAGACCAAAATCATTTCATCAACATGATCTCCATTGACTTAACCACCCCCATCCACAATCCGGCCGATCCAACATAGCCATTGTATCTAGACATAGATGCCATAGACTGGGATCACATCAATTTACCACCATCCCCATTAGAGTATTAGCCTTTCGATGAAATGCTCCATTTCACCCTAGAGCCAACTCAGGATATCTTCCATGCTGAGGAGGAACCCGAGGTTCCCAACATAGATTTGAACTCAGCAAATGATATCCATTTGATCCCAACTCCACACCAGTTGGAGGATGGATCCCACATGTCGATCGAGGAGATGACTGACGTAGACATCGGCTTGGATCCAATGAATCCATAGATCATCAAGCTAGGGGTAAGCTTATCCCCTGAAGAGCAAGCCGACTACATTACCCTTCTCAAAGAGAAGAAGGAGGTTTTTGCATGGTCATACAAAGACATGTCGGGGCTAGATCCGTAGCTAGTCATGCATAACCTAACGCTTGATCCGACAGTCAAGCCCGTTAAGAAAAAACTATGTAAGATGCACCCAACAGTGGCCTTAATGGTCAAATACGAGCTGCAAAAGTTGTTGGATGCACAGTTTGTCATCTGCATGGATTACCCACCATGGCTGTCCAACATGGTGCCCATCAAGAAGCCTGATGGGAGGATTCGCATATGCACTAATTTTTGAGATCTAAACAAAGCGAGTCCTAAGGATGATTTCCCCTTGCCAAGCATCGATGCATTGGTAGATGCTACAGCAGGTCACGAAATGCTATCCCTCATGGATGGTTTCTCAGGATACAATCAAATTCGTATCAATCCCGAGGACCAACTAAAAATGGCGTTCACAATGCCTTGGGGGACATTTTGTTATAAGGTCATGCCCTTTGGCCTTAAAAATGTTGGCGCCACCTACCAACGTGCCATGACGTACATCTTCCATGATTACATGCATAAAACTTTGGAAGATTACATGGATGATTTGTTGGCCAAATCTCTTTTGCGCCCAGATCATCTCGATGACTTAAGTAAGATCCTCGACCGCCTCATGGAACATAAAGTCAGATTGAATCCCAAGAAGTGCGTATTTGGCATCACATCTAGAAAACTCTTGGGTTTCATAGTCTCAAAGTGAGGCATCGAGGTGGACCCAAACAAAGTCAAGGCAATCCTTGAAATGCTCCCCCCAACTACCATTAAGCAGCTCAGAAGTCTGCAGGGAAAGGTCACATCAATTAAGCGCTTCATAGCGTAGCTATCTGACAAGTGCCGACCCATGAACAAATTATTGCATAAGGGTGTAGCATTTCACTGGGATGACGAGTGCCAATCAACCTTTGATGACATTAAACAATACTTGGCTTCACCACCAGTATTGGCACCACCTAGACCAGGAGTGTCATTCTACTTATACATCTCAGCTACTGAGGTGGCACTGGGCGCCATGCTAGCCCAAAAAAATGAACTTCACAAAGAACAGGCTACTTATTACCTTAGCCGCACCTTGGTCAGTTATGAACTTAACTATGCATACGTTGAGAAGCTCTCCTTGGCAGTGGTGTTTGCTACCAAAAAGCTATGCCACTACATGCTCAGCAATACGACGTATGTTGTGTCTAAGGAGAATCCATTGCGATACATGATGAGTCATACTTATCATAGTAGCCGCACGATGAAATGGATCATGTTGTTGATGAAATTTGACATAGAGTTTATTGGACAGAAATCCATCAAAGGTCAAGTCATAGCCGATCAACTAGCAGAGGCTCCTCTCGAAGACGATCAGCCTCTGGTCATAGAACTACCCGATGATGGGGTCTTCCATGTCTCAGAATCACCAGATTCTGATGAGCCTGAGTCACAGGCCGATATAACCCTATTTTTTGATGGTTCTAAATGTGAGCAAGGTGGTGGCATGAGAATCGTATTCTTTACACCGCAAGGGACTCCAATGCCTCTGTCATTTAAATTAGACTTCCCGTGCACCAACAACAATGCAGAATATGAAGCCTTGCTCATAGGTCTTCAGACAACAATCACCATGAACATCAAATGATTAAACATCTTTGGTGATTCGTTGCTAATTGTCAACCAAGTTAAAGGGGTATTCCAGTGTAAATGCCCAGTTCTGTAGGCCTACAAAGCCCTTGTGGACAAATTCCTAGCAAATCTTGAATGGTACGACATCGAGGCACTCCCTCGATCATCGAATCATTTTGCGGACACTATGGCCTCCTTGGGGTCACTAATCCTGCAAGACATCTCTTGTGATATGACAACCATTCAAGTCAAAACACTATCGCAATCCATGATGGAGCATGCAAGCTCTGACTTAACGCCAAGAATCCACCTGATCCAGATTGAACCATCCCCGGACAGGTTCTCTCGAATCCATGATTGTCTGAATCATGCCAAATGGGGGTCCTTGTTCTCCCCTACTCCCCTTAATAGCAACACAATGCTATTCTTACAAGTTCTTTCCCGCTCAGCTTTTGCTAGGGATGAACTTCAAGAGGGATTGGTTGTTCATACCATCGAGGCTTCTGATCAGCAGGATTGGTATTCACCCATAAGGGATTACCTCAAGCTAGGTAACCTCCCACTTGGATTGATGCATGCCGCAAAATGATCATTCAAATAGAAAGTGGCAAAGCATGTCTTGTTAGGAGACATTTTGTACCATCGTAGCTACGAAGGAATCCTCCTTCATTGCTTGGACTAGCAAGAGTCCACTTGGGCGATCGCCCAAGCGCACGATGGTACGTGCGGTGGCCACTTCAATGGTATGGCCATCGCAAAGTGCATTCTCTACATGGGCTATTATTGGCCATCTTTAGAGCGAGATTGTTGCGCGTATGTGAGGAAGTGCATGAAGTGTCAACACCATGCCAATTTGACACACGTACCTTCTCAGGCCTTGCAGACGATTCAATCGGCTTGGCCATTTTCATAGTGGGGTCTAGATCTAATCGAAAAGATCTCCCCTGCATCATCCGACTATCACACGTTTATCATAACGGCCACAGAGTACTTCACCAAATGGGTGGAAGCAATTTCGCTTGCCTCTACGACTGGAACCCGCATTTCGGAGTTCATTTTACATAATATCATATGTCATTTTGGTATTCCATCCAAGATAATCTCAGATAATGGGACGTCATTCAAGAACAAAGACGTGCGTGCTTTGACCACAAAGTACAAAATTCAGCATAGTTTTTCAACACCCTATTATCCGTAGGCAAATGGGCAAGCAGAGGCATCAAACAAAATGCTAGTTGCCATCCTCAAAAATATAGTCGTAGACAGTCATAAGGATTGGCACATTCAGATCCCACTTGCCCTATGGGCTTATCGCACTAGCATTCGGACACCCACTAGGGCAACTCCATTTTCGTTGGTGTATGGCTCCGAGGCAGTCATGCCTCTCGAGTTGGAAATTCCTTCCCTACGCATATCAATGCAAGAGTTCATCGATGATGACACTGTGCGATAGGCCCGGTTAGACCAGCTTACGTTGCTCGATGAACGACGCGTTAATGCTCTTGAGCATTTACGTATCTATCAAGAGCGACTTAAGAGGGCATACAACATGAAGGTTCACCTAAGGGACTTTTAGGTTGGTGACTTGGTCTTAAAAGAGAACCAACAGAACTCTAACTTGCCACCCCATCTAAGGGACAAATTCATGGCAAACTGGTTAGGTCCTTATGTCATCGACAGTAAAATAGGACCTGGAACATACCAGCTAGCCTCTCTTGATGGAATCAAGGAACTAGAACCCTTGAACATCAGTCATTTGTGGCCATTCCATATTTAATAGAGCCATAGCCCAAAATGCTCCAAGGATTCTCATAATCACTTGGTCAATCCCAAAATGCTCCAAGGATTCTCATAATCGCTTGGTCAATCCCAAAATGCTCCAAGGATTCTCATAATCGCTTGGTCAATCCCAAAATGCTCCAAGGATTCCTACAATCGCTTGGTCAATCCCAAAATGCTCCCCAAAAAAAAAATGCCCCAAAGATGCCCATTACCCCTTTGGTCAAACCAAAAAGCTCCAAGGATTCCCACAATCGCTTGGTCAAAAATAAGAAAATTCAAAAATAATAAAATCATCAAAAATACAACAAAAATTTGCACCTCATTTCCATACATGCTCAAAATCATCACAAATAAAGAGCTCTTCTTGCACCTCATCAATCCATAAAAAACACAAAAATAATAGCTGCATTAAGCATCACATCCATACATTGCATATTTGTGGTCATACAGGTCAAAGGCACCATAGAACTGTAATTACTTGGCAAATCCATCCATTCCCACATTTCTCAATTCTGTAATAAACCACCATTCACGTTATTTTACCATACCATAGTCAGTAGTCTCCTAATGTATCTAGAGTTTTTGTCACTCAGCTGTCATTAGCCTTCTAGCCAAATACTGTACAAAGTCAGACAGATTTTCCAAAGGTAGAATCTTACTTGGATCACACCTTGTTACGTAACATCCCAACACAAAGTTAAAACACATAAAAATTCCAAAGTTGTGTGAACGAAAGATGACGCCTGCAAAGCAATCCAGGTCACCATAAGCGAAATGGTTATCTTGCTCATCCCCCTGTGCGAATGACCCCAAGAATGCTGAGAGTTGGCAAAAGGACAAGCATCTTCCCTACCCAATTCCCCAAGCATCCCAAGTTCTCAAAAGGTTGCAAAAATCATAAAATTTTGCAAAAGTCAAAACTCCAAAAAATTGACATCACCACCAAAGTGCATACCTCAAACGGCACATACAATAGTGATCCTCATCACTCGAAATTCAAATCCCTTGCTCAAAAGAAAATATATATAATAAAAATAAATAGTGATTTTTATCACTACAAAAGAGCAAGTATCCCAATACAATTGAAGAAAATAAGGGAGTCGAACTTGAATCCCTAGAACTCTCAGCATTCAGAAGGTCATGAGGTGAACCTCGTATTCGGTTTGGTGGATAGCCTATCAGTCATTGGTGGTAAACCTCCCGCATGACGATATATCTGTCACATTAACTCGTGTACAGATCAATGTTTGCATGTGGATGGGCTAGCTTATGGTATCCTAGATAGCACCGTAGATTAATCTAACTAAATACAACAAAGGAGTTAGTGGAGCTAATTAGGTGATCCTCAATACAGGTTTGGTTGACAGCCTATCTGGCACTGGCGGTATCCTGACAAATACCACATAAACGAACTCAATTGCACACACAGGGATGTGAAATAACTTGGTCAAAGACAAGTCCGATTCATACCTTGTCCAAAAGTCTTGGAAGATAACATTACAATACTGGCTAGTTGGTTAAAACATCTGAGTCTCAAAAAACCTTAACTACATTCTAAAACCACCTGTGCAATCTGTCATCCTCGAATTGCCATCAAAAAATACAAAAATAGCATGTATACAACAAAATTCATTCACCACAACAATCGCCTAAGACAAAAAGCCATAAGTTCTAAACAGTCTATGGTGCCCTCGCCAAAAATCACAAATTTAATTCATCCATTCCATTTGCATATCCTAAAAATTAGAAACATTTGCATTCATCATAACATATGCATCCATCAACATCAATTAACATGCATACATACACATTCAACAACCATTGAGCATAACATCAAATGCCGACATGTGTATAAACAAAATAAAGTCATCTATATATATATATCATCAAAAATGCCCATAGGCTACAATAACCGGTCATCTGACCCCGCCAAAGCAAAACCTCAAAAACCCCTAAGCCTAGGGCATCGGCCACCATGATCACGCAGGATCGGTGCGATGGGAACTACCCCCCATGGTGTGGGTCCTATGGGACCCCTCAGGGCGGCTACCGCTAGCCCCCGCATCACACCTGCTAGAGCCCCCTTCATCCAGTCACCTATGTCGAGAAGATGCTGACTGCTCAGTATCGCTCCCTCTCGAGCGGTGCGATGACCCACCTCCACTAAGCGCAGGGATCCACCCACCGAGGTGGCTAATCTCCACCTCCAGCTCCAACCGATGCCGCACCAAGTCCATCTCCCATTGTCGATACATAGCCAAATTTTCGTTGCACTGTGCCAACTACGCCCGTAGAAGATCCCTCTCCCGTGCCGCATCAGTATCCCCCTCCTACTGACGGTGCATAGCCCATGCGGTCTCCCACTCTGCTAGCTAAGTCCGCAAGAGATCCCTCTCCTGCAGAGCCTCCCCTAGCTCCTCATCCCATCTCCAAAGCAGCCCCACCAATCATGCATTCTCAGTGTGCAACCCTACCTCCGTGTCCTCCGTGACTGCTTGGGGCATTGGCATCTCTGGAATAGTAGCCTGCTCTGGCTCCCACTGCTCCGAGATGTCCTGCATCTCTAGCTGCTCCGAAACCCCAAAATCCTCCCCCACAAAATCATCCACCTCTACCATATCCGCATCCTCTAGCGGAACCCCCCAACCCTCACCTGGTGCCTCTGCACCCTCATCACCTGCTATCGTTGCCTTGACACCTCCCAGTGGTCCCTCTCCCCACCATCGCCACAGTGTCCACCACTGGTCGTACTCCATGGTAGTCCCGACGTCGTCCACATCCGGGACGTCAATAGCTGTGTCAGAATCCTCGCCCAATGGCGCAATGATCGGCCAGGCCAGAGTCCTCTCATCCCCCCGATGCCGATAGACCACGGGCTCCCCAAGAAACCCCTGGCGCACCCCAAACTATCGTGTCACCCGGCTGTAAGAGAAGAACTCCTGCTCGGTCCCATGTCGCCCAA
Source organism: Wollemia nobilis (assembly GCA_028583015.1). Taxonomy (NCBI): domain Eukaryota; kingdom Viridiplantae; phylum Streptophyta; class Pinopsida; order Araucariales; family Araucariaceae; genus Wollemia; species Wollemia nobilis. The sequence continues at coordinate 487,674 of JAQPPZ010017051.1, forward strand.
TCAGCCATCACCCTCTACGAACCTGTAGGATCCACTCTCCAGCCTCAGCCTAGGCTGGATAGTCCCGATAGGGGCACCAGAACACCTCCCCTAGAGTAAGCCAAGCAAAGGCATCAGCATAGTGCCCTACGACACCTGCCCACCGCCGACTCTGCCCTTGCTCCTCGGACCACCACCATAGAGCCATGTAGCCTATATCCCTATCCACCATCTCCCTAAACTAGTATTTGTCTCACCCAGGGACGAATACAGAGCAAAAATTTCAAAATAGCAAAAAAAAATGCACCAAAATGCACAAAAACAAGCAATAAAAATGTCCAATGAGAGTGCTTTTGCACCTGACATGTCGGGCATGCAAAACCGATGTCGGGGTCACAAATCCTCACTATCCTACTCCCTAAGAATGCTACCATAACCGGAATGCTCCACAGGAGGACGGATTGCCAAGAATTTCATCCCCAAGCGGCATCCCAAAAAAAGTCAAAATCCACCCAAAAATAGCAATAAATTTTTCGAACAAAGGCGCCTTTGCGCCCACCATTCACTAGCATACAAAACCGATGTTGGGGTCACAAATTGTCACTATCCTATTCCCTAATAAGGCTACCATAGCCGGACCACTCCACAGGAAGACGGATTTTTGACAATTTTAGCTCCAAAAAGCATCACAAAAAGGGTTAACACCCACCAAAAATAGGTCTAAATGTCGAAAACTGCACGCACATTCAATGATAAACATCTGAAGGCACCCTTACACAAGTAATCTTGGGTCAAGCGACTCATCACTTTTCTCATGTAGGTCATTCCCTCATAGATTCATCGCTTGAGGGGGTAGTCACACTTAGTCAAAAATCAACAAATACACACCCAATCACAAAAATGGCATGCATTCAAAGAATCATTGATAAATACAATCATGCCCCTGCTTGGGGAAGCAAACAAGCAATAATCACAAGCTGATAAAAACTTGGCATTCATGAATCATGAACTCAAGGTTCCCATAGACAAAAGGTTACGCCCTTTGCCTATTCATGACTGATCGATGTCCAAGTGCAAGTAACACCTCACTAAAAAATTTTAACACTTGGATTGAGTTCCTTCGCTTCTCAGAAGCAATGATTCAAGAATGCATGCCCTTTCCATACTTGGGGCATAAAAATTTGGTTAGGTTACTAAGAAACCCTAATCATTAGTGCTTTGGTTATCTATTTTTTCTCAGCACTGTGCCACGCATAATGCTTCCCAAAAAGGGGCATCTATAGACACCAAAAAAACACCAATTTGATTAGGTGACTGCAAGCACTGATCGCACTGACACACATAGCCCCAAGGGCAGCCCCTAGAGGTTAAAAAGTTGTCCTAACCACTCTCACAATAGTTTTGGAAGGTCAGGAGTCATTTTTGCACCTTCAGGCACTCTACTTCATACTCGTTCCACCCAGGGATGATTACAAATTGGTATTCGCCCCACCCAGGGACAAAAAATAGTATTCGCTCCAAGGTGGGGCAAATAGAAGGTTTGATTGGAAAAAAGTAAAATATTGACAAATTGTAGCTCAGATCCACCACTTAATTCTTCCTTCCTTGCATTGGAGTGTGAGTGAGTGTTTTTGAGCATTAGAGGCAGTTACAGAGGCAACCATGAGGCCCCTAATTAGGGAGGAATATCCTCCCTCCTAGGAAGTCATGATCGCCAAGTGGTGCCTCTACATGCTCATCCAAAGAGACCTCTAGGTCTATAAATTGGTGAGTTTTCTCACCAAAAAATAGGAACGAAGAAGGATCATTTTGAGCAATGAAGTTCTATCATTTTACTCCCACACACACACCTTTGGATTTGTGCCTATCGCATCCTTGATCTCTTTTTTAAGAGAGGTCATAGGGTGGTTATTGGAAGTGCAAATCCAGAACCCAAACCTAACATTTTGCCACAAAATCCTACCAAATTTACCAACAACACCCCACAAGATATTTTGGACCCATCCCAAGTGGATTGGTGCCAAAATCGAGCCCCAAATAGCGGGCGTCCTGCCCCTAGGTGCCCCCCACATTGTTGCAGGTCTAATCGTCCCACCCCAAAATGATTAGGAATATATGGTAGATTTCCATAATTTTTATTTTTCATCTGATTCTAGGTTATCTAAATAGGCTATAGTTTGAATTTCATTTCATTCTGAGCATTTTTGACCATGCTTTTATCATTTCTCGCCTTCACTAACTTGGAGGTGGTACCATCAAAGTTTTGGTGATAGAGGCCAAATTGGTAAAATATGACCTTCTGGGTCTTCCCAAAATGCCCCCAGTTAGCTAACCCCAACTTTTCAGGTGATTTGGAGCCTCCGGGATAAGACATTTGGGACTGTGCTTTCTGACAAATTAGTGCAGGTTTATTCGTCCCGCCCCAGAGCGAATACAAATATGTGAGGAATTTCTCGACTGTTCTTTTTGTAGTGCCTCATAGGTGATGTTTTCATGCCTTTGTGAAGTTTTTAGTTCATTTGGATTCATTTTAGTCATCATTTTATTTAATTCTTCATAGGCACTAATCTCAGGATTGGGGATTGCATGTTTTATTTCATCTACAGGTGCTACTGATTGTTTCTTGTTTCCTTGAATGTAAGATCTAGACATTGGAGGAGAAGCAAGGAGTCAAAATTCATATACACAAGTGGTGACGATGTGTTGGTCCACCCATTTTACATGTGGGCACGCGGAAGAAGGAATAACATTCATGGATGTAACAAGAACACATATTTAACGCTCCTGGCACCTGAAAAGGGAGGAGGCAAATTGTAACCGAGTTGTGAAACATATCAAAAAAAAGGGCTGTCTTCGTCATTGGATTTTTTTTTTATTTCGATTCATTCATGATTTCTCTCCTTTCATGCACTTTCAATTCATAGGACTTAGCGTTAAGTTTAGTTCTATTTGCATCGCACTTGGAGTTTCCTTTTTGTTTCCGTATCCTTGTGCTTTCATCTACATTATCTTCATCTTATACATTGGAATTCTCCCTATCAACATGGTCATCTTCTTGGAAAATTTGACTAGGTTCTAAAATATTTCACTTATTTCTAATATTGAGAGCCATTAGGACTAAGAAATATGATAGGAGAAAGAAAAATAACAATAAAAAAACTATATTTATACAATTAAATACAAAGTGTGGGAAAATTTTGAAGTGTATAGTTAACTTATCTTATATTAGGGCCTTCACTTGGTTACCTACATATAGATAGTTGGTGATGAAATCCAAGCCATGATGGAGCCCAAGTCCTACCAATCCTCATCCAATTCACTGTAGTTAGTGATATGCTCTCTAAAGAGATATATGTGCTCTATTACACAATTATGATGGATATTAGACTGACTTAATTTTAATTATAATATAAAAATTCTTGTTTTTTGACCACAAGCGAAAGGATAATCCCTTTCCTAAGGTTCATGGGTATGGTTAACCCCTTTCACTATGTATTCTCATTAGGTCTAGATCAAATTTGACTCACGGGGCCTTTAATGTGGCTTTTCCACCATCAAAGGTGCATCCTGTCACAAGGCTAGGCTATAGAATAAGATGTCGGATGTGTTCTTTATAGGGATGTTAAAAAAATGTGAATTGAAAATATTTTAAAATTTTATTTTTATAATTTCTAATCTAAGAAAAAAAATTAGTGGTCTTGTTTAAAGTTTTTCACAAAAAAAAAGAAAACAAAAGAAAAATAATTCCTATTTTGGCCACTAAAAATGCACAGTCATGTCTGGTTCACCAAAGATGTAGAGGGGAAAAAAATACACACCGCGTCCGATTATTAGGTCTAGATCCACTAGGAAGCCCCAAAGTGACTACGATAGTTGTTATGTCTCTACACTCAATGGACAAGGAAAAGGAGGTTATACCAAGAACACTTTTAGGACTTGTTCCACATCCAAGGGTTTGGATGATGTTCAATGTTTTAATTAAGAAAATACCTATGTTTATTGGTATTTCTGAAAGGATTTAGACTACAAAAATATAATGCAATGCAAAACATACAATATTCAGGAGTACAATGACTACCCTAGTATGATTCTTTAATTTTATGAATTCTAACCCTAGTTTGTAAGGAAATAAAAATATTTTGTACTTTAAGTAAAGGAAGAAGAGATACAAAAATAAACTAAGACCTAGATGCAACCTATATGACTTTTATTTTTTAAATTCCTGCCTAAGAATTCAAACTAAATATCTTTCTTTATCTATGATATGATTTTAGAACAAAAATAAGGAAAAAACAAACAAAAAAAACAAAGTAATAGTTTGATAAAAAAACTTATTTGAGTCAATGGTTGATCCTTAGTTTAGCTTGTGTTCAAAATATCTAATGACTTTGACCTGCAATACAACTTCAAAGAAACACTAAAAAAATTATGGTCAGTGTTAGGGGGCTTGCTTAGGCTACTATGTGATTGTGCTTAGAGATGCAACATTCAAGCCCCGTGGGTTCTTTTAGCTGAACTTTGATAAATAGAATAATTTTGACCTTTGGGTTGATAATAGCAAGATGCATACACATAGAATAGTAGATAAAATGCTGAGAAAATGAATGCATAATTTAAGTAACAATGCAATTTAATAACTAGGGTTTTGGGGATAAAAATGATTGCTACCAAGCTAATATGATCAAAATACAAATAATACAAAATGTTAGAAGGAAGATTAAAATTGGAACAAAAATACAATAATTACAACAAAAAAAACAACACATAATGATTATATATATAGATAGATAGGTACACACACACAATCCTTTATTCCCAATGGATGTGATGTAATCATACCTGAAGAGGTCATGGCTGAGTACATATCTTTAGATTCCTTTTCCCTTGTTGGGAAATTTGTGGGGGGCAGGCCTGATATGGAAGCTATCAGATGATGGGCAGATGTGAAATAGAAAACCAAGGTTGTCTAGAGATTTTTTCTATATCCAAAGGTCTCTTCATGATTTGAATCAATACCCAAGAGGATGCAGATCACATTCTATCTAGTGGTCCCTGGTTCTTTGGGAGAAGTCTTTTACTTCATAAATGGGGTATGGATTTTGATCTAAAAACTCAAAGCATCAACTTTGCTCCTATCTATGTCCACCTCTAGAATATACCTTCTCATTTTTGGCATGAGGATGTTATTCATGGGATTGCTTGAACTATTTGATAACTTGTCACTATTGATCCTTCTACACGTGCTTAGTCAAGGATGATAGAATCTTGCATTTGTGTCAATGCCAACTTGGACTCCCAGATTTTGACCCATATGAACTTGATTTATGGGTCATTTCATAGATGCCAAGTGGTGGAGTACGAGAACAAACCCTCATTTTGCATTGAGTTCTGCACCCAGGGGCACCTTCAAAATTAGTGTTCAAAGTTGAGGTCTACCTAGAATGCTTCAAAGGGATCACATCACCCAATCAAAGGAGAGACATAGAGGACGAGACCAAAACCTGGTCCTTGCTATGACCCCAAAGAAAATAAACCTACTCCTCCCTCTCCAAATGGTGACAAGGAGTAGGAAAGTTCCATTTTTGCTTTTTCTAACCATTTTAGTTTATTCAATAATTTAAATCTCAATGAAAATTATGATAGAGAGGAAATCTTTGCTACAAATTTCCCCTTTCAATCACCTATGAAGGAATAACTTCTCCTCACACCCTCTTATCTAACCACTAAACTGCCACCCAAATTCCCATCTATCATGTCATATCCCCCCATCCCCCACCCTCCCACACCCAACCGTCTAAACCCCCTCCTTTTAACCCCCACTTCCAGAAAATCCTCCATCCCCCAATAGGTCAGGGCCATCTCACCCTCCACTCGATCCCTTCGGAGATGAGGTTGCTAGTCGAAGGATGTCACATGGGTATCCTAAAGCTTTGAGTTATAAGCATACAAGGAGGTTCAAACAAACTATAATTGATGTTGGAAGCAATAAAAAGAAAGGAAGGCCCTTAGTATCTAAGAAAAGAATTAGAGACACAAAAAAAGACATAACCAATGGTACCCAAAGAACTCTCTTTTAGGGACTCATGACTTTCAACAGAGAAGAATTAAAAAGATCCAACCCTCATGCATAACAAGGTAAATAAGGCAAAAAACCCTTCAAGAATTCCAAATGAGAATCCTCTCCTAGAATGCGAGAGGGCTCAATGGAGTAGTAAAACAAAGACTTGTTGCTTCAATGAGAAAGGAGTCAAATCCTATAATTTTTATCATGCAAGAGACCAATTTGGGCATGCAATCATCCCCTCAAGTTTCCAAAATCATCTAGAAAAAATATGAATTTTCATTTTGTCTTGCTTGTGGATCATCTGGTGGACTTATTTGCCTATGGAATCCAACCAAAGTGGAAGGAAGAGTGATTTTGAGTGAAGGGTGAATTTCCAATATATTTTTTCATGACTTAATTTCAAGGTAATATTGGGTGCTGACTAATGTCTATGCTCTGAATATTCCTCAAGATAGACTAAACCTCTAGAATACCCTCACTCAGATGCAAGAAGCTTTTTTCAATATCCCCTGGATCCTTGCAGGAGACTTTAATGAGCTGATCTTTCATTATAAAAAAATAAGAGAAAGGAATTACTCCTAGGATCATGGAGGACATTAGCAATTTTATGGATACACAATGAGTTAATGGATTTTCAATTAAGGGGATCCCAATTTACCTAGAGTAACAAAAGGGTAGGTTTTGATCACATTCAAGAGAGTCTTGACCATTTTTTTCTTAGAATGCTTTTATTTTGTTTGGAGATGCCAACTTGCAAGCCCTACCCAAAATTGGGTCTAATCATAGTCCCCTAATATTTGAATCTACCAACATACCACCCTTCAAAACTCCATTTTAGTTTGAGGCCATGTGGACCCATCACCCTGAATTAAGAGTGTGCATTGCTAAATGGTGGGGAGAAAGTTTTTTAGGATCTTTTATTGGTCAAGTTACTCATAAATCGCGATCCATTAAAATTAAATTTAAAGTGTGGAACAAAGATGTTTTTGGTAATATATTTGAAAGCAAGTAGAACATTAGGGATAGACTGCAAATAATTGAAAATCAATTTTATTAGGATCAAGGGGACACAAGGTTGAGGTCTGAAGAAAAACATCTTCTGTCAGAATACCATAATATCTTGAAGAAGGAAGAGACTTTTTGGCATAAAAAATTGAGGTATCTATGGCTGAAAGAAGGTGATTCAAACTCAAAGTTTTTTCATAGCTCAACACTCAGGAATAGAGAGGAAAATATGATCAAGGGTATTATTAAGAATTATGGCACTTTCACTTCCAATATTTATGTAATCCATGATGAAGTAGTCCTCCACTTTGACTCTCTCTTAGGATCGTGTCCCCATCAATATCCTCAAGCTATGGATTCCCTCATGCACATTCCTATAATTATTACTGATAACATGAATACCAATATTTTAATACCTTTAAGGTAACAAGGATATTCATTAAGCCCTTTTCTCAATGCACCCAGACAAAGCTCCAGGACCATATGGATTTCACCCAAGTTATTCCAAACCTTTTGGGAAATCATTGGCCTTGATCTTTGCCAAGCCATCAAAGAAATACAGAGATATAGAATCATTCCGAGAGATATTAATTCTACTTTCCTTACCCTCATCCCCAAATGCCCCAACTCTAAATCCCTGTTTAATTATTGTCCCATAAGCCTATGCAACATTGTTTATAAAATATTAATGAAAGCCATGGCCAATAGACTAAAGGATATCCTTTCAACCTTGAATGATATCTATCAAGGTAGCTCTTTTAAAGGTCGAAATATAGTGGACAAAGTCATAACCATTCATGATCTCATTCATCTTGTCCACAAATCCAAAAATTCTACTTTATTTTTGAAACTTGATATGAATAAAGCTTTTGATAGGGTGAATAGGGAGTTTCTTTCCCAAATCCTCCAAAAATTTAGCTTTCATGATGAATGGGTCAATATTTTTATGCAGTGTATTTCTACCTCTTTGTTGTTTATTATGGTGAATGGGTCTATTGCAAGGTACTTTCCAAGTACTAGAGGTTAGAGGCAAGGTAATCCCTTATCCCCCATCCTCTTCATAATATTAGTTGAAATCCTTGGAAGAGCTATCAAATGTGACTGCTCTATGGGTTTGATTTATGGTATCAAAGTTGCATCCAACCTTCGGATCTCAACTCACAAATAATTTGTGGATGATACTTTTTTTGTGACTATAGCATCAGTTTTTGAGGCAGGAGTTATCAATTATATCTTCAATCTCTATGAAGAAGCTATAGGTCAAAAAATCAATTTCACTAAGAGCAAAATTTACTTCATAAATACCCCAGTGCCCCACCAAATCAAAATTACAAATATCCTGGGATTCTCTATTGCAAATATCCCATCTACCTATCTAGGCATACTTATGTTTTTGGATAACCCTTCTAAAATAATGTCGAATAATGTTATTGAGTGATTCCACAAAAAACTTACAGGGTGGAAAGGATTTCTTCTCTCTCAGGCAGGTAAAGCTACTCTGGTCATGGGAGTACTTTAGAGTATACCTATTTATTTTTTAACTATTTTTAAAATCCTTGCAGTAGTTAGTGCCAAGATCGAACAAATTTAAAAATATTTTCTATGGGCTAGAGTTAAAAATCAGAAAAAATTCTAGCTAGTAGCTTGGGACAAAGTTTTTTATTTGAAGGATAGGGGTGGTCTTGGACTTCGCAGCATTAACAAAATGAATCATGTTCTCTTAGCAAAGTAGTATTGGAATATTTTCATGAACAAGAAATTGGAATGGATCTTAATAGCCATAATAAAATATCTACATCATCATTCTTTCATGTATGATGAAGCTCCTCAAATGGGGTCTCATTTTTGGTACTCAATTATTCAAAATAGACCCCTGCTTCAAAAAGGTGTCAAATGGCAATTCAGAGATGGGAAAACTATTGATTTTTGGCATGAACTATGGATCAAGGATGAATTCTTATTAATAACCAAGAAATTTCCACCAAGGTTATGCATAAGGGGTTGGACTCAAAATGTACTTTTAAAAAAATGGTGAATCCTAATAAAAATCAAGGTGAATCATGGAGAATCCTAAAAAAATCAAATCAAACATCTTCATACTAAAATTTGGGGTATTTGAAGCCCTAAAATGTAATATCATATTTGGAACTACTTTTGATCTACTAAATCATCTTATAACTTCATAAAATACCACCATTATATCATTCTTGAAAAGAGCTTTCCAATGAGTACAAATATGCCTATGTTTGGATATATATTGTGGCAAACTGACCCTAAGAAAAAATTGGTCCTAAAATTTTTAAGCAAATGGGCCAATGTCGAGGGTCCTCATATTCGCCAATTTCTAATTTTGAAAATCTTGATATTCACCCAATTTGTGAATATTCACCTCTATGCATAACCCTGATTTTTGCCCTATGGATCAAAATTTGCTGACTTTATTATGCAAAATTAGGTTCATCCTAAATGGAAGTAACTAAATCGTAACATAAATGACACAAATATTGATAGATCTGTTAATTCCTTGTAAAACAATTTTAGGTCAAGTTTCATTTGTCTGTCTCAGGAACAAGAAAATACTTTCTATAAATGTTGTTATGATGGTCTCTTCTCGATCAAATCGGACTTCCTTTTGCATGAAAATCCCCAAGACCTGCAACATGACCAGGCAGCCTCTGCTCTTGCCAATATGATATGGCTCAAACATCTCATACCTAAAGTTATGTACTTATCATGGTTAGCCATACAAAATAGAATTCTTACCACCAAAAATATTATCAAGAGGAGAATTATGGTGCCTAATAGATGCTACCTATGTTTACAAGCCTAGGAATCCACTCAACACCTTGTGATTGAGTATCAATTTTTATACCATACCTTTTCAACCCTGTTGAATATATTTTAGGTCAAATGGGTTTGGCCCAAATCAATTTTTGACTTGTTCACCTACTGGCCATAAGTGTTTCACAATACCAAACTTAAGCTCCCATGGAAATCCTCCCTACATCACACCTTATGGTAAATTTGGATTGAACCAATAGTAGAATTTTCAATAATTGATCTAGGGATCCAGAGTCAGTGGTCAATAAAGCTATATGCTTCACTATTGAGAATATTAATATGATCCCCTATTTGAATCCCCCTAATTTTCATTTGGAAGCGTTCCTTTTCAAGTCTCTTAGCATGTCTTCTGATTGCTCTATGTAGGAGTCCCTATTGCTCATATTAATTAAATCTATATGCTTCACTATTGAGAATACTAATATGATCCCCTATTTGAATCCCCCTAATTTTCATTTGGAAGCATTCCTTTTCAAGTATCTTAGCATGTATCTTAGCATGTATTTCGATTTCTCAAGACTCCCTATTCATGTCAACCGTACGACCAATTCCAAATGGCCCCCCTCCTTTGGGGTGGCTAAGATTTAATTTTGATGGTTCTTATAAAGGCAAACTTAGAGTTTTAGGACTGGATGAATCATATACGATCACAATGGTAGGATCATTAAATTTATTAAAAATCTTGGTATTCAGTCTAATAACTATGCCGAACCTCATGCTCAATGGAGGAGTCTCGAATTAAGCAAAGACTTTCCTAATCCAATAATATTTTAGGGTTATTCTCTCAATGTGATTAATCATGTCAAGAGAAAAAATAAGCCATGGTGGAATATACAAATAATTATTTAGAAAATTCAAACTATAATCAGTCATATCCATTTAAATATCATCCAACACGTATTCAAGGAGTCCAATGGGGTTGCGGATATGTTGGCTAACATGGTAGCCAATAAAAATGACTTCATTGTGTGGGAAGATTCCTTTCCTCAAAATATCATCAATGTTGCTAAAAATGACATTAGTTGTGAGTTCCAATAATAATAGGCATTTGAACAAAGGTGTTTCCATCAACACCACTGGTGTTTCCATCAACACCACTGGTGTTTCCATCAAAACCAAACATTTATTTTTTCAAATTTTCATAATCTCTCACAATTTTGATTGTGTATTTTTTCAATGTGCCTGTTTAAATTACAAAGAAACAACTAAAAATACCTAAAATCACCCTAAGACCATGTGCCTCCACATGATTTACCCCTTTCTTCTTCATCGTGCTAATTCCACTCTTTAGCTTTCCCAACCCTATCATATTTTCACTTTTTTCATTACATTTTTTTCTTTGTTTTTTGATCCCTTCAACCCTATCATCCCCCGTATCCTCATCCACTTTCAAACCATTTCTCTTCCTCATGCCCCTATTGAGGTGTTATTTTTTCAATGTTTCCATCTCTAGCACAAATCAGACTCCTATCCCCAAGCTCAAACTCCAAGTTGTATTGGAATGTCTCCTAAATTTTTCTTACTTATCCTATGGCATTTTGTGTTTCTTTAAAATGCACCACCTTCTTGAATGCTTTCATGTTGTGTTTTATTGCTTTGTCAATGCCTACTTGTGCTGGTCCCTTAAGCATCTCCATCCATATGATTCTATGTCCATCATCGAACCCTCTATCTTGTAGCTTGATCCTATTTTTTATGCCCTAATTGGAACTAAAGGATTTATCCCTTTTTTTAACCTTTTTTGTAGCATTTACGATGACGTTACTAGTGAGTTTTGCAACTCATGGAATGATATTGTGGCTCTATTTTGTGGGCTTATAATTGAGGTAAATATCCTTATTCTATCTAGATTTTTGGGTTTTTTCTCTAAGTATCGATTTGTAAGACATGATCATCATAAATTTAAGGAAGAAATTGATAATTTTCCTGAAAAAGGAAAAGACATATCCTAGGTTAAGTGTGGAGTCATCTATTCCTATTTCCCTTGCCCTTGGGATTTTGTATTTTTTCCAATCATGGAATACATTTTAGTGGATAATGTCAATTATCCCCTTTGATCATTTCACCTTGCTTTTGTTAACCACCTACAAGATATTAAGCCCATAAGCATACCTGATTTCCTTTTTTGATCTATAAGCCTAACCATTGAAAATTTTAGGGATAAGAAAACTAGTAAGTACCCATCACACTAGGGGCTCTTTCTAGTTATTTATAAATATGCCATTAATTCTCAACCACATATTGGCCCCCCTGCTCCTCCACAGGTCCCTACACCCATCCGTGAGGTGGTTTATAGTACCGAGTCCCTTGATCCTAGTATTTTAGTTGGTCCTTCTATTATTGATCCTTCTTATGTTGGTCCATATTCTATTGGGCCATTTGCTAAAGTACCTGAGCATTTCCAGTATGATATCCCTATCACTGATTTACTGGGAGCTTCTTCCATCATCCATAATCAACCCAACAATGAGGAAGAGCATGCTACCCCTTCAAATCCCAATGAATCAGTCCACATAGAGTCCCCTACCTCTAGTTTTGAAGTTAGGAGTAGACCCCTAAGAAGCAAGAGAAAGGTCATTCACAACCTAAATCCTCACATAATTCAAGATGTCTTAAATAGAAATATGCTGATGAGACCCAATCTATGTAGGAGGTTATCTTATATGAGGAGGAGAATGACAAGTTTGATGTTGTTTTTTCTTTGCAAACCAAAACTATCAACCATGTTTTTGGTGTTTTTTAGCAACTTATGACGATAGCCAATATGGTCAAGGAGGCTTGCATCATTTTCTTGCATACCATAAAGTAACTTCAAGAACTCTCGACTTCCCTCAACACCCTTCTTGGAAAGATCTAGGAAAACGCTGATAACCATGAGGATGGAGCTAACTCCTAGTAATTTCAAGAGTGTGATCTTTGAAGGATGGTTGTTCATGTCATTTTGATCCTACTGGGATTTACTTGTAATCTCTTTATCTTATTGCAGTATGTACCAACATGTAATGTATTTACCTTGGTTTGTATGTATGTTTCAATCCATTTTGACCAAATTTTGGACTGGGTTAGTTTTCTTTTTGTTTAAGCAGGGTTGTTGTCTTTCATCCAGTTCATCCCTTTGGTTCTGGGATTGTTCAATTTTTGTATCATTGGCATTCTGACCACATTATGTAATAGGGATTGGGTCCCTTCAACCCAACATATAAATATAATACATTCTATTACCTACAAAACACACACACACACACACCCACACACATATATATATATATATATATATATATATATATATATATATATATATATATATATATATATAAACCGCAAATTTACATAGAGGATTTTAAAAAACAAAATTACAAATAACATAGTAACAATACGAGGTGATAAAAACAAAATAGAAACAACACAATAACAATGTGAAATGATAAAAACAAATTAGGGTTTTAAAAAATATTAAATGGAAACAACACAATAACAATGTGAAATGATAAAAATAAATGAGGGTTTTAAAAACCCAAAATGGAAACAACACAATAACAATATGAAATGATAAAAACAAATGAGCTAACTAATGAAATGAAATAAGCTGAAAATCTCAAAGAGAGAATGACAGCGAAGAAGGAAAACCTTTCTCTTTTTAGGAATGTATATTTGTTATTAGGGTATCCTCCTCTTTTAGATCATAAGGAAAACACCGACATCAGAGTATCCATTGAAGATCACATAAAAGATCACACAAGAAAGAACAACAAAGAGTAAAAGAGGTAAGTTGTGAGAACACCTAGGAAGATAAAGAGAACTAGAGTGAGCAATAAGCTAGGGGGAAACAAATATGTTCCAATCCATTTTTATAGAGGGTTTGGAGAGGCAAAAGGCAAGAAAAACCAAATTTAAAAAAAAAAAGGTTTTAGGGCTAAGGAAGCCACTAGGGTTCTAGACCTTTTTAAAATTGAATAATTGTGATAGCTAGACCCATGTGCACTTTTTTTTTAGTTTGGAGGAACAAATGGTGTTAGAATGGGAGAAAACTTATATTGTTAAAAAATATTTTTTCGAGTCTGACCCAATGGTATAGGTTTTGGGAGGAATGGAAGAGATTTTATGGGAAAATATTGGCTCAAATATGACATTTGGACGTTAGAATTTCACAATAATAGATATGCAAAGCATTACATAAAATATGAAGATAAGAGTGGAACTGATTGATTTATTCCAAGGATCAACTTTGTATAAATAGCAAAGTTGATCATTGAGATTCGTTGGATTACAACAACTCATCATACTTGATGAAGACACCACTGAGAGTTCTCCTAACACATGGAGGAGTGGAAACTCAAGTGTCTATCCTAGTGGAACTTAAGAGAATATTCTATTATTCTAACACCCCCCTTAAGTGATACTAGGGGTGAATTGTACAAATGAGTCCTGGCAACAAGGAGTGATGAGGTACTCATGTACAATGAATTATTTTGAAGATATGGTAAAACCCAATGGGAAAAAACCATCAATCAAAAGGAAGTTAGAGGCTTGTCTTCGTATGGCAAAGATTGTCCTCCTAATACAATAGATAGTTGGTAAAAAACCCCTATGGGGAAAACCAACTATGAGAAGAAGAGAGGCATGTCTTTGTATGGAAAATATTGTCCTCTTTAACAAGAAAGAAAGATGAGTCCCAACAACTTGGCCTGATTAGGTACTCATTTACATAATATTGTTGGTGAAAAAACCCCTATGGGGAAAAACCAACAATGTGAGGCTTGTCTTCGTATGGTGAATATTGTCCTCTTTATACAAGAAACAAATATGAGGCCCGAAAACTAGGCCTGATTAGGTACTCATATACAATAAATAGTTGGTGAAAAAACCCCTATGGGGAAAAACCAACTATTAGAAGAAGATTTTCGTCATAATTCCAATCAATGTAGTTGTATAACTCCAAGCTTATCTCACAACTGAAGGTAACATGGAGAAGGAAATGACTTGGTGAAGATATCTGCAATTTGTGCCTCAGTTGGAATATATTCCAAGTGTATGTCCCCACTCTGAATATGCTACCTTATGAAGTGCATGTGTATCTCAATGTGCTTGGTTCACTGATGTTCAACTGGATTGCGTGCAATATGAATTGTGCTCTGATTGTCACACCAAAGAGTTATAGGATGTTCATGGGTGAAACCAAATTCTCTCAGAATTTGACGAAGCCAAAGAGCTTCCTGACTAGCCAAAATTGCTGCCCTGTATTCTGCCTCTGTAGAAGATAGGGCTACTGCTTGTTATTTCTTGCATAACTAGGCTATTGGTGAGGAACCAAGGTAAAATACATAGCCTGAGGTGGAACATCTATCTTCTACTAAACCTTCCCAATATGAATCTATGTAGCCAATTATATCCATGGATTTTCCCTTGTAGAAGAGCCCAAAGTGAGTAGTGCCCTACAAGTAATGGAGGATTCTTTTTGCTGCTTGCCAATGACTGAAGTGAGGCTGATGAGAGAATTTGGATATGAGGCCAACAACATATGAGATGTCTGGGCGAGTATGAGTAAGGTATAGCAAACTTCCTACAAGATGATGGTATAGAGTGGCATCACAAAGAGGGGATGAGCAGGAAGTACTAAGATTAATGCCA
This sequence comes from Wollemia nobilis, assembly GCA_028583015.1. Classification (NCBI taxonomy): domain Eukaryota; kingdom Viridiplantae; phylum Streptophyta; class Pinopsida; order Araucariales; family Araucariaceae; genus Wollemia; species Wollemia nobilis. The sequence continues at coordinate 503,191 of JAQPPZ010017051.1, forward strand.
GATTGAAAGGGGGTAGGAGAGGGTTTGCAATATATCATTTTGAATCTTTGTAGAAGATCTAGAGTGTACTTTTATTGGCACAAAGAAATACCTTCATCTGTTTGACTTATTTGGATCCCAAGGAAGTAATGAGCTTTACCTAGATCAGCCATTTCAAAAATTTTAGAGAGGGAGTCTTTTATAGTCTGAATGTGAGTCAAGTTACTACCAATGAGAAGAAGGTCATCAACATATAGGACAAGAATGGGTTGCCTTCTCTCCAGAAAACGAGAAAACAAAAAATTATCTCCCCTTCTCCACTCCAAAAGAAAACTCCCCACCCACACAGAAAAAAACAAAGAAGGGAAAGAAAGGAAGTCCATCTTTTCATACCAAGCTCTAGGGGCTTGTTTGAGGCCATAGAGAGAATTTTTAAGCCTACAAACAAGAGAGGAGTCTTGAGTGAAACCAATAGGTTGTTCCATGAATATCTCTTCCTTTAAATATCCATGTAAGAAAGCACTTTTTACATCCATTTGATAGAATGGCCATTTATGGGAAGCAGCCAGAGCAAGAACCAATCTAACAGAATCCATTTTAGCAACTAGAGAAAAGGTTTATGCATAATAAATACCTTCAATTTGAGAAAAACATTTCGCTACAAGATGAGCCTTGTGTTTGTCTATTTCTCCATTAGGCCCATATTTGGTTTTGAAGATCCATTTACAACGAACTAATTTCCTTCCTTTAGGTAAGGGAACTAAATCCCAAGTCTTATTTTTGATCAAGGAAGAAAATTTATTTTCCATGGCATCATCCCATTCCTTAATACCCGAGGCTTCTTTGAAGGATTGAGGATCAGAGGAAATAGACTGACATACAAGACCAATGCCTATGGGGTTGGATGATCTAGTTGAAGGAAGATTTTGGATGTAAGGAGTAGCTTCTTTAACAATGGTGCGGGCCCATTTTGGCATAGAGGAAGGAGTTGAAGGAGTTGAAAGACATTGAGATGGAGTTACAGGTTCTTCATCTTGATTATCAATGACCAAGTTAACTTCAAGAGTTGGCTCTTCATAATATTGAGGTTCTACTATAGGAGAAGGCTCAATGGAGGAAGAGGACTTTTGAGGATGTTTTTGAGGGAATGTTTCATCAAATTGGACATTCCTATGAAATAAAACCTCATGAGTTGAGGGATCAAGAAGTCTGTATGCTTTCAATTCTTCACAATAACTGATAAAGATGAGCTTTTTGCTTTTCTTATCAAGAGCCTTCCTTTTCTTCTTTGGGATGTGAGCCCAAGAAGTACACCCAAATATATTGAAGTAGGAAACATATGGTTTTGAGCTAGACCATGCTTCTTCAGGAGTTAAATGGTCAAGAGCTTTATGAGGTGTGCGATTTTGAATATAATTTGCATAGTTAATAGCTTCTGCCCAAAATTTTTTGGAAGATCTCTTGAATGGAGCATACAATTTGCCATCTCTTTTAGGGTTCAGTTTTTCCTTTCTGCAATGCCATTTTGTTGAGGATTATGGGAGACAGAATGTTGATGAATGATACCATGACTTGAAAGAAATATGGAGAACTCATTACTATAGTATTCCCCCCATTATCAGTGTGAATCTTCTTGATTTTGCAAGATGCCTGATTTTCAACTAAGGCTTTAAAAACTTTAAAGTGGGATAAAACATCACTTTTATATTTTAGAAAGTAGACCCAGGACCTTCTAGAAAAATCATCAATAAAGGTTAGAGCATACTTTGCTCCTTTGAAATATGGTTTAGGAAAGGTCATTAAGTCACTATGGATTAAATCTAGAGGGGATGAGGTTTTTGGAGAACTACTTGGGTGGAAAGGATCTTGATGTTGCTTTCCAAGAGCACATCCAGGACAAAATCCATTACTAGAAGAGACTTGGGGTAAACTTGTTACCATATCATGGGTGCTCAAATCCTTTAGGTAGTTGTAACTAAGATGACCAAATATTTCATGCCAAATTTGACTTTCAAGATCTCCATGAGCCACAAAATAGGAGGCTCCTTCTGGATTTTGGAAGCCTTTGAAGTGAAATAGATGAGAGTTATGATCAATATTCCCTTTGGCTATAAGAGAATGGGGATTTTGAGCATCTCTTATCTCAACTCCTATTGGGGAGAAGAGAACAATTTTCCCATTTCTAGAAGTACAAATATGATAGACGGATAGGAGATTGGTGGCAATGTCTGGAACATAGAGAACATTGTTTATGGAGCCACCATCAATGGTTATATCCCATTTTCCTTTTACAGGGATGAAGGAAGAGTCACCTACTTCTATGCTACAAGTAGAGCTAGAGGAGATAGAAGAGAAAGACTTATCTGAAGTAGTCATGTGATGAGTAGCTCTAGAATCTAGGACCCAAAAATTAGAGGAAGAATTGGAGGTTTTTCCTTGAACATTAAGGGCTTTTCCTATTTGCTTTTTATTTTCTATATTTTGATCCTTCATAGTTGCCTCTAGTTGTTGTAATATTTTCCAGCATTTGTTAGCAGAGTGACCATTATTTTTACAGTGAGTACAGGTTATGGGAGTCTTTTCCTTATTTTTGAATTTTTCTTTAGAAGAGGTGGAGGCTACTAAGGCTTTTGAAGAAGAGGAAGAAGAAGAGATTTCATATCTAACAAGTTTGGTTTCTTCCCTAGTTAATCTATCACAAAATTCTTCTAAGGAAGGCATTTTAAAGGTTGCACCAAGAGCATATTTGGTAGATATAAAGGTGGTAGCAAAAATTTTGAAAAACACCATTTAGCTTAGAAAGGATTAGATAAATGCATTCTTCTTCAGTCTTAGTCTTCCCACTACCTTTGTATTGGGTGAGGACTTCTTTGAACTTGGTGAGGAAGTCAACAATACTACTAAAATATTCAGGAGACAAAGATGTTAGTTTAGCTTCTAGTTGCATTGATCTCATCTGATCTACTTTCCCAAACAAGGTCTTTAGCTTCTCCCAAATTTCATGAGGAGTTTTGCAATCTGTAATGTGAAACCACAAACTTTCATGAACATTAGAACTAATAATACCCATAGTTTCATGCATTTTTCCTTTATGAACAAAAATTTCATATTCTTTCTCAAATTTTGGTTGCTTTTCTTCTAGTAGATGAGTAAGACCTTTTTGAGAGATAAGATTTAAAATTTTAGGTTTCCAAGTGTGAAAGTTGTGAGGGGTGAGAGGTTCAATTGAATTCATAATTTTAACACAAGAGAAGAATTGAAGTTATACCCAAAAATATCCCCCCTTAGAACTCAATTTAAGATTAATGCAATTGATTTAAGGAAGAAATATGAAGTTGTTCAATATATTTAAACTCAATATACCCACCCTAACGAGAGGGAAACTATAAGTATAATGAGGTTATTAATATTGTTTGCTTTGGAAATGCCAAATCCTTTTAGTTCATCACAATACCCACCCTTACTTGAGGGAAACTGTAAGTATCGTGAAGAATTTGTCAAGGGTATTGGCTTGATGTGCAGTTAATTGAACCCGATTTTAATTTGGATTTCTCAAAACTTGCCCTTACGAGAGGGAGACTATAAGTGAGATAGAATTCCAAATAAAATGGATTAATAAAAAAATATATTCCTGGCCTTTATACCAATTGCCTCTAAAAACCTGCCCTTACATGAGGGAAACTATAAGTTTTTATTGGTTTTGATACATGGAACATAGGAAAAATATTTTGAGAAATAAAGGATATTGAATTTTAATTTTAACACATATATAAGAGGTGTTGATTTAAGAGTTCAAAAAAGAAGTTAATTAAAAGAAAGGATATATTTTAGAACACTAACTATAATTTTAACTTTGAATATTTAAAAACACTTAATGTAGAAGATAATATTTTCTTTAAAAGGTGCTCTTTAAATAATTAGAACATAAAAAGAAGAGGATAAAATTTATAACTATTTAATTGAAGAAGATTATAGTTTTAATTATAATTTTATATCAATTAAAAGTTTTCTTTGACTTACAAACAAATTTAATTATTTAGAGAAATCACTCATATCAAGATAGAATTTGAACTATATTATTGAAGAAGATTTAGAATAAGAACTTTTGAAGTTTATAATTATGCTGAATTAAAAGTATATATCTTTAACTAACAAACATATTTAATTATTTAGAGAAATATTGCCTAAGAGAAGGAGAAAATGCTTTTAAGTGAATTTGAAAACCCCCCTCTAGAGATGCAAAAGTGCAAAATTTGCACACAGACCCCCCCAAAAAAAAAATTATTAAGAGATTTACAATATGACTCTTTTTCAAAAGATCCTTTTTGAGACAATTAAAAGGATTTTTGAAATTTGAGTCAAATTAAAACTTCAAAAATGAAGTTTAAGAACCTTATAAAGGAGGAAAAGTAAAGAATATTAACAATGCTTACGGCCCCTAAGAGAACACAGGTGACACGAGAAAACCAGAGAAGACGCTGCGTTCAATTTAAAGGAGACGCTACGATCATACGGTGACAGAGATGAAGTAAAAGGTGTCATTTTCCTGTAGTGCGATGCCGAGGACCTTGAGGACTCGATTTTGAGGATGCCGAGAATCCAAACCATCACCAAATAAATATTGAGGCCTTCAAGGACTTTAAGGAATGCACCTACGAAGAAATAAAAGGACCTAGAAACAATAAACGTTATAAAATAAAAAATGTTTTCCTTTGTTACCTATCTAGACGAGAGCTCGAAAGCATGCTCAAAGAGAGCAGAAAATATTTTACTCCTTAGACATCTAAAAATGAAGATCGAGGAACCAGGAACCACCTACGTTGAAAATGTTTCCTTGGATAACGTATGGAGAGCTCAAAAGCCGCTCAGAGGACGTATCACCAGGAAAAAAATGTTCTTCTAGCAGATGGTGGGTGCCAATGTCTCGGAAGCTACACGAAATTAATCTCTCCTACAAAAGAAGACTTAGAAAAATATCTATAACCTCCCCTGCAAAAGAAGACTGAGAAAAAGTGCTATAAATCTAAGACGAATCAGAAAGCTTGAACCAGAGATGAAAGCAACAATAGAGAGTGTGTGATATTTCCACCAGGCATGCAGTATATAAGGAGTGATGGAAATGAGCATCATTTGAGATACACCCAGTTGGTAGGATTCATCGAAAGCTAGCAAGGGCCATGTTTTGGGTGGCGCGCCAAGCCCAACGAATCGAAGAACCACACTAGAAGTTGTATTAAATCACGAATATTTGGTTAAAGCAAAAAGGATTCGAAAAGATTTAAATATTCCCTATTTAATATATGTGGGCCTAAAAATAGAAGGAGCCATGTCGTTGAGGCAATGCCAAAATGATTTGGGGCCTCTAAACAAGGACGTAGCACCAAAAAAATTATGGGCTACAAATTTCCCCTTTTTTTTATAAAAAAAGACGTAGCTATAAAATAAATGGGCCACGAAATAAATAAGAGGTATTGAATCAAAACCGAGGGATTAGAGAATTTTTGTAAAAAAATTATCTCAGCATGAAACAATATCTAAAAAATCAATTCTTATATAATAAACAATGAAGATTTTGCTGAAAAAAAATATGGATAAAGCTGACTATTGCATAAAATGAAGCAAGTTAGTCAAAATAAAATCCAAATCAAATGAACCAGATCCTAGAACCTTCAAGAGAGAATGCTAGAAAAATCTATCCTGCTCTGGTACCATGTTAGAATTTCACAATAATAGATATGCAAAGCATTACACAAAAGATGAAGAGAAGAGTGGAACTGATTGATTTATTCCAAGGATCAACTCTATATAAATAGCAGAGTTGATCATTGAGAGTCGTTGGATTACAACAACTCATCAGACCTGATGAAGACACCACTGAGAGTTCTCCTGACACATGGAGGAGTGGAAACTCAAGTGTCTATCCTAGTGGAACTTAAGAGAATATTCTCTTATTCTAACATTGGTAACAAGAGGGAAAAAATAAGGAAAAATAACTCATCTTAATGGGTCAATTACCCATGTCTACACTATTCATATCTCATATTAGAATGAGAAGACTCTCTACCACCTAAATTTAGTGGTTAGCACTCTTTCTACAAATTCATATTACCTCTTCCTAAGTACCATGCCAAACACCATAAAGGATAAAAAATTATGATTCTTTAGGAAAAATAAAGCCATATGTGATAACTAAAAAATAGAAATAAAAATTCTACACTATGGTACAAAAACAAATTTTAGTTTGTTTCAACCTCTTGTTTATTGAAAAAAGTAAATAAGCACTAGAAAAATAGAAAAACATATTCAAATAATGTTAAATTAAATGAAAACGTTTATGATACTTACCTATATGCATCCCTAATAATTTTGGTTAGGTAAAAGTAATTTTTGCTAGTTCTATGGGTATTCAAAGAAATTTACTTATAAAAATACCCAAGCATTGAAATATGTAGCATTGATACAAAATGAGTAAAAAATAAAGTTCATAGTTGAGTCCAAAGTGATAAAAACCATTAGAAGCACTACCCATAAGACATATCTACAAAAAAATAATTTATATAGAAAACCATTTTATAGCTAATTATTATAAATAGATGATAAATATTTGATTTTCAATTTTTATTTTCACTTGCATATGTAGACATCTCATGACCACTATGCATACATATGATATCACACTAACATATAGAGATAGTAAATAAAAAGTAGATGAGGAAGCAATGCTCAAGAGGTGGGTCCTTGAACCAATTTTTCATTTTTTTGGTTATAAAAATACTAAAGTCAAGTAAAACGAATAAACACTTAATTAGGATATTTAGGAAGTAGCTAGCATGAGAAAATAATGCTATCAGGACTGCCATATCACATATATGGTGGGGTCAAGGAAAGGCAATAAAAAATAACCTAAAAGTACCTTAAAAGTCTATAAATCAAGTTGAATCATGATCACCATATTTTAAAAATAACAATATTGGATAAATATAATATGATAGAAAGCAAAAAAATGAAGTGATCATTGTTTTTTTTTTTTTTGAATTTACATGGTGGAATCGGTAGCTACCACGAATCGGTAGTATTATGCGTTGTCCACCCCAGAAGTCGCCACACAGATCTTCGTGCAGTTTGCCCCTATAACCACCATAAAATCATTTTAAACCTTTTACACTGCTGAAAGCACCAGGAAAGGGAAAAGCGTTCAGTCCAATGAGGCCCGAGATTTGAACCTTGGACCTCCGCCCCCTTATGGGGTTTGGATGAACCAATTGGTCTACACTTCGGACCTATGAAGTGATCATTGTTGAAATATACAAATAAATATAAAAGTGGTAATAATGATGCACACAAAAAGGGATGATTGTAGTCCTATTTAATTAGGGGTGATCTTGGACCAAGCCAACAATATTTCTTATAGACCAATGATGGTAATCATTATAAAAATATACTTTGTTAAGACTAAAATTCCTCTAAGAATGATTGATAAGGAAACACTAGACATGGAAGGTACTAAATCTAAGGATGTGGCTAGGGATGACACAACATTGATGTTGGTAGGAGTAGGGTAACTATGACAAGAAGTAATAATAGGGTAGGAGATAGTTACCTTTGAAAAAAATGCATCCACCATGGATGCAAGGGTAGCTCTAAAAACACACAATAGTAGAGGTGAGAATGTAATTGATAGAAAGAAGGCTATAGATCCTGGTAGATATACCTTACATCTATCCTCAATAATTTATTTGTTACAAGTTAGTCCTATTCTAAATCATGACAACCAACACCTTCATATGGTGTCCTAAATGAGCATATAATAACCACCATTATACTAGAAGAAAAATTATAACATAGTATTGGGCTCCCATTATAGGAGATATGTCATGGATCATTACTACATAGGAAAATTGATTGATGCTAGTGGAGTGAGTGAATTATGAGAGTAGGATGGACATGCAATAAATTATTTTCTCAAATTACATTTTTCATATTAGTCGGATGCCGCTTGTGAAACATACAAGGATCTCCTTATTTTCTTTTGTATATCATGAAGGTATGAACATGATCCCCACCATGCTCTTGTATCCACTATATCCAACATTAGATAAGGGTTAAATAAAATCAAACAAGGGATTCACCTAGTGATTAAAACTACTACCAATAGTAAATAATGACCTTTATTTGATATAGAATTGAAGATTATAAAAGATTGAATTGGATTATTTATATTAGGTAGTATTTCCTTATGTAACACCACTATGTCTATCACTAGCCCAATGAGATTTGGGCTAGAAGATGGGTGTACACATAGTGGGAATGATGACCTCAAGTATCTTGCTTGATAAACATCCCATATCATCAAATACAATGGATGTTGTTACACAATTTATGCTAAAATACACATGGGTATTATCATCAGTTGGATATTATATAGTTGATGGTGTTACTATCAAACCATCACTATGAGGTGGTAGGGTCAATCAAGATAGAACAAATTCTTGAATAGCTTAGAGATCCACATTAGAGATATAGATGGAAGAAGGTAATAGACACAGCTAGTGGATTACTCTTACATGTGCACTCCAATCTAGAGTAGCATCTACCTATAGTGGTAGTGATGTGTATTTAGGGGAGGAGGTTGTAGAGGAGGTAGCAACCAAGTACATCATTTCTTTAGATGAGGGGTATCATTAATAGAGCCAAAATAGGACTCAAATAAGAGTATTAAAATATACAACATAATTATGCATGAATTTGACATGGAGATTATCGATCTAGATATAAATTACTCTAAGGAGAATCATAGGAGATGAATAAAAAATACAAGTATTTTTTATAGACCAACCAATATCAAGATTAGCTTAGTATGTGTGCTTTTTATTTCATACATACCTAGAGTTATATTATAGTAATTTAATTATGATATAGTTATCTAACAATATGATTTCCATGTGATTGTAGTGATGATTAATGAATGGTGAGAGCTAATCAATCAAATTTATGAGAAAATGAGAGTTGAATATTAGGTGAAATGAATATGTGGTAACGGTTTAGGTTCAAGAGATAATGGTGTTAATGCCTACAACATTAATTCGTATAGATAAAACTAGATTTATCTTGAGTGTAAGGAGAGGTAGTGGGTCTTAGGATTTATGTGTCGTACAAACCCCAGTCAATAACATCCAATGCTAATGCATAATCATTTGATATAATATTAGAGGTGTAGAGGAGTTGATTTTGTAGTCATAGCCCCTATAGATTTTATTTATTATAGAGATTGATAGTCACTACCATGCTACCACTGGATGATGTATATATTTATTTATGGCATGGCCTTATATACTCTAGACATAAGTGTGGGATACAAAATAGGTTGCATGGGGGAATGGGCCCTGAATACATTCCTTCTAGACTCATTTACATTTAGGTAGGAGAACACTAAACTAACCTATCATTGTGACTATGTTTTGGGTGTAGTATTTTATCTTTGATGGAAGTTTTTGGTTCAACAAGAGATTTGTAATTTCTCTAATCTAGTTTAATGTATTCAATTTAGAAAATTATTAGTCATATTTATTGAATTCAAGTCAATAGCTATTATCAAACCCCTATACCAATTTTATGGTGAAAGGAAACTCTTGGTGATAATTATGTAGCGTAATCCCATTCGATAATGTGCTAGTAGTTACTAAAAATCATGATTGTAACCATTGCTTCTATATACCAAAAAAAAAAATTGTTAAAATCATGTTTAATAATAAGTGCATCATTAAATTGTTAGAAATTTTGTGGTAATTATGTAATATAAATGGGATTTTTCAATTTTTTTTTTTTTATATTAATTTAAAGAGAGGGTTTTGAAAGGGTCCTCACAACCTTATATATATAGCCAAAATCTCAACCATAATAACAATCTCCAAAATATTATACTTATTAGGAATAACCGAGAGAGTTTAATTCCTAATAACCATAATGATTCCGGAGAGAACTTAGAAAAGCACAATGCTTTGAAGGTAAAACAAACTCTAACAAACTCCGGTCAAAGGGCAAAGTGAGACCGAACACCCCTTCCAACGAGATCCAAAGGGATGTCCGACTTCTTAAAAAAATAAAGCATCATGAGCCTCTTTTCTAGCAAGGGAGACTACGTCATTCGGACATTATTTTTCTACACCGAAAAAGCAACACAGTGGACACCACGATTGGCCAGCATATCGGCCAGTGCATTTCCCTCATGAAACACATGGTGAAAGTTCACCTATTCAAAAGCATACATCAATCTCCTAGCTTTGACAATAAGATTGAGAACGTTCCAACTAGGTGTACACTCCCCTTTGAGCATCTTGATTATGTTCAAAGAGTCGCCTTCGATTTCCACATTCTAACAACCAACATCTGCTAACAATTTCACCCCCATATAAGTTGTGCAAGCCTCTATGAAGTGTGAATATTGGGAATCAAGGGGTTCAACAAATGCCATGAGGATGTCACCATTCTTGTTTTGCACAATGTCGCCTACTCCAGCCTTGTCGGGGTTACCCTTTGAGGCCCCATCAAAGTTGAATTTCAGCCAATTAGGAGACGGATGGGCCCACTTAATTCTTGCTCTAGGTTCAGGTTCAGGGGGGGGCGAGAAAGAGGGCTCCAACAAAATTTAAATTCCAAATCAACTTCGTCAGAGGAGGCGGGCACCTTGGGTCATTTACCCACAAATGCAGCCAAGACATTCTCCAACACTATGTTAATGATCTTAGTAACTACCCTGACAACATTAGTCTCAACATCGAAAAGCATGGGCATTCTATTCTTTCCACACCCCCCACCAGACATAGGGAAGCATAATTTTCCACAACCAAGATAGTCTTTGGGACACGAACGATGAACACCATTGAAGGATGTTGTCCATCAATGTACCAAGAAACACCCAATAAATGTTAAACCAATTAAAAATAAACATAAATACCTACCATGTGAATGGGAAGTTGAGGAGTAGATGTTGCATGGATTCCCAGTATGATTTGCACAGATAGCATCTGTTCACCATAATGCGATCCCTCTTTCGAAGATTCTCCAAAGAAAGTATTTTATTTTGAGCCACCAACCAGAAATAAATATTGATCTTTGGGATTAGTCTTTTAATCCAAATAAGATTCGCTAGAAAAGGAGCCTCATATTCTGGGAGAAGGAAGGAATAAGCTAATTTCATAGTAAAGTCACCTTTAGCTTCCCCACTCCAAATCAAACAGTCTCTGGAATCGTCCTGTCTGATTGCATGCCTGTTAAGTTCCACTAAAAGTCTTTGCTAACTGACCAAATCATTTTGGTTAGACACCCAATAAGGATGACAATTCCATGAATGCCTACCATTTACAATAGGTATAAATTGAGAAACCAAAATTTTTCCTTCCTGCATCGCTTTCAAAGTAAGAGCCCTTATATTTGGGTCATCCAATAACGACTCTTCCCTCAACCAACGGTCTTCCCAAAACTTAACGTTTCTCCCATCACCAATGATCCACCTAATTTTAGCTTTCACAAAGTACTTGATCTTCGTTAAGCTTCTCCAAAAATGAAGTCTCTCGGGGAGAGATCGTATAACAAGAAAGAATTAAATACATATTTCACTTTAAGAATAGAACACCAAGGTTTCTCGATGTTCGAAGCAACCAACCACCCTGATTTAAAAACCAAAACTTTATTCATAAGTGCAGTTTTTTTCAAATTAAGACCCCTGTCCTTTCTCCTCTTGCAAATATGATCCCAAGTGACCAAGTGGTACTTACCTTTTAAATACGACCCAACCCAATTGAACATTTTACAATTACGATCAATTTTATCTATTACTTTAGTAGGGAGCATGAATAAGGACATGAAATAAATGGGTATGCTTTGGAGTGTACTTTGAACAAGTATCGCCTTCCCTACTTGGCTCAGCAACACCCCTTTCCAAGAGGCTAGTTTATGTTGGATTCTTTTAATCCAAGGGTCCCATAGTCAGTAATTTATTCTCCCCAAGAAAAGGGGTAGTCGAAGATAATTCATTGAAGATGTGGCAATCTTAGAATTGAGTATATTCACAATATTTGATTTCCTGGCTTTCGGAGTGTTAACAAATAAGAGAAAATTCTTCATAAAGTTGATCTCCTAACCAGTAGCCCTCTCATAACACAATGAAATATTTTTAATATCCTAAGCAAAAAATACCGATGCACCACTAGTAATCAGAGTGTCATCAACAAATTGGTGATGAGATACAGGTGGACATGGGAGAGCAGGATGAAGACCCACCTCCCTGCTCAACCTTCCAATCACTCTCCCCAAAGCCTCTGCCACAAAGAGGAAGAGGAAGGGGGAAAGTGGATCGCCTTACCTCAAATCATGGTGGGAGTTAAAAATTCTAGACAGTGATCTGTTCACTACAATGGAGCACCAAACTAAAGAAATGCAAGCCAAAATTAGGGTGACCCACCAATCGCTGAAGCCAAAATTCCTCATCACCTCTTGTAAGAATGGCCATGTCACTTTTTCATAAGCCTTACTGATGTTGAGCTTTAAAAGAAAAGTCTCTCTACCACTATACTTGATCGAATGAAGAATATCATGCATGATAATAGTGCCATCTAAGATTTGTCTACCCAAAATAAAGGCACTCTGAGCCATATCGATGAGATTCGAAAGTAGCCCCTTGAGTCTATTAGACAGAGCCTTAGAGAGGAATTTATATAAAGAATTGCACCAACTGATTGGTCTAAAATCCTTAAATTTCAAGGCAGAATGCTTTTTCGAAAATAGGGCAATCAACATGGCATTCAAGGATTTAGGAATCTCCACCGATATTTGGGTTTCTCTCAGAACCTTCGCCACCTCAGACCCATAAATATTCCAATATTTTTGAAAGAACAATGGAGGAAATCCATCAGGCCCTAGAGCATTTGAAGGCCCCATATCCTTAACAACATTAAATATTGCATCATCTGTGAGTGGGGCCTCCAAACCCATGTTCATTTCCTCCATCACCAATGTAGGAATGGCATCTAACATAACACGTTCCATCACAAAATCCTGATCCGAGGGGGACCAAGAAGAGAAATGAAGAAATTGACAGCCTCCAATCAAATTTCCTCACTCTTCCTGATAGAGCTGCCATCCTCCTTAATAATCTCCACTATTCTATTCCTACTCCTCCGCCGCATGGTGGACGCATGAAAGAACCACGTATTCTTATCACCTTCTCTTAGCCATAATTCTCTCAATTTTTGCTTCCAGTGCAACTCAATATCTGCTTGTTTGTTATGATAATTGGCTAAGCACTCCCTTTCCTCCCTTAATAACACCTCATCGAGTCCCTGTGACTCAATATTTTTCTTTATTTCAGCGACCTTATTTTTTAAAGCTTCCAGCTCCCTAAAGATATTACCATACACATTCTTATTCCACCATTTTATTTGATGAAAAAGCCTTTGAATTTTGAAGGCAACTTAAAAAATGCCCAATCCCAGTGCTTCCTCATCCCACCATTTTTTCATGTAATATTCAAAGTTAGGGAATTTTCACCACATTTCTTCAAAGTGAAAGGGCCTCGAAACAAAAGAAGAGTTTTCAACAGTCTTCAAAAGAAGAGGATTATGATCTAAGACCACTATGGACAAGGTGGAAAGCACGACATCCCCAAATAAATTGAGACTTCCAGATAAAACTAGCGCTCTATCCAGCCAGCTCAGGATCAAACCATTACCCGACCTTCTGTTACTCCATGTAAAATGTCCCCTTTCAAATCCACATCTCATAATTTTACGAAAGATATAAAATCTGCCAAGTTAGCAAGATTGCGCTCTTCAAGGCTACTTCCACCCCTTCTCTCTGAATGATATAGAGGGGAGTTAAAATATCCAATCACTAACCAATGTTCATGAATGAAGGTTTGACGCATTTCTAGCAACAACTGCCAAAAATATCTCCTTTCATAAGTGGTATTCGAAGCATAGATATTGGAGACCACCCAACGCCTTTGGATTTCGTTGCACTAGAAAAGAATATTTATAACTCTACATAAAGCAGAGATTACATGCCCATAAAATTTATGAGAATTCTAGAAAAAAAAAGAGTCCACCTGCTGTTCCCACAGCTTCACTGGCAAAGAAACCCAATTCCTTCCATACTGCCATTTGGATTGATCTCCATGACTCAGCCTCAAGCTTTGATTATTGAATGCATAATATATAAGGGGCTAATTCTCTTCTCATGGAGACCAATAAGTGCTTCTTAGAGGAGCTATTAAGCCCTCTTATGTTCCATGAGCAAATTTTTATGGGAAGGGGGAACTCACTTTATCTCCACCACCTACCGACAAGCTCAAGAAACCATCCAAGCTCAATCATTTTCACCTTCACCAATTTTCAAAAGTAGTCTAGATTGACCTCCATTGGCCATAGACTCATTGGCCTTTCTTTTCCTACTCACTTTAGACATAGGAATTCCAGGTTTACAGGCCTTGCCCAAATCCATCAAATGTCTTCTATGACTACAAGTTTTAGGGCTAGGAGAACCCTTCTCTATAACCACCGACTTAGGATATGGGAAAGCAGGAGTCACATCCATCACTAAAGCTTCGTTTCTTACCACATATGGGGAACAACCATCCATATGATTGGTCACGCCAGGAGAGAAGGACAGAAAATGAGCCACCGAGGATTGTGGGCATCCCATTAAGGACCCCACCAAGATTGCCATCTGGATTTTAGAGCACGATGGACCCAAGTCTTATGCCAGAGCATTTAGACACTCGAAATAGTTGTCTAAGGGGATAGAAGCCTCCACCAGATTGACTTTCGAAAACAAGTCCACCTCTAGCCTATTAGAATTCTCCATTGCAATATCCAAACACATCGGTTTGACCAACTCCTCCTCCCTAACCACAAGCACCAATGAAGGGGAGGAAAGAGGGGGAGCCAAATTTCAAAGAGCCATCAAAGGAGCAGCGACTTCCTTGATCGATGTGGTGGTGAACAGTTTCTTCTTCCATATTTTTCGCTTCTTTGATGAGAAATACCAAACAAACTTGCTAACACTAGAAACAAAGGCCGATCTCTTCCCTTTATCCACCATGGACACAAATCCTTGCGAGTGCTACACCCTAGAAGGGGCATCCCTTAGATTTATTTTGCAATACAAAGATGAATGACCTTTGCCCCCACAAGCTGAACATGAAAAGCTATCATGTTCGTAGATGATTACCTGCTCCCACCTTCCAGCTAGAGAGTTGATCAAAATAGATTTTTGTAGTTCTTTGGACAAGTCCGCAAGAACACTCAAGCGAACAAATTGCTTTTTATCTTCCGACATGGAAGAGGCATCAAAAGAGATTTTTTCAATTTTATATAACCAATTAAAATATATACACAATGATGAAAAAGATAAATTCTTCAACTTTCAAAAAGAAAATAAATTAAATTATTGTTTTGTGATATACATACATAATTATCAAATTATTGTAATAAAATATATACAATGACTAGCATTTGGTATTAATTCAACCCTTCAACTTTAAGGAGTTATAAAAAAAAAAAATATATATATATATATATATATATATATATATATATATATATATATATATATATATATTAATATATATATATTAATGATTATCAAATGTTATTAGTTCAATCCTTCAACTTTCAAGGAGAGATGATGCATACATAATTACCAAATTGATATAATAACATATATACAATGACTATCAAATAACATTAAGTTAACCCTTCAAGTTTTAAAAGAAGACTATTTTAATTCTTGTCAAATAATACATAGATAATTATCAAATTGTTGTAATACCATCATAAAGTCATGATGCAACATTATGCATTAATATATATAAAATAAATAAATAAAAAATATAGAGCATACCCCTTAAGTCAATCATTCAATTTTTAAGGAGGAGACAATTTCAATTCTTACAAGTAATACATATATAATTGTCAAGTATATTATTTATTTATAAAATGAATATGATATTAAATCAACCTTACAACTTTTAAAGAGAGACAAATTCAATTCTTATAAAAATAAAATTGTTAAATCATGATGTAATATTATACACTGATATATAAAATTATTACAATTGTTAAATGTAATATTAGATACTGATATCTATCAAATAATTAATTAGAGTATACGGACATTAAAGTAACACAGAACTTACTTAAAATAATTTATCACGAAGATAGGATTAGGATTCGTTCGATTGGGAACGGAATCAGCATATGCCAACATAATTTGGCACCGTTGGTTCCGTGCAACACTTTGCCTCTGCTACTTCCGTAGGATAAGGAGATTCTTGACTCTTTCAGAGGACGAGAGACAAGAGAAATATTCGGATTCGAGAAGCAAACAGTGATAACGATATAGTTGGTTGACGCGAATAGCTAAATTAGTTTATTGGTGTATTGTTACTGTTCCATTGTTAGGTTTGAAGAGTCGAGAATTGACGAGTACACCTGAAACGAGAATGCGTACGGTGGTGGACTGGACTGGGTTGATAATTATCTGGTCTAATGCCCATGAATCCGTCCAATCCTCAAGCCTCAAGACTGAGAGAAGGGATGGGAAGGCCGTCGAAATTGAAATATTCAATTTTGCCCCAGTATTTATATACTTACCTGCTAATGGTATGGTTGTATCATCCCATCAGCGTTCCAAAGAAAACCATTTGCAAGAGGTCTCAAATATAAGATAACTCTGATTTAAGCATTCATTTATTAGAGCCGCTGAAACACAATAACCTATTGATATTCCTATTCATATTCATTTTAGAGGAAACAAAATCCTTCATCTTCATCTTCATCAAATTGCAAGTGCCAGCGTCAGCGTTAGCATCAATATGGACATACCTCTAATAGCCATTAGCGAAGGAAAGGAGGATTGTGAAGATCATGTATCAGCAAGCCGAGAGGGAGAGAGAAAAATAATGAGATCAAGCCAAGTGCACCAGCTTGAAAGTGGTGTTGGTGAGATGTGGCGAGAAATCCAAGGTGCCAAGAACTGGAAGGGTTTGCTTGATCCCATTCATCCCCTTCTCAAAGCCGAGGTAATGAGATATGGCGATTTTGCACAGCAATGCTACGATTGGTTTGACAATAGTCTCTCTTCCAAATACTACAGCAATTGCAAGCGCAGCAAAAGCTCTCTCACTCAGAGATTGCGTTTGGGTCAATGTGGCGGTAGCTATCAAGTCACCAAATACATATACGCCAATACCAGAGTTTTTGGTGAGGAAGAGAAAATGAGTGAAACGGGTGCTTGGATTGGATTTATTGCGGTTTGCAATGATGCAGAGGAGATAAGGAAACTGGGACGACGTGACATTGTCGTTGCATGGAGAGGAACAGAAACGCCACAAGAATGGTTCCAAAATCTTAGAGACATATTAGTTCCGATTCCTGCTAGGCTATCCCACAACGTACAAACAAATTCAAAGCCAAATGTACGCATCGAGAAGGGATTTATGAGCTGTTATACGTCCATAGAGGAAGACTCTGTAAGATGCAGGGCCAGCGCCAGGGAAAGTGTTGTGGCGGAGATAACAAGGCTGTTGGAAAAACACAAAGACGAAGAGCAGGATTTAAGCATAACATTCACGGGGCATAGCTTGGGAGGTGCACTGGCAACCATAAGTGCATATGACATCAAACAGATATGCATGCTCAGTGACGATGAAAATACGAGGAATGTTCTTGTCACAGTGTTTTCCTTCGCCTCCCCACGTGTAGGAAACATGTGGTTTGCCCAACATATGGAGGAGATTGGCGTCAAAGTTTTGCGGGTGGTAAACAGAAACGACTTGGTTCCCAACGTTCCAGGATTTTTTGTGAACGAAAACATCGGATGGCTCGCCAAAATTCTGTGTTGGCTTCCCTGGACATATTTTCACGTGGGTGTCCAGATAACTGTGGACAGCACCAGCTCACCTTTGCTCAAGGAAACCCATAATCCTGCCAACTTTCACAATTTAGAGGTTTATCTGCACTCCCTCGATGGCTTTCAAGGGAATAACCGGCCCTTCAAATCTTTAGGATTAAGGGACCCCGCTCTGGTTAATAAGAACAGCGACTTATTGATTGAAGACCTACAAGTCCCTTCTCAATGGTGGCCCCGAAGAAATAAAGAAGTCGTCAAACGTATAGATGGGGCATTGGTATACTCTCCCGCTACTCCCACCCCGCCTCCTCCCTTTCTCGCCTGACGTCTGATGTGATGATCATCAGAGCTCTTTTTCAGAAACTGTTTTGTATACATATTCTCTTTATGTTATATTAGATTACATGGCTAACCCACGTACCAAACAGACTCGCAATGAAGACTGGTTGCTCCATGTCACTTAGATTATAATTTGATTGACATTGTTTACTTTCATATTACTCCATCGCCAACATATAACCTTACATCCTCATTATTGTTATTGTGGAACTACCGTTATTGTTCTCATAGTTCCACTTGGTTATGATAAGAAGTTAACAGTTGAGAACTGCAATGGCTACTATGCAAAGAAACCATAATTTTAATTTAGTGTTCGTTTCATTTTTATTTTTATTTTTTTTCCCATATTTTAAATAATTAATTAATCAATTAAGTTTTGTATATTTATGATTAAAGTTTAATAGAGTTGTATGGTTTAAATTCTAAATATTTTTTATAGATGAGATGTTAACTTGAAAAATATGATTATCTTATGATGAGCAATGTAAGGAGATCAAAATATTACTAAAAAATTTATATCATATAATTTATATAAATTAATTTACTTTTAAAAAGTATATACAACAATTTTACTATAACAAAAATAAAACATAGCTAGCGGTTGACAATTAAGTGTGTTTGTGGGAAAAACAATATATTCCACATAATTATAATAATTAATACAATATATACCTTAATATGTAAATGGGATCAAGTTGCCTTGTAAATGGGTCCTCAAGCAACATTTTTAATCTTTAACTACAAAGGCTCAAGTAGAGTCTTGTCACTTTTTTTAAAGGAAATAAACTAATGTTCGATGGTTTTCATAGCACCTACAAGAAGATGAGAAAAATTCCAAGCAAGAAGAAGATCATGTGTTTTTGAGAGTAGTAGAAGCAATACAATGATATAGATAAGATTGCTAAAAGTAGATAAATGCTTTGTTAATAAGATGATTACTAAATAAATGATAGGTGAATACAAGGTTATGCATAGTGTTTAATCATTGTAACATTAGTACATAATGAGTAAAAATAAAAAGTGCAAAGCTAATTCTAAAGAGATAAAAGCCATTAGAAGCACTACCCATATAACATCTCTACAAAATGATAAAATATTTATAGAAAATCATTTTTATAGTTAAATATTATAAATAGGTGATAAATATTTGATTTTCAATTTTCATTTTCACTTGCATATGCAAACATCTCATGACCATTATGCATACATATGAGATTACATTAACATCTAGAGATAGTAAATTACAAGTAGATGAGGAAGCAGTGCTAGAGAGTTGGGTCCTTTGACTCACTTTATCAATTTTTGGTTGAAATAAACAAAAACCCAATGTCGAGGAAAATGAATAAACACTTAATTAGGCTATATAGGGAGTAGCTATGGTGAGGAAACTAGTACTATCAGGACTACTATGTTACATAGGTAGTGGGATCAAATTAAGGCAATAAAGAATGACCTAAAATTTGTTAGATTTAGATGAGTATATGATATAGTAAATGCAACCACAAGATGCAACATAAGCAATCTAATATATCTATATGATAACGACACTATAATATGCAATAAATTGATGAGACAAACTCCTGCAATAACTTAAAAATATGCCATTAATGAAATCTTACAAAAATAGTACAATACAGTATAATGGAGGACATGAACACTCTATAAACTATTTTTAAAGAGCTACATTGTTCCACACTACCAATATATACTATGCACTCTTTATCTTCTCTCCACTTCGCTTCACTCACTATATTACCTATATATAGGAAGATAAGTTCCTCGACCCTCACTCTACGTTTGACTCTATCCTATGAATCATGTACATGTGGACTACATGAACATTTACATCATTGTACATTCTAGCACTTGTGCAATTATTACATACTGAAGTAACCACATAATATTGCTCTAAACTAAAATCCTACTATAGTAATGTACCAAAGTTGGTACATTGACATGTACCTAAATAATGTAATATACTCTAACATCCCCCTATATTACATTATTTGGGTATTGAAGACTTTGGTATTTAATATGGATCTTCATTTTGGTTTTGGAATATGAGCTCTTCTCTCTTACTTCCTTCATTATATATATATATATTTTTCTAAATCTGGATGAGTATCTTGTTTAGGTTCTTCTTCTTCTTCTTTAGTTTGTAGATGGCCAAGTAGTGCAAATTTTTTTTGTCCTCTCACTCTTTTAATTTTAAACCTTCTATTTCTTATTTTACTTTTATCATATAAAGGTTCTTCATTCTCACCAATCTGTTCCTCATGAAATGCATTAGTATTCTTTTTAATGATTTATAATGTGACACATATTAACTCCATTTATGCATCTGAAATAAATTATCCTTTTTCTCTCTACTATATTTGCTACTAAAATAAGATATGATTTTAATACTGCAGCATAAATTACATTATGTTGTAGAAAATTTGGAAAAGATTTAATAGGTCTTACATAGCCATATCTATGTATGTGATAGAATTTTCTATTTGTAATTTTCATCCTATAATTATTAGTTACTTTAAGACAATCAAACCATTATAGATTTCCTATCATGTAATGACTTACACCAAAATCAATATACCAAATATCCTTTTTATTTTGACCTATGAATTTGTTTGGGTTTGAAGTGATTTTGCATCTTGATATGGTATATTGTACGGATTCTGATCTTGAGCCCTCTTGTAGTGTGCATTGTGATGAAATATCCCTCTTATTTTTTCTTCCATGATATGATTCCTTTAAATATTTAGTATTTTAAGAATACTTTTGATAGAGCCCTTGAATAAGTCTACCTTATGACTTCCTATTTTAGAGTATGTGAATTAATTTGATAAAACCTTTCCAAGATTTATATTTTATAGGATCCTTATGTCTCCCTAGTGATTAGCAAGTAGTAGTTCACCTTTTGAATTGATTTGGTAATGTTTTGAGAATAATAATAATCAACTCCTGTTCACCTTATTTCTCCTATTGAACTATGCATTTATCAATCTGATGAAGTTCTCTATGGTTGGATTTCTTTTATCTCTTTAGTATGAGTATGATACAATTGTAAGTAAATAGTTCCAACTCTTTTAAATAATTAATGAACTTCCGTATTTATCCTTAACTTCAATAGATCAATTTTTAAAATTCTAATTTGTTTAATATTTTGATGTAGTATACCTTATATCTACCTTTTTTGAAACTTCAAAAAATAATATTTAATTATCTAAAGTGGTAAACCTTATTTATCCTACTTAATTATTTGTAAATATTATGTTATTGGAATTTCAAGCAATAGAATTTGAAATGCTTTTCCAAAATAAACTTCACCCTTCAATTAGCTTTCTAGAACTTAATAGACTATCTAAGATTTTATCTCCTTATTCTTCCTATATGATTAATAAAACAACCTTAGGAATTGAATAACCTTTATAAAAAACAATTAATGATATACTATGGCTTATACCTTTTAATAGTGTTTTGTTCGTTGTTCACTATTTGATGTAGGTTTTGACTATGAATTTCAAAGTCTTCAATACTTGGCCTTTACAGTCCATGAGGTATGGTATCAATATAATTTTATTTCATGAAAGTATATATAAACCACTTAAAAATATAATTTTATTTGATGAAAGTATATATAAACCACCATATAAGTCCCTTTAATAAAAATCCAAAGACTTATTTAAAAAACAAGAGCCTTTCATTGTCGCGAGAAGAACTTTGTACATAGCTCCCATATTTTATTATTGTCCCTTTTATCTCTCATGTACAACAATGATGCAGTAATAATAGATTTCGTGATTTCGATGTATTAGAAAAATTAAATTAATCTTCACGCCCGAAAATGCTTCGGCGCGAAGCACTTTCAAATTGCATTCGAAAAATGCTTCAGCACGAAGCACTTTCGAAACGCATTCGAAAAATGCTTCGGTGCGAAGCACTTCTGAAATGCCTTCGGGAAATGCTTCGTCGCGAAGTAAAATAAAATTGCCCTCCAAAGCAGAATTCAGTCGAAGCGAAAATCGGCCGAAGAAGAATTTAGGCATGCAAATCGAGGCATTTATTATTCAAGCGTGGGAGTAGTTGGAGTGTTCGGTGATTTGTCAGAAAGCCATTTCGGAATTTATTTCTTATCAATCGGTTGGTGGATTTATCCCGCTTTCTATCCTCATCCCCTACATATAAATTCTAGGCCATTTTGTCATTTTGTATTCAAGGAGGATAGAGGTTGGAGCAGAGTAGCAGAGAGCAATAGTGAGCAGAGGGGCAGCCACGGAGCTAGGGTTTCAACCAGTAGAATAGTAGAAGGGTGAAACTAGTAGTTTCCAACAGCCGGAGAGTGGAGCAGCATCCTCTAGATAAAACCCATGTTTTTATCCTGCAAATGTTTATATTGCAGAAGTTTGTATTCGCTTTAGAAGGAAGCCTTTTGTAATCCGACATTATTTTTAATATATAATATCTTATTCTGCAAATTCAGGTCTCTGCATATTCGTTCTCGATCTCGAAGTATTGTTTTGTCCATAGACATTTCTCAACTAGGGTTTGCCCCGAAGTGGCAAAACACCCGCTCAATCCAAAAGGGAGATTTGTTTATTTATTTGTGCTGAAGCGTATTTCGGGACTCTGTCTTCCCGAAGTAGATTCCAACAGCCATTTCGTAGAAGCTGTCAAAGTTGTTGAAGACTGCAGTGCTTCGCAGGTTTCCCTTCCGAAGCAATCACTTTGGTTGGAAAATTCCCAAAGTGATTCTACTTCAGAAGTTTTTCCCCCGAAGTGTTTACTTCGGGAACTATTTTCCCGAAGTAGTTTCACTTCGGCGTATTATTTTCGAAGTAGTTTTACTTCGACAAAATATCCCCTGAAGTATTTACTTCGGGAGCATCTCTGCCGAAACTCCTCCCTCGTGTAAGAATTCCTTGAAGTATTTTATTGACGCGATTTAAATTGCGATTTAAATTTTATTCCCTCTGAAGCTCTCTCCTTCGCTGAAAATCGTCGAAGCGTTTGCCGTGACAAGATTTAATTACGAAATAATTATATTTTATTTTCTTCAAATTGGTATCAGATCCTATGGTGCCATGATGCAGATATAGAAGCATGACTTTCGAAAGAAATTCCCTGCAGTTGCAGATCCTACGATTTAACGACAAGAACTACGATTACTGGAGCATCCAAATGAAGATCCTCTTTGGGTCTCAAGATTTGTGGAACTTGGTCAAGAATGGGTACCCGAAACTAGCAGATGCAGTAGCGTTGGCCACCCTCTCCCAAGCTGACAAAGACCTTATGAAGGAGAACAAGAAGAAAGACCAAAAAGCCCTGTTCTATATCATGCAAGCGGTTGAGGAGACCATCTTCCCATGGATTGCATCAGCCACCAAGGCCAAGCAGGCCTGGGAAATATTGGTAAGTTCATACCAGGGCACCAACAAAGTGAAGTTGGTGAAACTACAGATGCTCAAGAGGGAGTTCAAGAACCTGCAGATGAGTGAGTTTGAGTCGATGAGCGATTTCTTCACCCGGAAAACAGATGTCATCAACCAGATGTGGTTGAATGACGAGATTGTGTAGAATCAAAGGATCGTGGAGAAAATTCTACGGAGTTTCCTAGCGAAGTTTGATTCTATGGTAATTGCAATAGAGGAGTCAAGGGATCTGACAATCCTCTCTATAGATGAACTGATGGGTTCTCTGCAGACACATGAGCAGAGGTTGAGCCGCTCAACTTAGTCCTCTCTGGAGCAAGCGTTTAAGGTGCATGTCTCAGTCCGAGACAATAGTAGACAAGACTCCCACCAAGGCGCCTCTAGTTCTCAAGGTGGAAGAGGCAAGAGCAGGCGTGGGAGAAGTAAAAAGCAAGGAGGGAGATCAAACCCTCATGTCAGTGAGACCAGCTGCAACTTTCATCAGCAAGGAGGAAGAGGCATTGGAAAAAACCAGCAAGGTAGCTCTCAACAGAAGGACATGTCAAAGGTCCAATGCTACTATTGCAAGAAGTTCGGTCATTACATCTCTCAGTGTAGAACGAGGATGGCGAACGAGAATCAGCAGCAAGCCCATTATACAGAGGAAGCTGGAAATGTGGCAGGAGGAAATGTGCTGCTGACTTGTAGTGTTGAGGAAGAGAGCAGGAAAAACATCTGGTATCTTGATAGTGGTTGTAGCAACCACATGACTGGGAACAGAGAGATGTTCTCACAATTGGACAAGTCAGTCCAGTCCGAAGTCAAGATGGGGAACAACAGCAAGGTTCCCGTTATGGGGAAAGGTAAAATCCTCATCCGCACCAGGCACGATAAACAAAAGAAGATCTGTGACGTCTATTATGTGTCTGGGTTGAAACACAATTTGCTAAGTGTTGGACAAGTCGTCCAGAAGGGACACACTGTGTAGTTCAAATATGGTTTCTGTTCAATCAGAGACAAAGTGCATGGACAAATCGCAATGGTGTCCATGACAAAAAAAAAAATTTCACTGCAGATTCAGAATGAATATTTAATGTCTCTAAGTGTAGTTGTGAAGGATGCTACTTGGTTGTGGCATCTCAGATTCGGTCACTTGAGTTTCAATGGCCTAAATTTGCTGCACAAGAAGTAGATGGTGAAGGGTTTACCCCTTATTGAGCAACCAAACCAAGTTTGTGAAGGTTGCCTGGTTGGCAAGCAGCATAGGGATGCATTCCCTGTTGGACAGTCTTGGAGAGCATCATGACCATTGGAGCTGGTGCACTCAGACATTTGCGGTCCGATGCAAACCACCACGTTTACCGGCAACAAATACTTCCTGACATTCATTGATGACTTTAGTCGAAAGACATGGGTTTATCCCATCAAGCTGAAGTCAGAGGCATTTGCGAAGTTTAGGGAGTTCAAGGCTCTGGTTGAGAAACAGAGCGGGCATTATGTGAAGACTCTCAGGATAGATGGAGGTGGAGAATACATCTCCAATGAATTTCACAACTTCTACAAGCAGCATGGAATTCGAAGGCAGTTCACTACTAGATACACACTGCAACAGAATGGTGTAGCTGAGAGAAAGAACAAAACTATCATGGAGATGGCACGGAGCATGCTGAAGGCAAAAAATTTGCCACATGAGTTCTAGGTAGAAGCTGTAAGTTGTGCAGTTTATTTGTTGAACCGATGTCCCACCAAGAGTGTGAGGGACAAAATTCCAAAGGAAGCCTAGAGCAATCTGAAGCCAAGTGTGGCTCATTTGCGAGTTTTTGGGTGCATAGCATATGCACATGTTCTAGATGAGAAAATATGGAAGCTAGATGACAAATCTAAAAAATGCATCTTCACAGGGTACAACGAACAAGCAAAGGCATACAGGCTGTACAATCCAATGACAAAGAAACTTGTCATCAGTCGATATGTGAAGTTCTTGGAGAACGAAGCCTGGAATCGGAAGTCAAAGACTTGTGAGCCTGAACCGGCAACTGTTGAACCTATAAACTTGGAGGAAGAATGTGTACAACCACCTATACCTTCAAGCAGCAACAGTGGTGCCAGCAACAACACACCCTCATCATCCTAGTCACCTCCACTTGCAAGCAGAATTCAAAATTTGAGGACACCTGTGAAGACTCGGAGCTTGCAAGATATTTATGAGGTAACCCGTAATCATTTAGATGAAGAATATTCTGACTTTGCCTTATTTACTGAATGTGATCCAGTGGAATTTGAAGAGGCAAGTCAGAATCGAACATGGGTAAAAGCGATGGATGAGGAGATAGCAGCCATCGAGAAGAATGAGACATGGCAGCTGGCTAATCTTCTAGCAGGAAAGAAGACCATCGGGGTCAAGTGGGTGTATAAAACAAAGTTCAATGCCCAAGGAGAAGTTGACAGGCATAAGGCCGATTAGTGGCGAAAGGCTACAAGCAGAAGTCAGGAGTTGACTATCATGAGGTGTATGCACTTGTAGCCCGACTTGACATAGTTAGAATGATTTTGGCACTAGCAGCTCAGAAAGGCTAGAGTGTGTACCAGATGGATGTCAAGTCTGCCTTCCTGAACGGAGTGTTGGAAGAAGAGGTCTACATAGACCAGCCACCCGGTTATGAAATACAAGGACAAGAAGACAAGGTCCTGAAGCTGAAGAAGGTCATGTAAGGGTTTAAGCAAGCACCCCGGGCATGGTACAACCGGATTGATGGCTATTTTTAGGAGAATGGGTTTCACAAATGCCCATATGAACACTCCCTGTATCTAAAAACAAATGAAGCAGGAGAGTTGATAATATTCTGCTTGTATGTAGACGATCTAATATATACTAGCAATAGCAACAACCTATTTGCGCAGTTCAGAACAGCCATGAAGACCGAGTTTGAAATGACAGACATGGGGCTGATGAAATTATTTCTTGGTATTGAAGTTGACCAATCAACAGATGGCATCTTCATTTCTCAGGGCAAGTATGCAAAGGATGTCCTAAAGTGTTTCAAGATGGAGGACAACAAGCCTGCCATCACCCCGATAGCCACTGGTTTGAAGTTGAGCAAGAAAGACAACAACAGAAGCGTTGATCCAACTCTCTACAAAAGGTTAGTTGGAAGCCTGATGTACTTGACTGCAACTTGACCGGTTCTGATGTTCAGAGTCAATCTGATTAGCCATTTTATGGAGACTTTGAAAGACACTCACTGGCAAGCAGGCAAGAGAATCCTGCGATATGTCAATGGCACAAGGAACCACGAAATTCACTATGCCAGACAAGACCAGCTTGAGTTGATTGGCTACACCGAAAGTGATTGGGCCGGTAGCGTAGATGACCGGAAGAGCACTTCGGGATATGCCTTCCATTTTGGATCCGAAGTTGTCTCTTGGTCCTCAAAGAAGCAACCAATAGTTGCCTTATCTACAGTAGAAGCAGAGTACGTTGTTGCCACCTCAGCCGCCTGCCAGGCAGTTTGGCTGAGAAGAGTTTTGTGTGAACTACATCATCCGCCCAAAGCAACAACAACAATATTTTGCGATAATAACTCTGCCATCGTGCTCTCGAAGGACCCAGTCTTCCATGGCCGGACAAAGCACATAGACATCCGGTATCATTTCATCAGAGAGCTGGTGAAATTCGGCGAAGTGCAGTTGCAGTTTTACAGGTCAAAGGAGCAGCTAGCTGACATCTCCACAAAACCCTTGAAGGAGGACTTTGCCAGATTGCAAGAAATGCTGGGCGTCAGAGAACTCGTGAAGTTCAATTTAAAGGAGGGTGTTAGAAAAATTAAATTAATCTTCATGCCCAAAAATGCTTTGGCTCGAAGCACTTCCGAATTGCATTCAAAAAATGCTTCGGTGCGAAGCACTTCCGAAACGCATTCGAAAAATGCTTCGGCGCGAAGCACTTCCGAAATGCCTTCGGGAAATGCTTCGCCGCGAAGTAAATTAAAATTGTCCTCCGAAGCAGAATTCAGCCGAAGAGGAAATCGGTCGAAGAAGAATTTAGGCATGCAAATCGAGGCATTTATTGTTCAAGCATGGGAGTAGTTGGAGTGTTCGACGATTTGTCAGAAAGCCATTTCGGCATTTATTTCTTGTCAGTCGGTTGGTGGATTTATCCCGCCTTCTGTCCTCATCCCCCGCCTATAAATACTGGGCCATTTTGTCATTTTGTATGTGAGGAGGATAGAGGTTGGAGCAGAGCAGCAGAGAGCAATAGCGAGCAGAGGGGCAGCCGCAGAGCTAGGGTTTCAACCAGCAGAATAGCAGAAGGGTGAAACCAGCAGTTGCCAACAGCCGAAGAGTGGAGCAGCAGCCTCCAGATAAAACCCGTGTTTTTATCCTGCAAATGTTTATCTTGCAGAAGTTTGTATTCGCTTCAGAAGGAAGCCTTTTGTAATCCGGCATTATTTTTAATATATAATATACTTATTCTGCAAATTCGGGTCTCCGCATATTCGTTCTCGATCTCGAAGTATTGTTTTTTCCGTAGACATTTCTCAAGTAGGGTTTGCCCCGAAGTGGCAAAACACCTGCTCAATCCAGAAGGCGGACTTGTTTATTTATTTGTGTCGAAGCGTATTCCGGGACTTTGTCTTCCCGAAGTAGATTCCAGCAGCCATTTCACGGAAGCTGTCAAAGTTGTTGAAGACTGCAGTGCTTCGCAGCTTTCCCGTCCGAAGCAATCACTTCGGCTGGAAAATTCCCGAAGTGATTCTACTTCGGAAGTTTTTCCCCTGAAGTGTTTACTTCGGGAACTATTTTCCCGAAGTAGTTTCACTTCGGCATATTATTTCCGAAGTAGTTTTACTTCGGCAAAATATCCCTGAAGTATTTACTTCGGGAGCATTTCCGCCGAAGCTCCTCCCTCGCGTAAGAAATCCCCGAAGTATTTTATTGACGCGATTTAAATCGCGATTTAAATTTTATTCCCTCCGAAGCTCTCTCCTTCGCTGAAAATCGCCGAAGCGTTTGCCGTGACGCGATTTAATTGCGAAATAATTATATTTTATTTCCTTCACGATGACCACGGATTCTTTGTACACCACAGACTTTATAATTTCAAATACCATCAACCAAATACCTTGACAGAAAACTTTGGTTGTAAAGAGGTCAAGTGGATACTAGACCGGCAGTAGTATCCTCTCACCTATCTTGGAGAGGGAAGGGAGCTGCTGCATTCGTTTGCGGATGACTGGGCCAACTGCAAGCCCATACTATCTTCAGAAGGGAATGGAAAAGGAGACATGTTAAGCACTTGACAATATGAAGAGTCGATTGAGCTAAGTAATCGAAGAGCTTCTTTCACTTCATTCACTACTTCACTCATGCCGGGCCAGCTCCGCTACAAATCATGGCCAGCTCCGCTACCTTCCACATGGCACCCATGTGACAGTTCCTTCCTGCCCTTACATCCAGTATGCTCTCTATGTCCCCTTGTGAAATCAGAGCC
The DNA here is from genome assembly GCA_028583015.1 of Wollemia nobilis. Taxonomy (NCBI): domain Eukaryota; kingdom Viridiplantae; phylum Streptophyta; class Pinopsida; order Araucariales; family Araucariaceae; genus Wollemia; species Wollemia nobilis. The sequence continues at coordinate 532,315 of JAQPPZ010017051.1, forward strand.
CTTGACTGCAATCCCAACCACATTAAAACATCAAATAACCGACGAATTAACTTCGTGAATAATAAGGGCGGCCATGCTTACCCACGATACGATGTGACTTTGTTCGCCTGAAATATTTGTATCCACCGGCCTTCTTCCAGATATGATCTCTAATAGTACAACGCCGAAGCTATATACGTCACTTTTTTCTGTCAAATTATGAGTGACGGTATATCTGTTCAAGACCAACAGTATAAGTAAATGTGTATTATGAGAATGTGAATAATGGGAAAGAAGGGGAATTTTTAATTTACTGAGGATCAAGGTAGCCAAATGTGCCCTTGACGTCCGTTGAGACATGACTTGCTTCACTCGACGGTCCAACTCTTGACAGCCCAAAATCTGCTATTTTTGCTTCCATATTTTCACTTAATAATATATTTGCTGTTTTGATGTCTCTGTGAATTATTTGAGGTTTGCACCCGCTATGCAAGTACTCCAGCCCTGAGACAATCAAAACAACAGATTTGTCTTTTGCTCACACATTTCAATTTTATGAATAATTGCTATGAATTTACCTTGAGCCGCACTTAAGGCAATGTTAAGCCTTGCTTCCCAGTCGAGATACTGCTTAGGTGGAAATGATTCTGGAAATATAAAGGCATATATTGTTAGATGATTAAGGAAACGGAATACAAAGAGCAATAAAGTAGGAACAGAAGGATGGCATACCATGCAATAGTTGACGCAAATTTCCCTGGGCCATGTATTCATAAATCAATATTTGGTACTCTCCTTCACAGCAATAGCCCACCAGAGAGACAAGATTTTTATGATGTACTCTGGAAAGCAAAGAAACCTGCAAGTATAATTTTCTTTGTTGAGCCCGTAAATTAGTTGCTAAATTTTCCTTCATCGGTTGTATTGTTAAAAATCTGAAGCCCTAATTAGTTAGGGAGAACACAAACCTCCGTTGTGAATTCCTGCGCTCCTTGTTTGGATGTTTCAGACCGTACTTTGACCGCCACCTCCTGCCCATTCTGTAAACGGCCATAGTATACGAGTCCGAATCCCCCTCGCCCGATTTGCCTACCAAATTCATTGGTCATTTCTTTGACCTCCTTATAACTATATTCTCTGGTCCGCGGTTCTGCAAAGTCCTTAGGTATTGCAGGGCCAGGAAGGAGGGATTCTGCAGCATGAATGCACTTTCATTACTGTAAATGATGACATCCAACTGGTGGTGTTATAAGAAACTAGAGAACCAAAAGCAAATTCATACTGGCCTGCAGCCTCGCTGTTTCTGCACCTTCTGCGAACAAATAGTGCCGTGGCGCATAAGAGGAGAACCAATGCTATGGCCCCACCTATTGTCAAACCGACTATTAAACCTTTGCCAATGGATTTACTGGCTCGAGGGCACCCATTTTCTCTTGAGGATTTCCAGAAAGTCTATAAAAATAAAACAAATGAATCCAAACATCCAATCCTTCAAAAACATGTTAGGTTTCAACACAATAGGGATTAAAATGAAACCTTAGGACTATGTTTTTGTTGCTTGCGAAAGCTGCCGGCACTGTTCCGGTCAGATTGTTATTCTCTAAATTCCTGAAATAAGGTACATCTCACAATAGCGCACACGGGGTGATATAAAGGTTCTTCATTCTCACCAATCTGTTCCAGGAAATGCATTAGTATTATTTTGAATGATTTATGAAGTGACATATATTAACTCCATTTATGCATCTAAAATCAATTATCCTTTTTCTCTCTACTATCTTTGCTACTAAAATAAGATACGATTATAATCCCGCAACATAAATTACATTATGTTGTAGAAAATTTGAAAAATATTTAATAGGTCTTACACAGCCATATCTATGTATGTGATAGAATTTTTTATTTGTAAATTTCATCCTATAAGTTACTTCAAGACAATCAAACCATTATAGATTTCCTATCATGTAATGACTTACACCAGAATCGATATACCAAATATCCTTTTTATTTTGACTTATGAATTTTTTTGGATTTGAAGTGATTTTGCATCTTGATATGGTATATTGTATGGATTCTGATCTTGAGCCCTCTTGTAGTGTGCATTGTGATGAAATATCCCTCTTATGGATTCTGATCTTGAGCCCTCTTGTAGTGTGCATTGTGACGAAATATCCCTCTTATTATTTCTTCCATGATATGATTCCTTTAAATATTTAGTATTTTAAGAATACTTTTGATAGAGCCCTTGAATAAGTCTACCTTATGACTTCCTAGTTTAGAGTATGTGAATTAATTTGATAAACCTTTCCAAGATTTAGGTTTTTTAGGATCCTTATGTCTCCCTAGTGATTAGCAAGTAGTAGTTCACCTTTTTAATTGATTTGGATGAGCATCTTATTTAGGTTCTTCTTCTTCTTCATTAATTTTTAGATGGCCAAGTAGTGCGGAGTTTTGTTGTCCTCTAACTCTTTTAATTTTAAACTTTATATTTCTTATTTTACTTTTATGATATAAAGGTTCTTCATTATCATCAATCTGTTCCTCAAAAAATGCATTAGTATTATTTTGAATGATTTATAATGTGACACATATTATCTCCATTTATGCATCTGAAATCAATTATCCTTTTTCTTTCTACTATCTTTGCTACTAAAATAAGATATAATTATAATCCTGCACTATAAATTACATTATGTTGTAGAAAATTTGGAAAGGATTTAATAGGTCTTACACAACCATATCTATGTATGTGATAGAATTTTCTATTTGTAATTTTCATCCTATAATTATTAGTGACTTCAAGACAATCAAACCATTATAGATTTCCTATCATGCAATGAATTACACCAGAATCAATATACCAAATATCCTTTTATATTTTGACCTATGAATTTGTTTGGGTTTGAAGTGATTTTAAATCTTGATATAGTATATTTTATGAATTCTGATCTTGAGCCCTCTTGTAGTGTGCATTGTGATGAAATATCCCTCTTGTTATTTCTTCCATGATATGATTCCTTTAAATATTTAGTATTTTAAAAATCCTTTTGATAGAACTCTTGAATAAGTCTACCTTATGACTTCCTAGTTTAGTGTATGTGAATTAATTTGATAAAACCTTTCCAATATTTAGGTTTTGTAGGATCATTATGTCTCCCCAGTGATTAGCAAGTAGTAGTTCACCTTTTGAATTGATTTGGTAATGTATTGAGAATAATAATAATCAACTCCTATTTACCTTATTTATCCTATTGAACTATGCATATATCAATCTGATGAACTTCTCTATGGTTGGATTTATTTTATCTATTTAGTATGAGTATGAGACAATTATAAGTAAATAGTTCCAGCTCTTTTAAGTAATTAATGAACTTTCGTATTTATCCTTAACTTTAATAGATCAAATTTTTAAATTCTAATTTTTCTAATATTTTGATGTAGTATACCTTATATCTAACTATTTTGAAACTTTAGAAAATAATATTTAATTATCTAAAGTGGTAAACCTTATTTATCCTATTTTATTATTTGTAAATATTATGTTATTGGAATTTCAAGTAATAGAATTTGAAATGCTTTTCCAAAATAAACTTCATCCTTCAATTAGCTTTCTAGAACTTAATAGAATATCTAAGATTTTATCTCCTTATTCTTCCTATATGATTAATAAAACAACCTTAGGAATTGAATAACCTTTATAGAAAGCAATTAATGATATACTATGGCTTATACCTTTTAATAATGTTTTGCTCATTATTCACTATTCGATGTAGGTTTTGACTATGAATTTCAAAGTCTTCAATCCTTGGTATTTACGGTCCATGAGGTATGGTATCAAGTGCTACTTTGGGTGATGTTCTTGACATCCGTTAGACTACACTCTCTCCCTTCTTAATAAATTTTTGACTATGTAGCAAAAATCACCTTTTGCGTTCTCCTTATTGGTAGAGGTATTTAATAAATCTTACCTCCTTATGTAATGTATACCAAATGGCATATACATTTTTGCTTGAGCCTTTCTCTCCTTGCTAGATAGCACCAACCTATGAGGTACGTTAGAAAATATCACTCTTGGTAACATAAGAATTATTATAGAATCTATATACTTGAATGATGACTAAATTCTATCATTTTGTGTAGAGCGTTACTTAGATGTTCCTCTTCCTTTTCAGGTGTTATGAACAAAGGTATTATGAAAGACTCTAGTGAGTCTTATTTGGTCCTTGAGTCTTGCACCAAGTGGCATGGTGTTTCTTTGCTCAAGATGGTAGGTTGACATCTTCAACCTTGCATGTAGCTAAACCCTTTTGTTTTCTTATTAGCCCAACATTTCTTGCTAACTATTATTTTTTTGCTCAATGCTTTCTTGCTTAGCTTTCTTTAACTAATGGTGACTCTTTCTATAACTTATTGCTTAGATTTCACTAGCTAATGTTGGCTCTCCAACATTTCTTTCTTATATTCCTCTACCTAATAGTGGTATTCTCCAGCACAGGTGTTTCCAAGGTGCTTCACTCCTTATGGTTTGAAGGCATTTGTTTTAGCCCTAATTGTTTTATTCTTCCAAAATTTTGACAATATTTTCTTGGGTAATAAGCTCCATACTTGCACCTTATTTTTACTATTTTTTGTTATACAAATATTGTGTTAGACTTACCTTGTTGATATGGTTACGTTTGTCCAAATCAATCTCCTTGTGATGTAGATTGAATTAAACATAAATGTTTCTTAATATGACAACAATCGACACTAAATTGCATAGCTCAAATGTTGGTTTGATGAGCATTTTTTTGGCTCTCTCATTTACTTTAACATGGTTGCTTGAAGACTATGTTTTTTTATCTTTTGTAATACCTTTTGGAGGCTAAAAATTGTTTCCTTCATGGCTATCTTTGAAAGAACAAGAATGGTGCTTCTCTTGTAACATGAACATCCCTATAATAGATAAGATAGAACACCTTAACTTACACCAAATGTGTTTTGTGTGGAAAGGCAGAGGAGACCTTGAATCACCTCTTTTTTGGGTGTTCTTTTGCTAAAGACATATGGATCAATTGGTGGATACAAATGAGACAACATTGGGAAGTTTTTGAGAGCCAGGAAAGCTTTTATGAGAAATGGAAACAGTGCAGCTTTAAGACTAAAACAATGAAAATTGCATGGAAACTAGGACCTAGCTTCATATGGTGGCAGTTATGGCTAGAACGAAATGCATGCATATTTAGATCAGAGCACAGAACAAGGGAGCAAGTATGGGAGAGTATTATGAGCAAGGTAACAGAAACACTATTTATCAGATTACAGGAGGAAACAAATATAAAAATGGAGGAAGTGATTATTCTACGGAGCCTTGGAATAACTGTAACAGAGAAACAACTTAAGGATGGGTACACAGGTGTGATACCCTTGAATAACATAGAGTGGAGACCACCTCCTAAAGAGTGGGTGAAGGCAAACACAGATGGGGCTTCTACTAAAAATCCTGGGAAAGCTGGTTTTGGTATTATCATGCGAAATTGGAAAGGAGAACAGGTGTATTGGAGAGCAGAAGGCATGGGGGAGGCAACTAATAATGAAGCGAAAGGATAGGCGATCTTGTCAACATTAGTGATAGCTACAAATCTACAGTTACATAAGTTGTGGATAGAGATAGACTCTCAGGTATGGGCTGGAATACTAGATCCAATAAGGCCCTTTCAGGTGCTAGGAATTGGAGAGAAGGAAGGTGGAAGCAGTCCAGAAGATCTGGCAAGTTTTTCAAGATGTTTTTATTACACATATAAAGCGAGAGGGAAATAGGGTGGCAGACTATTTAGAAAAATGGGGAAAAGATCTGGAGAAAGGGCAATATGTGGACTCTCAGATGGAAAATCAGATAAGCTTGTGCCAAAGAATCCAAGGGATGCAGGAGGTGATACAAGAAGATAGTAGAACAAGAAGAGTAGACAGTGAGTCTAATGAATCTATCATAGTTAGGCCACAAAGCAACACAACATGAAGATAAATGGATAGTTTACGAAATTCAGATAAATTGGATAAACTGGAATTCAGCTATGGTAGTGCCGAGGGTATGGATATCTGCATTATGTAAGGTAATGTTTTATGGGTAATTTTTGAGCTAGGAGGGATTGGAGGAGGATTTTTTGTCTCCCTTGATGTCTGTCCAGTTCATTTTACCTTGTAATACAACTTCTATAAATATAACATATTTTTCATTTTTTCAAAAAACTTACACCAAATTTTTAGGCCATATATATTCTTCTCCAAGTTTCTAACTTCTTTGATGAAATGACTTCTTGAGGGTAGATAGTGATCTAATAACACTAACGTCTAAATCACTTGCTTGAATATTTTACACTAACAAATTCAAGCAACTAATATACCCTTATCTTGGTGACTTTATTTCACCAATATATGTTGCAAATTTTGTGTGCTCAATAGTGTCCTTTCACACTTCAACTTAATTCTGCTTGTGCATTAATTATCACCTTTGAACAATACTTAATGCACTTAAAAATATCTCTTAAGTATAACTAGTATAGTGCACTATTAATATCACCTTATTTATCCTCAAAATAAACTTGAAAGATGCACTAATAATAAGTCTTGAGTGCACTATAATCTCTACAATTTTAACTTAAAAATAATTTCTTCTTCTTGTTGAAATATAGCTAATCTCCTATTTAATGTGTAGGTATTAACCTTAAAAAAAATTATCTTCTGCACTCCCTTGAAGATTATAATATGCAACCTTCTCTTTGCAATTTTTTAAACTCTAATATGGTGCTTAACTAATCTTAATAATGAACCAAAAATTTAAAGTTCAACTAATGATTTTTTTTGCACCAAAGTTGCTTACCTTACCAAAATTTGTAGATGAAGGATTGCAAGGTGATTAGATTTACTTTATTGTTGCCTTTACTGGATGAATATGAAATTATTCTTGACTATTAAAAATTGTTTTTTAGCCCACTTATTTGTAGCTTTGAAACCCTCTAACCTGTTTCCATGAATCTGTAGAATGGGAATTTAATTATCCTTCATAATGTACTCTATAAATCTAAATTTTTGCAGCTAGTACTACCATCCTGATTGTTGTTTTATTGCTGACCTCAAATATAAAAATTTTATATTGCAAAGTAGTTAATCTCTCCACTAAAATGTTGTTCTTCATTTTCAAGAAATTGGTAGGGATATCCTACAACTCGTAATTGAGATTTTCCTTCAAGATCCCTTCAATGTTTTGTTGTAGAAACTAGCATATCTCATTTCTTTGAATAAGCATTGTAGCCTTCAAAGGAAATATTAAAACCTCTGAGGTTTGGTAGTAATGTTTGGATTATTTCTCCTTCACACTCCTTGTAAAATTCTAATTTCAATCTAGGCCTTCTTCTCAAGAATCTAAAAGTCTTGATGTCTTCAAAAATCTCCTTCAAGACTTGGTAAGCTTCTTGCCAAACCCTTATTCCTTGGGCTTGTTTTCAGATGGTGATAATTATCCCAAGATTTTAATTTATTAGAAAAATTTTCTTGGTGGTAAATTTCTCCAATGAGTTCTCCTAGGAACTCCTTTAATGGTATTATTCAAATCTTCTTCATTGAGGCTCACCAAGCCTTTTCCTCGTTTGTACTTGAGACCTCTTGTCTAGGGTCTTCACTCTTGTAGCTTCTTTGGTCTTACAAATGAGACCTTTTCTTCAAAATTATACTATGAAATTTTTTCAATGAGATATCCCTCTTAGATCTCTAAAATTTGCTACGTCGGGAACATGACTTTTGCTAGTCCTTCTCCATCTCTTCAAAAATTGGAAGTTCTTCAATAGGACCTCTAGTATGTCTCTTAAAATTCTTAGGCTGATTTCTTCTACTCCTTCAAGGTGAAGTATTAAATATTAAATTAAGATCACTAATATCTAACCTTCATCAAGACTCTTCTCTGGAGTCTCTTTGCTCCACTATTTGCAGTCTTCAATGGAAATCACCAACCTCCAATTTTCTTCTAGATTGTTATTTGAAGTCTCTTTAATCTTATATTTGTATTCTTCAATGGAGATAACCAACCTCCAATATTCTCTTGGACTGTTCTCTAGAGTCTTTTATCTTAAATCTGTAATAATGCTCTCATTGCATTTTCTTCTTTTGGACTCTACAGGTTTGCAATATCTAGTAATGGGACATTTTCTTTAGGCCTCCAAATATTCCTTCTTCTATTTGTTGCTTTGGGTTTTAGATTGATTCCAAAGAAGATACTATTCCTAGCTATTTTGTAGGAAGCTTCCTAATTTTCTTTGAATCTTCTTTTCCTTGGAACAAATTATTAGGTTTGAAATGGAATATACTCTAAATAAAAAAATGATGAATTTTCACTAGTTGATTTGTTAATCTAGTGGTATTAATGCTAATTCCTAGTCTTCACAAGTTTTTTTATAACCCTTTGGAAAGACTCTGGCCAAATGTAATCTCAATTTTTTTGTAAATAAGATTTTTGGATTTTTCTCAATCTCGCTTGTGGCTCTCCCTATTTCCTATCGATATATCGTGTGCTTTGATACCACTGTTAGCTTTTGATGAGTATATAATATAGGAAATATAACTACAATATGTAAGATACACGATCTAACATATCTATATGATAATAGCCCTATAATAAGGAGGAACATGATAAGATAAAATTTTGCACTAACTCATAATTATGCCATTAATGAAAGCTTACAAAAATTACATAATGCAATATAACTATGCACTCTCTATCTTCTCTCCACTTTACTTCACTCACTATAAGACATATATATAGGAATTTAAGGTCCTTGGACCTCACTCTACATTTGACTCTATCCTATGACTCATGTACATGTGGACTACATGTACATTTACATCATTGCACATTCTAATACTTGTGTATTTATTACATGTTGAAGTAACTACATAATGTTACTCTAAAGTAATCTCCTAATCTAGTAATGTACCAAAGGTGGTACATTGATACGTACCTAAATAATTTAATATACTCTAACAAAAGTACCCCAAAGACCTATAAAACAAGGTGAATCATGATTACCATATTTTAAAAAGTAGAAATGTTGGCTAAATATAATAAATAAGATAGAAAGCAAAACAATTGTAGAATTATACAATTATAGATAAAAGTGTTAATCATGATTACACACAAAAAGGGGTGACTGTAGTCTTATCCAATTGGGGGTGATATTGGAGTCAACCAACACTATTTTCTAGAAACCAATGATAGTAGTCATTATAAAAAATACACTTTTTTAAGACTAATATTCCTCTAAGAATGACTAACAGGGAGATACCAAACATGGGAGGCACTAAAGCTAAGGATGTGGTTAGGGATGACACAACATTGATAAATGTATGAGTAGGGAAACTAAGGCAAGAAGTAACAATTGGGTAGGAGATGATTCCATTTGGAATAAAATGGATCCACCATGGATGCAAGGGTAGCTCAAAAAATACATAATAGTAGAGGTAAGAATGCTCTTGATATAGATAAGGCTAGGGAGTCTGATAGATAAACCTTACGTCTATCTCCAACAAGTTTTTTATTACAATTTTATGCTCTTATAAAGCATGAAAACCAACACCATTATGTGGTATCCTAATATATATGAGCATATAATAACCAAAATTACATTAGAATAAGTATAATATAATATTGGACTATCATGATAGGAGAGATTTCATGGATCACTACTACATAGAAAAATTGATTGATACTAGTGGAGTGGGTGACTGATAAGTGTAGGATGGACATGCAATAAATTATTCTGTTGGATTATATTTTCCATGCTAGTTGGATACTACTTGTGAGATATGGAAATATCCTCTTATTTTCTTTTGTATATCACAAAGTCATGAACAAGATCCCCACCATTTATTTGATCTAAAATTGAAGATCATAAGGGATTGAACTAGATTATTTATATTAGGAAGAATTTCACTATGTACCACCCACCATATCTACCACTCAACACAACACAATGATATTTAGGCTAGAATATGGGTGCATGCATAGTGGGAATGCTGCCTCAAGTACCTCCCTTGATAAACATCCCATATCATCAAATCCTATGTATGTTGTTACACCATTTAAGCTAAACTAGACATGGGGATTGTCATCAGTTGGATATTATGTAGTTGATGGTTTTACTATAAAACCATCACTATGAGGTTGTAGATTCAGACAAGATAAAATAAATTTCATGATAGCTTAGATATCCACAACTAAAGAGGTCACTCCCTCTCTCAGTTCCACATTAGAGATATAGATAGGAGAAGAATATAGAAAAAGCTAGTAAATTACTCTTGCATGTGCACCCCAATATAGAGTAGTAGAGGCCTATAGTGGTAGTGATGTTTATTTAGGGAAGGAGGTTGCAAAGGAGGTAGTAACCAAGGACATCATTACTTTAGATGAAGGGCATCATTAATGAAACTAGAATAAGACTCAAACAAGAGTGTTGCAATAGAAAATATAATCATGCATGAAGTTTACATAAATATTGTTGATCTAGAGAACAATTCCTATGAGAATCATAGGAGATGAATCAAAAATTAAATTATTTCCTATAGATCAACCAATCCCAAGATTAGCTTAGTATTTATGTCTTTTTTATTTCATACATATCTAGAGTTATATTATCTTGTTTGATTATGATACATATGATATATAATGATTTAAAAATATGGTTTCCAGTGTAGAGATGATCCATGGGTGGTGAGAGCTAATAAATGAATTCCATAGTCATATTAGGTGATTATGTAGACTTTGACATATTAGCATTGGTGTAATTATACTTTGGATTTATTTTTTAGCATCTAATTAATTTGTGTAATCAAATTCAATTCTTATCAAATTCTTAAATTGTTATAACACCTTAAAAAAATCATGATATAATATTATACATTGATATATATCAAATAATTAATTACAGTATATGGACATTAAAGTAACACAAAAATTACTTAAAATGATATATCAGGAAGATATGATTCGTTCGATTGGGAATAGAATCAGCATATGCCAACATAATTTGGTACCGTTGGTTTCGTGCAACACTTTGCCTCTGCTACTTCCGTAGGATAAGGAGATTCTTGACTCTTTCAGAGGAGGAGAGACAAGAGAAATATTCAGATTCGAGAAGCAAATAGTGATAATGATATAGTTGGTTGACACGAATAGCTAAATTAGTTTACTGTTACTCCATTGTTAGGTTTGACGAGTACACCTGAAACAAGAACGTGTATGGTGGACTGGACTAGGTTGAGAATTATCTGGTCTAATTCCCATGAATCCGTACAACCCTCAAGCCTCAAGACTGAGAGAAGGGATGGAAAGGCCGTTGAAATTGAAATATTCAATTTTGCTCTAGTATTTATATACTTACCTACTAATGGTATGGTTGTATCATCCCATCAGTATTCCAAAGCAAACCATTTGCAAGAGGTCTCAAATATAAGATAACTTTGATTTAAGCAACCATTTATTAGAGCTGCTGAAACACAATAATTTTACTATAACAAAAATAAAGCATAGCGGTTGACAATTAAGTGTGTTTGTGGGAAAAACAATATTTTCCAGACAATTACAATAATTAATACAATATATACCTTAATATGTAAATGGAATATGAGCTCTTCTCTCTTACTTCCTTCATTATTTTTTTTTTTTGAATTTGGATGAGCATCTTTTTTAGGTTCTTCTTCTTCTTTAGTTTGTATATGGCCAAGTAGTGCGGAGATTTAGTGTCCTCTCACTCTTTTAATTTTAAACCTTCCATTTCTTATTTTACTTTTATGCTATAAATGTTCTTCATTCTCACCAATTTGTTCCTCAGGAAATGCATTAGTATTATTTTGAATGATTTATAATGTGATACACATTAACTCCATTTATGCATTTGAAATAAATTATCTTTTTTCTCTCTACTATATTTGCTACTAAAATAAGATATGATTATAATCCTACAACATAAATTACATTATGTTGTAGAAAATTTGGAAAATATTTAATAGGTCTTACATAACCATATCTATGTATGTGATAGAATTTTCTATTTGTAATTTTCATCCTATAATTATTAGTGACTTCAAGAAAATCAAACCATTATAGATTTACTATCATGTAATGACTTACACCAGAATAAATACACCAAATATGCTTTTTATTTTGACCTATGAATTTGTTTGGGTTTGAAGTAATTTTGCATCTTGATATGGTATATTGTACGAATTTTGATCTTGAGCCATCTTGTAGTGTGCATTGTGATGAAATATCCCTGTTGTTATTTCTTCCATGATATGATTCCTTTAAATATTTAGTATTTTAAGAATAATTTTTATAGAGCCCTTGAATAAGTCTACCTTATGACTTCCTAGTTTAGAGTATGTGAATTAATTTGATAAAACCTTTCCAAGATTTAGGTTTTGTAGGATCCTTATGTCTCCCCAATGATTAGAAAATAGTAGTTCACATTTTGAATCGATTTGGTAATGTTTTGAGAATAATAATAATAAACTCCTATTCACCTTATTTCTCCTATTGAACTATGCATATATCAATCCGATGAAGTTCTGTATGGTTGGATTTATTTTATCTCTTTAGTATGAGTATGAGACAATTATAAGTAAATACTTCCAGCTCTTTTAAGTAATTAATGAACTTCCATATTTATACTTAACTTCAATAGATCAAATTTTTAAATTTTTATTTGTCTAATATTTTGATGTAGTATACCTTATATGTACCTATTTTGATACTTCAGAAAATAGTATTTAATTATCTAAAGTGGTAAACCTTATTTATCCTACTTAATTATTTGTAAATATTATGTTATTGGAATTTCAAGTAATAGAATTTGAAATGCTTTTCCAAAATAAACTTCACCCTTCAATTAGATTTCTAGAACTTAATAGAATATCTAAGATTTTATTTGCTTATTCTTCCTATATGATTAATAAAACAACCTTAGGAATTGAATAACCTTTATATAAAGCAATTAATGATATACTATGGCTTATACCTTTTAATAGTGTTTTGCTCGTTGTTCACTATTGGATTTAGGTTTTGACTATGAATTTCAATGTCTTCAATCCTTGGTCTTTACAGTCCATGGGGTATGGTATCAAGTGCTACTTTGGGTGATGTTCTTGACATCTGTTAGACTGCACTCTCTTCCTTCTTAATAATTTTTTGACTATGTAGCAAAAATCGTCTTCTACGTTATCCTTATTGGTTGAGGTATTTAATAAACCTTACCTCCTTATGTAATGTATACCAAATGGTATATACGTTTTTTCTCAAGCCTATCTCTCCTTGCTAGATGGAACCAACCTATGAGGTATATTAGAAAATATCACTCTTGGTAACATAAGCATTATTATAGCATCTACATACTTGAATTATGACTAAACTCTATCATTTTGTGTAGAGCGTTACTTAGGTGTTCCTCTTTCTTTTCAGGTGTTATGAACAAAGGTATTATGAAAGACTAGTGACTCTTGTGCCAAGTGGCACGATGTTTCTTTGCTCAAGATGGTAGGTGGACATCTTCAACCTTGCATGTAGCTAAACCCTTTTGTTTTCTTATTAGCCCAATGTTTCTTGCTAACTATTCTCTACCTAATAGTGGAATTCTCTAGCACATGTGGTTCCAATGTGCTTCACTCCTGATGGTCTGAAGGTATTTATTTTAGCCATAATTTTTTTCTTCTTCCAAGATTTTGATAATATTTTCTTGGGTAATAAGCTCCTTACTTGCACCTTAATTTTACTATTTTTTGTTATGCAAATATTGTGTTAGACTTACCTTGTTGATATGGTTATGTATGTCCATATCAGTCTCCTTGTGATGTAGATTGAATTAAACCACAAATGTTGCTTAATATGACACCAATCGAAACTGAATTGCATAGCTCGAATGTTGGTTTGATGAGCCTTTTCTTGGCTCTCTCCTTTACTTTAAAATGGTTGCTTGAAGACTATGTTTTTCTATCTATTGTAATACCTTTTGGAGGCTACATATTTTTTCCTTCTTGGATATCTTTGAAAGGAAAAGAATGGTACTTCTCTTCTAACGTAAACATCCCTATAATAGATAAGATAGAACACCTTAACTTGCACCAAAGTTTTAGGCCATATTTATAGAACACCTTAACTTGCACCAAAGTTTTAGGCCATATTTCTTCTTCTCCAAGTTTCTAACTTATTTGATGAAATGACTTTCTCGCAAACATATAGATGGGGCATTGGTATACTCTCGTGCTACTCCCACCTCGCCTCCTCCATTTCTTGCCTGATGTCTGATGTGATGATCGTGAGAGCTCTTTCTTAGAACTATTTTGTATACATATTCTCTTTATGTTATATTAGATTACATGGCTAACCCACGTACCAAACAGACTTGCAATGAAGACTGGTTGCTCCATGTCACTTAGATTATAATTTGATTGATATTGTTTACTTTCATATTACTCCATCGCCAACATATATACTTACATCATGATTATTATTATTGTGGAACTATTGTTATTGTTCTCATAGTTCCACTTGGTTATGATAAGAAGTTAACAGTTGAGAACTGCAATGGCTACTATGCAAAGAAACCATAATTTTAATTTAGTGTTCGTTTCATTGTTATTTTTATTTATTTTTCCATATTTTAAATAATTAATTAATCAATTAAGTTTTATATATTTATGATTAAAGTTTAATATAGTTGTATGGTTTAAATTCTAGATATTTTTTATAGATGAGATGTTAACATTTTAATAATTTGAAAAAGATGATTATCTTATGACAAGCAATGTAAGGAGATCAAAATTTTACCAAAACATTTATATCATATAATTTATATAAATTATTCTAATTTTAAAAAGTATATACAACAATTTTACTATAACAAAAATAAAGCATAGCGGTTGACAATAAAGTGTGTTTGTGGGAAAAACAATATATTCCACACAATTATAATAATTAATAAAATATATACCTTAATATGTAAATGGAATCAAGTTGCCTTGTAAATGGGTCCTCAAGCAACATTTTTAATATTTAACTACAAAGCCTCAAGTAGAGTCTCCTCATTTTTTTTGAAAGGAAATTGAAAACATGAGATTTCGAAAGCTAAAAGGGAATACTAAGATACGATGCAAATGAAACTAACTTGATGCTAAATCCTATGGAATGAGCATGTATGAAAGAAAACGAACATAATCGAATAAAAAAAAAATATAAAAGAGAATGTAGAAGCACATCCCTTTTTTTATTAATGTGATTGAGAACTCGGTTACAATCCATTTCCTCCCCTTTTGGGGGCTAGGAGTATCAACATTGTTTCATTTACAATCATATATCAATGATCCTTCTTTCGCGTGCCCACATGTAAAACGGGCGGGCCAAAGTGTTGCTGCCGCTTGTGTTGATGAGTCCTCGATCCTTGCTGCTCCTCCTGCATTCAAAGAAACAACAAAAAGAGTTAGTATCACTTGTGTTAAAATAAAGCATTCGATCCCTAAAAACCAATGTAAGATGCATGCATAAGATTAAGTAAATCAATGAACAAACTGATTCCAAATGATAATGTGTAGTAGTGATTTGGCAGCACTTCGTTGCTTAAAATATCCAAAACCGTCCTCTTTTTTTTTTGGTGAGAGAACTCTGCAATTTATAGAATTCCCAGGGTGCAGTTGTTATGGGCATGCAGGGATGCCAGTTGGTGTTCATGCTAGTGCGTGATGGGGGAAATTCTTCCTATCTGGCCTACCCATGCTTGTCTACGTGATAGTTCGCTAGTTGTCCACTTGCACGCATGCGAGGCAGGGAGCAGTAATTGATTGACTTCCACTACCATTTGTCTAATGTCCCTTTTCAATTGTTTAATGTCCACTTTCATTTATCTAGTGTCCACTTTCAATTGTTTAATGTCCACTTTTAATTTTCTAAAGGCCCACGTTTAATTTTTTAAAGGCCCATGTTTGCCATTATGATAATTGTCTAATGTCCATTTTTGTATTTTTATTAGAATGCCTATTGCCTCTTTTTCCGTGCGATATCAAAGAAGAAGTCAGGGCAAAGGCAGGAGTTGTCGTGATATCACGACATCGCAATATTGTGACACCAACGAAGAAGCCAGGGCGAAGGCAAGAGTTTTCGTGATATCGTGACACCAATGAAGAAGCCAGGTGAAGGCAGGAGTTGTCGCGATATCGCGACGTCGTGATATCGTGACATCACGATATCACGACACCAACAAAGAAGCCAGGCGAAGGCAAAATTTGTCGTGATATCGTGACACCAACGAAGAAGCCAGGCGAAGGCAAGAGTTGTCGTGATATCACGACATTACGATATCGTGACATTGCGATATCACGAGACCAACAAAGAAGCCAAGCAAAGGCAAAAGTTGTCACGATATCATGACGTTGCGATATCATGACGTCACGATATCGCGACACCAAAGAAGAAGCCAGGGTGAAGGCAGAAGGTTGTCGCGATATCACGACGTCACGATATCGCGACGTCGCAATATCACGATAGACAAACAAAACCATGGTGCAAAGGCAGAAGGTTGTCACGATATTGTGACGTCGTGATATTGTGACGTCGTGATATCATGACAAACAAACAAAACCATGGTGCATAGGTGGAATCGTGACGTCACGATATCACGACATAAAACAAAAAGAAAGATCACGACATGTCACGATATCACGACTAGAAGAAGGCAAATGGGAAATAGACACACGGACGGCCACGCACATAGAAAAAGAGGCAACAGTCATTCTGACAAAGCGATAGTTGTAGGTCATGGGCAATATGGATGAGACAACAGTTCAGAAGGACAGTCTGACAAAACAATGGTTGCAGGTCAAGGGTATCTTTAAATGCATGCTTTCATGGTAGATCAGGGTAGTGTGTGTTAATGCGATCAGTGTTTGCAGTCACGTAATCGGAGTGGTGACCCCCTCAAGCAACAAATTGATGAGGGAATGACTGCCATGAGAAAAGCGAGGAGTCGCTTGACCCAAGATGACTTAGGTGAGGGTGTCTTCAGATGTTTGTCCATTGAATGTGCAAGTAGTTTTCTGACTTTTGGACCTATTTTTGGTGGGTAAAAACCCTTTTGGTGATGCCATAATGGGGTGAAAGTGTCAACAATCCGTCGTCCCATGGAGCGGTCCGGCTATGGTAGCCTTCTTAGGGAGTAGAATAGCGACCATTTGTGCCTCGACATCAATTTTATATGCCAAGAGGTTAAGTGCAAGAGTACTGATGTCCGACAATTTTATTTCTTTTGTTTTTGTGTTGCATTTATTTGCTATTTTTGAGTGGGTTTTGACCCATTTTAGGATTCCATTTGGGGTTAAAATTGGCAAAAATCCGACCTCCCATGGAGCGGGATGGCTATGGTAGCCTTCTTAGGGAGTAGGATAGTGACAATGTAAACCCCGACATTAGTTTTGCTATGCCAAGAGGTTAAGTGCAAGAGCACTCTTGTCTAGCAATGTTTATTGTTGTGTTTTTGTGTTGCATTTTTGTGATGTTTTTGTTGTTTGGATTTTCTTGCTTTGTGTATATGTCATGATTTTATGTTATGCACAATGATTGATGTTGATGGATGCATGTTTATGGTTACGAATGCATATGGTATGATAAATGCGCATGTTGTTGATTTATATGATAAGTAATGGAATGGATGAAATGATTTGTTGATAACCTTACATTGGCACCATAGACTATACATGACTTATGGCTTTATGTACTGGGTGATTCTTTGTGGTAAATGCTTTTTGTGTATATATGTTGTTTTTTTTTTTGTATGGCGATATAGGAATGGATTATATGCAATGGTTGGCGTAGAATGTAGCTAGGTTTTTCTAAAATTTAGTTGTTATAACTAACTAGCCAAGACTGGACCGTTATCTTACAAGATGTCTGACCAAGGTATGAATCGCACTTGTTTTTGACCAAGTTATTTCGCATCCTTGTGTGTGCAATTGAGTTTGTTTATGTGGTATTTGTCAGGATACCACCAGTGCTAGATAGGCTTTCAACCAAACCTGTACTAAGGATCACCTAATTAGTTCCACTAACTCCTTTGTTGTATTTTGTCGAATTAATCTGTTTTGTGATCTAGGAGACCATAAGCTAGCTCATCCACATGCAAACATTGATTTGTACATAAGTAAATGTGACAGATATATCGTCGTGTGGGAGGTTTACCACCAGTGATCGAAAGGTTATCCACCAAACTGATACTGAGGTTCACCTCATGACCTTTTGAATGCTGAGAGTTCCAGGGATTCAAGTTTGACTCCCTTATTTTCTTCATTTGTATTGGGATACTTGCTCGTTTATAGTGATGAAAATCACGGTTTATTTTTGTTTTTTTCTTTTTGAGCAAGGGATTTGAATTTGGGAGTGATGAGAATCACTATTGCTTGTGGGATTTGACGTCAATGTTTGGAGTATTGACTTGTGCAAATTTTTGATGTTTTTGCAATGTTTTGAGGACTTGGGATTCTTGGGAATTGGGTAGGGAAGATTCTTGTCCTTTTGCCAACTCTCAGCATTCCTGGGGTCATTCACACACGGGGATGAGCGAGATAATATTTTCGTTGTTTGGTATCCTGAATTGCTTTACAGGTTTCATCCTTCATTGACACAACTTAGGAATTGTTTTTATGTGTTTTTGAATTTGTGATGGGATGCTACGTAACAAGGTGTATTTCAAGTAAAAATCTACCATTGTAACATTAGTTTGACTTTTGTATAGTTTTAGCTAGAAACCTAAAGACAGCTGAATGACGAAAACTCTAGATATGTTTAGATGACAACTGATTTATGATATGGTGAAATGGTTATTGGTGTTTATTTTGGTGTACTTTTGTTCAAAGTGGAAAATGTGAAAAGGTGGTGGTTTTTGCCAAGTAATGACAGTCTATGGTGCTTTTGCCTTGTGTGATCAACAAACATGGATGTGATGCCTAATGCCACTATATTTTCTTTTTTGTATTTTTGATTTTGGAATTATGCATGAAATTGAGATGTAGATTTTATTTGTTTGTTTTTGAATTTTTTTTTTTTTGAATTTTCTTAATCAAGTGATTGTGATAATCCTTGGAGCTTTTGAGGTTGAACAAGAGATTGCGATAATCCTTGGAGCTTTTTGGTGTGACCAAAGGGTTTGTAGGTACCTTTGGGGCATTTTGGGGTGACCAAGTGATTGTGATAATCCTTAGAGCTTTGGGGGTGACCAAGGGATTTAGGAATCCTTGGAGCTTTTTGGTTTGACCAAATGATTACGATAATCCTTGGGGCTTTTTGGTTTGACCAAGTGATTTTGATAATCCTTGGGGCTTTTTGGTTTGACCTAGTGATTGTGATAATCCTTGGGGCTTTTTGGGTTGACCAATTGATTGCGATAATTCTTAGAGCTTTAGGGGTGACCAAGGGATTTAGGAATCCTTGGAGCTTTTTGGTTTGACCAAGTGATTGCGATAATCCTTGGGGATTTTTGGTTTGACCAAGTGATTGTGATAATCCTCGAGGATTTTTGGTTTGACCAAGTGATTGTGATAATCCTTGGGATTTTTTGGTTTGACCAATCGATTGTGATAATCCTTGGGGCTTTTTGGTGACCAAGTGATTACGGTAATCCTTGGAGATTTTCAGGGGATAGATGTACCCCCAGCTTGATGATATTTGTGCTCCAAATTTGGCTCTGGAGGGATTGGCACGAATGGATTGGCCCTATGTACAGATAAAAGGACAGGGTCTATCTTTGGCACTATTGTTTCTATGAGGTCTCTGGGTAGAAGTTGGTCTCAATATGCCCAAAGTGGCGGATTCAACAGTTGGTTGCACTATGTTGGGTTAATGTGCCACTCATGCACTGGCCTTATGTTTAGCTGTTGAAGTGCATCATCCATATGCATGGGGTGTTGGTGTTGTCGCATGTGATTAATGTGGGCTATCTCAGTATCGTCTTTGTAATATTTGTAAAGAAACCAAAGGCCCTTGTTGGCTCCAAAAATTGCCTGCGACATGCTAGGCTCTTCTTGTTTGAGCAGGTTGATGTGGTCCCCATGGGGTTGTTCTACTTGTTACGGGGGGACCTGATTGCCTTGATGTGGTGCTTGCTCGGTTGGTGCTTCTAACGGGAATATTTCCATTAAGCTCTCTTGGTAGTCATCCATGGGAATCATTTGTGAATGATTAATGTCAAATTTGATCGAGTCCCATGGTGCTACCTCATGTTTTGATGCATCAAAATCTGGCAATTTTGAGACATGGAAGACCTCATCCTCGGGTAGCTCTATGATCAGAGGTTGATCCTCTTTGAGAGGAACCTCGTGTATGTTGGGCTTTTGGGGCCCTGAAATCTTGGTCTCTACAGACTCTGAGCGCTCTAGTAGCGCAGTGCATGTATCGGGGGAGTTGAGCTCCTCCTCTATGGTTTGTTCTCGTTGCAAGTTGGAGGGAACTTGGGGCCTTGGGAGGGGTGGCTGGATAGCACCCCCCATGCCTTGGTATGGCATTTCATCTTGCTCTTCTTCTCGCTCAGGTTCCTCAGAGGCTTCTTAAGGGATTTTTGAGGGTGGCCCATGAACTTGGGTGGGTGCCTAAGGAATCAGGGTAGTAGCCTCCCTCTCCTATCTAGGAGGCATTGGGGGTAGTGCTTTATAAGGTCGCGATGACCTATCTTGCCCCCAGGGGTTTTGTCCCTCATAATGTTTTGTCTTATGCATGTGAGGGGTTGGAGTCCTTTCCTGCATAGTGTGTTGGAACAACTCATCCTTCTAGCACTGAAGGTGCTCTTTATTTAGAAGATACCATTGCTCTAACTGTTGTCGTTCTAGCTCAAGTAACACAAGTTTCATCAGGTGTACGATATGCTCGGTAGATTCTAAGATAGTTTGTCCTGCCGTCTCATGTCTAGAAGGGCTAGATGCCTCTCCGACATATCTATATCGATCATAGTGATCTAAGATCTCTATAGGCCACCTCCCTCTGTTAGGGGTAGTGGCATTCCCTTGAGGCTTTGGCCTTAGTGAGTGGTCCTGATAGATAGCAGGCATGGGGGCGTATTGCTCTCGCACTGTATATTGCTCTCGAGGAAGGTAGGGGTCTTCCTCGTGCTCTCTTTCATAAGTGAAAAAGCGACGAACGGAGTTGGATCACCCTGCCTGAGGAGCCTTGTGCTTTGGATTTGTCCTTGTAGTCCTGATAACTAGAGGGGGTGGAGGGATAGTGTAATCATGTGGTTCCTCTCGTCGAACCCTATGTTGACCTAGCGCTTCATCGTACGATGACCACTCATAGTGAGCATCTAAGGGAGCTCTCCTACGAATGTAACCCTCATGGAATGGTGTGTGCTGAGTGCTATGCTAAATAGGAGTGCTCCTAGAAGAGGTGCCCCTATAGTCCCTATCTATTAAGGTGTGGAGGGGACTGCCTTGTGTGTCAGGTTGCCAATGTGGTATGACTAAATCCTTGGGACTGTAACAGAGGTGACTCATTCCTCCTTGGACATTCTCTATAGTGTCTACCCGTGAGTGGGCTTGGCTACGGGTGAACACCATTGTGTTGCCTCTCTACAAAGTGCATAGATGCTTTCTAAAAAAGAAAACCCTAAAATTTAAATGATTCATATGGGGCCCAAAATTGGGGTGCGCATCCCTATTATGATAGATAAACCATAAATAAAGTTTCAAGTCCTAACTCTAAATACATTAGGAGAGATTAACCTTCGAACATCTCAAAAAGCATAAAAAACTAGGTGAGCAATTTTAAAACCTAATTTCGGGGCACTAGATGATGGAATTTGGCCCCGAAAACTAGTTTTCTGGGGAAATACAACTCTACAAATTTTATTTGTTTAAAAATCTCCCAAATAGCTCCCTGTAAAATTTCACGTCAATCGGAGCTACGGTTGAGAAGTTATGGCCCCGGCAAAATGCACTAAAATTTAGGGAAAAAAATAAGATTTTCCATATTTTGTTGGATGCTCCTGCATCACTTATGGGCACCTTTGGGGTGCTTTTGGGTTGAAAAAAGGGTTCATGGACACATTTGGGGCATTTTGGAGTGACCAAGCGATTGCGGGAATCCTTGGAGCTTTTGGAGTGAGTGACATGATTTGTTTATGATTTTTCTGATTTTTTTTTTTTTTTGCTACACAAAATAGAAAAGATCACACACATGCAAGCGATGATTATCTCTTTTAAATATTAAAAGTGTGCCCTAAATCTGGTTTCATGTGTTTTATTTTTGTTTTTGTTTTTGTAAGTTTTGTGACACGTTTAAATGCATAACGAAGGCTCATATAACTCCCATAAATGGTCGCCCCTTCAATATACCATTGCCAAGCCGATATACCAACCTCTCTATATACCTACCCTTACGAGAGGGAAACTATAGGTACATGAGAGCAGATGGTACGTGGTACGTAGGCGGTATGGAAGGGGGATTGTCTTGTTTATGACACCTACCATAGAAGACTTATCCTCGCGTGTTGATAATCACCCCAATGACACTCGATCATATTTCGTCAGGATTTACGTTGATCAACAGTGACAATCGAGGTAAATGAATGCAAATATCCAAGCCAACGTGGTGATGAAATACACTATTGGTCTTGCTCAAGGGCTGGGTTTTTACGACCAGCTCCTTGGTTTAAATAACCATGTGATGTGTGGGGTTCATTTTAATTTGCAAAAATTGAAACAGGCAAACAAAAAGGAAACTTTCCCTAAGCCATACAAAAACTGAAAATCAAAAAACAAAAAACAAAAATTTGACAAAAGCTTGTTAAAAACCCCTACCTCTTCTTTGCCCAAAAGGATTTTTCTGATCTACTGCTCTAAAAAATGCACAAAACTCTATTTTTTCCTGGGTGAAACGAATAATAGAACAGGATTCATTCCAGGGTAGAACGAATGCCTATTCGTCCCTGAGTGAGACGAATCCCAATCCTATAATCATCACTGACAAAAATGAATAACAGTCTGAGGATTGAAAAATAGGTACCTGTAATCAAAACAAGCAATTTTAGATTAGAAATTTAACCTAAAAAAAAAATAGAGGACAGGGTCCCACCGTGATCGCCACTAAAAACACGAGATTATAGAAGCTAAAAGGGAAGACTAAGATACGATGCAAACGAAACTAACTTGATGCTAAATCCTATGGAATGAGCATGTATGAAAGAAAATGAACATAATCGAATCAAAACCAAATATAAAAGAGAATGTAGAAGCACATCCCTTTTTTTATTAATGTGATTGAGAACTCGGTTACAATCCATTTCCTCCCCTTTTGGGGGCTAGGAGTATCAACATTGTTTCATTTACAATCATATATCAATGATCCTTCTTCCACGTGCCCACATGTAAAATGGGCGGGCCAAAGTGTTGCCGCACTTGTGTTGATAAGTCCTTGATCCTTGCTGCTCCTCCTATGTCCAAAGAAACAACAAAAAGAGTTAGTAGCACCTGTGTTAAAATAAAGCATTCGATCCCTAAAAACCAATGTAAGATGCATGCATAAGATTAAGTAAATCGATGAACAAACTGATTCCAAATGATAATGCATAGTAGTGATTTGGCAGCACTTCATTGCTTAAAATCTCCAAAACCCTCCTCTCTTTTTTTTGGTGAGAGAACTCTGTAATTTATAGAATTCCCAGGGTGTAGTTGTTATGGGCATGCAGGGATGCCAGTTGGTGTTCATGCTAGTGCGTGATGGGGGAAATTCTTCCTGTCTGGCCTGCCCATGCTTGTCTGCGTGACAGTTCACTGGTTTTCCACTCGCGCACATGCGAGGCAGGGAGCAGTAATTGAATGACTTCCACTACCATTTGTCTAATTTCCCTTTTCAATTATTTAATGTCTGCTTTTGTTTATCTAGTGTCCACTTTCAATTGTTTAATGTCCACTTTTAATTGTCTAAAGGCCCACATTTAATTGTTTAAATGCCCATGTTTACCATTATGATAATTGTCTAATGTCCATTTTCATATTTTTGTCAGAATGCCTATTGCCTCTTTTTTTGTGTGATATCAAAGAAGAAGTTAGGGCAAAGGCAAGAGTTGTCACAATATCGTGACATCGTGATATCACGACACCAACGAAGAAGCCAGGGCGAAGGTAGGAGTTGTCATGATATCGCGACGTCACGATATCGTGACACCAACGAAGAAGCCAAGCGAAGGCAAGAGTTGTTGCAATATCGTGACACCAACAAAGAAGCCAGGCGAAGGCAGAAGTTGTCACGATATTATGACGTTGCGATATCACAACACCAACGAAGAAGCCAGGTGAAGGCAGGAGTTTTCATGATATCGTGACACCAACGAAGAAGCCAGGAAAAGGTAGAAGTTGTTGCGATATCGCGACACCAAAGAAGAAGCCAGGGTGAAGGTAGAAGGTTGTCGCGATATCACGACATCACGATATCACAACAGACAAACAAAACCATGGTGCAAAGGCAGAAGGTTGTCATGATATTACGATGTCGCGATATCATGACGACGTGATATCGTGACAAACAAACAAAACCATGGCACATAGGCGAAATGGTCGCGACATCACGACATCGCGATATCGTGATATAAAACAAAAATAAAGGGCCAAAGGTGAAATGGTCATGATATATGCGGCCAAAATAAGGCAAATGGGAAATAGACACGCGGACGGCCACGCGCACGAAAAGAGAGGCAACAGTCATTCTGACAAAGTGATAGTTGCAGGTCATGGGCAATATGGATGAGACAACAGTTCAGAAGGACAGTCTGACAAAATGGTGGTTGCAAGTCAAGGGTCTCTTTAAATGTGTGCTTTCATGGCGGATCGGGGCAATGTGTGTCAATGCGATCAATGTTTGCAGTCACGTAATCGGATTGGTGTTGTTTTGGTGTCTACAGAAATAAACTAATGTTTTATGGTTTTCATAGCACCTACAATAAGATGAGAAAAATTCCAAGCAAGAAGAAGATCATGTGTTTTGAGATTAGTAGAAGCAATACAATGATATAGATAAGATTGTTAAAAGTATATAAATGCTTTGTTAATAAGATGATTACTAAATAAATGATAGGTGAATAAATGAGTGAATGAAATGAATATTTATAGTATATGGAAGAGATATATATATTTTTTGAGATCAACTATTGGATTACACTCTTGTTAGAGCTTTAAATTTGAAATCCTTAGTCAAAACAATTTACCATCTTAACCCTAGGTATTAAACAATTAAACTTATGATCATACATCACAAATCCTAAAATTTGGCCAATGACCATGATTGCCACTTAAATTGGTAATCATGACACAATTGATATTATAATGAGTGCTTTTAAGGATATGTGTAAGCATGTCCTTAAATCATACCTCTATCCTTATTTTCAATATTTGGAAAAGTTAGAAAGCCTGAATGACAAGAAAAGATAGTAGAAATATGACAAATTAGATGAGATAAAGGAAAGAAAATCATTAGGCAACATGGCTTACCATCATCCTATCCAAGGATTAACAATGTTAGTCTATTTCTATCCCATATTAGGAGGATGAGACTCTCTACCACCTAAAGTTAGTTGTTAGTACTCTTCTTACAAATTCATATTGCTCCTTCCTAAGTACCATGTGAAACACCATAAGGGATAACCAATTGTGATTTATTAGGAAAATAAAGAAATATGTGATACCCAAAACAACAAAAATAAAAATTCTATGCTATGGTACAAAAATAAAATTTACTTTGTTTCAATCTCTTGTCTATTCAAAATATATATAATTTAAATAATAGTAGAAAATACAAAAATATATTCAATTAATGTTAAATCAATTGAAAAAATCTATGATACTTACTTATATGCACCCCTAATAATTTTGGCCAACTAAAAATAATATTTGCTTGCTCTATGGGGCTTCAAAGAAATTTACCTATAAAGATACCCAACCATTGAAATATGTAACATTGGTCCATAATGAGTAAAAATAAAAAGTGCATAGCTAATTCTAAAGCGAGAAAAACCATTAGAAGCACTACCCATATAACATCTCTAAAAAATGATAAAAAAATATATAGAAAATCATTTTTACAATTAAATATTATAAATAGGTGATAAATATTTGATTTTCAATTTTAATTTTCACTTGCATATGCAAACATCTCATGAACATTATGCATACATATGAGATTACATTAACATATAGAGATAGTAAATTACAAGTAGATGAGGAAGCAGTGCTAGAGAGGTGGGTCCTTTGACTCACTTTATCAATTTTTGGTTGAAATAAACAAAAATCCAAAGTCAAGGAAAATGAATAAATACTTAATTAGGCTATCTAGGGAGTAGCTAGGGTGAAGAAACTAGTGCTTTCAGGACTACCATGTCACATAGGTGGTGGAATCAAAGTAAGGCAATAAAGAATGACCTAAAATTTGTTAGATTTTGATGAGTATATGATATAGTAAATGCAACCAAAAGATGCAACATAAGCAATCTAAGATATCTATATAATAATGGAACTATAATATGGAAGAAATTGATGAGAGAAATTCCTACAATAACTCAAAAATATGCCATTAATGAATTCTTACAAAAATAGTACAATGCAATATAATGGAGGACATGAACACTCTATAAATTGTTTTTAAAGAGCTACATTGTTCCAAACTACCAATATATACTATGCACTCTCTGTCTTCTATCCACTTCACTTCACTCACTATATTACCTATATATAGGAAGATAAGTTCCTCGACCCTCACTCTACCTTTGACTCTATCCTGTGAATCATGTACATGTGGACTACATGCACATTTACATCATTGTACTTTCTAGAACTTGTGCAATTATTACATACTGAAGTAACTACATAATATTGCTCTAAAGTAAACTCCTACTATAGTAATGTATCAAATTTGGTACATTGACATGTACCTAAATAATGTAATATACTCTAACACCCCCCTATATTACATTATTTGGGTATTTAAGTCTTTGGTCTTTAATATGGATCTTAATTTTGGTTTTAGAATATGATTTCTTCTCTCTTACTTCCTTCATTATCCTTTTTTTTTTTGAATCTGGATGAGCATCTTTTTTAGGTTCTTCTTCTTCTTCTTTACTTTGTAGATGGCCAAGTAGTGTGGAGATTTAGTGTCCTCTCACTCTTTTAATTTTAAACCTTCTATTTATTATTTTACTTTTATGATATAAAGATTCTTCATTCTCACCAATCTGTTCCTTAGGAAATGCATTAGTATTATTTTTAATGATTTATAATATGACAGATTAAATCCATTTATGCATCTGAAATCAATTATCCTCTTTCTCTCTACTATCTTTGCTACTAAAATAAGATATGATTATAATCCCGCAACATAAATTACATTATGTCATAGAAAATTTGAAAAATATTTAATGTCTTACACAACCATATCTATGTATGTGATAGAATTTTATATTTGTAATTTCTTCCTATAATTATTAGTGACTTCAAGATAATCAAACCATTATATATCTCGTATCATGTAATGACTTACACCAGAATCAATATACCAAATATCCTTTTTGTTTTGACCTATGAATTTGTTTGGGTTTGAAGTGATTTTACAGCTTGATATGGTATATTATACGGATTATGATCTTCAGCCCTCTTGTACTGTGCATTGTGATGAAATATCCCTCTTGTTATTTCTTTCATGATATGATTCCTTTAAATATTTAGTATTTTAAGAATACTTTTGATAGAGCCCTCAAATAAGTCTACCTGATGACTTCTTAGTTTAGAGTATGTAAATTAATTTGATAAAACCTTTCCAAGATTTAGGTTTTTTTAGGATCCTTATGTCTCCCTAGTGATTAGCAAGTAGTAGTTCACCTTTTTAATTGATTTGGATGAGCATATTATTTAGGTTCTTCTTGTTCTTTAATTTGTAGATTGGCAAGTAGTGCGGAGTTTTGTTGTCCTCTAAATCTTTTAATTTTAAACCTTCTATTTCTTATTTTAATTTTATGATATAAAGGTTCATTCTCACCAATCTGTTCCTTAAGAAATGCATTAGTATTATTTTGAATGATTTATAATGTGACACATATTATATCCATTTATGCATCTGAAATAAATTATCCTTTTTCTCTCTACTATCTTTGCTACTAAAATAAGATACAATTATAATCATGCAATATAAATTACATTATGTTGTAGAAAATTTGGAAAATATTTAATAGGTCTTACACAGCCATATCTATGTATGTGATAAAATTTTCTATTTGTAATTTTCATCCTATAATTATTAGTGACTTCAAGACAATCAAACCATTATAGATTTCCTATCATGTAATGACTTACACCAGAATCAATATACCAAATATCCTTTTTTATTTTGACCTATGAATTTTTTTGGGTTTGAAGTGATTTTGCATCTTGATATGGTATATTGTACAGATTATGATCTTGAGCCCTCTTGTAGTGTGCATTGTAATGAAATATCCCTCTTGTTATTTCTTCCATGATATGATTCCTTTAAATATTTAGTATTTTAAGAATCCTTTTGATAGAACCCTTGAATAATTCTACCTTATGACTTCCTAGTTTAGAGTATGTGAATTAATTTGATAAAATCTTTCCAAGATTTAGGTTTTGTAGGATCCTTATGTCTCCCCAATGATTAGCAAGTAGTAGTTCACATTTTGAATTGATCTGGTAATGTTTTGACAATAATAATAATAAACTCCTGTTCACCTTATTTCTCCTATTGAACTATGCATATATCAATCTGATGAAGTTTTGTATGGTTGGATTCATTTTATCTCTTTAGTATGAGTATGAGACAATTATAAGTAAATACTTCCAGCTCTTTTAAGTAATTAATGAACTTCCATATTTATACTTAACTTCAATAGATCAAATTTTTAAATTTTAATTTCTCTAATATTTTGATGTAGTATACCTTATATGTACCTATTTTGAAACTTCAAAAAATGATATTTAATTATGTAAAGTGGTAAACCTTATTTATCCTACTTAATTATTTGTAAATATTATGTTATTGGAAATTCAAGTAATAGAATTTGAAATGCTTTTACAAAATAAACTTCACCCTTCAATTAGCTTTCTAGAACTTAATAGAATATCTAAGATTTTATCTGCTTATTCTTCCTATATGATTAATAAAACAACCTTAGGAATTGAATAACCTTTATAGAAAGCAATTAATTATATACTATGGCTTATACCTTTTAATAGTGTTTTGCTCGTTGTTCACTATTTGATGTAGGTTTTGACTATGAATTTCAGTGTCTTCAATTCTTAGTCTTTACGGTCCATGAGGTATGGTATCAAGTGCTGCTTTGGGTGATGTTCTTGACACTTGTTATACTGCACTCTCTCCCTTCTTAATAATTTTTTGACTATATAGCAAAAATCACCTTCTACATTCTCCTTATTGGTAGAGGTATTTAATAAATATTACCTCATTATGTAATGTATACCAAATGGCATATACATTTTTTCTTGAGCCTATCTATCCTTGCTAGATGGCACCAACCTATGAGGTACGTTAGAAAATATCACTCTTGGTAACATAAGAATTATTATAGAATATATATACTTGAATGATGACTAAAATGTATCATTTTGTGTAGAGCGTTACTTAGGTGTTCCTCTTCCTTTTCAGGTGTTATGAACAAAGGTATTATGAAAGAATATAGTGACTCTTATTTGCTCCTTGATTCTTGTGCCAAGTGGCATGGTGTTTCTTTGGTCAAGATGGTAGGTATACATCTTCAACCTTGCATGTAGCTAAACCCTTTTGATTTTTTATTAGCCCAAAATTTCTTGCTAACTATTATTGTTTTGCTCAATGCTTTCTTCCTTAGCTTTCTTTAACTAATGGTGACTATTTCTAGCACTTGTTTCATAGATTTCTCTAGCTAATGGTGGCTCTCCAACATTTCTTTCCTTGCTTCCTCTACCTAATAGTGGTATTCTCCAACATAGATGTTTCCAAGGTGTTTCACTCCTGATGGTTTGAAGGCATTTGTTTTAGCCCTAATTTTTTCTTCTTCCAAGATTTTGAAAATATTTTCTTGGGTAATAAGCTCTTTACTTGCACCCTATTTTTACTATTTTTTGTTATACAAATATTGTGTTAGACTTACCTTGTTGATATGGTTATGTATGTTCAAATAAGTCTCCTTGTGATGTAGATTGAATTAAACCACAAATGTTTCTTAATATGACAACAATTGACACTGAATTGCGTAGCTCGAATGTTGGTTTGATGAGCCTTTTTTTGGCTCTCTCCTTTACTTTAAAATGGTTGCTTGAAGACTATGTTTTTATATCTATTGTAATACCTTTTGGAGGCTACATATTTTGTCCTTCATGGATATCTTTGAATGGAAAAGAATGATGCTTCTCTTGTAACATGAACATCCCTATAATAGATAAGATAGAACACCTTAACTTGCACCAAAGTTTTAGGCCATATATCTTCTTCTCAAAGTTTCTAACTTCTTTGATGAAATGAATTCTTGAGGGTAGATAGTGATCTAATAACACTAACCTCTAAATCACTTGCTTGAATATTTTACACTAACAAATTCAAGCAACTAATATACCCTTATTTTGGTGACTTTATTTCACCAAGATATGTTGCAGATTGTGTGTGCTCAATAGTGTCCTTTCACACTTCAACTTAATTTTGCTTGTGCATTAATTCTCACCTTTGAACAATACTTAATGCACTTAAAAATATCTCTTAAGTATAACCAGTATAGTGCACTATTAATCTCACCTTATTTATCCTCCAAAGTAACTTGTAAGATGCACTAATAATAAGTCTTGAGTGCACTATAATCTCTACAAATTTAACTTAAAAGTAATATCTTATTCTTGTTGAAATATATCTAATCTCTTATTTAATGTGTAGGTATTAACCTTAAAAAAAATTATCTTCTGCACTCCCTTGAAGATTATAATATGTGACCTTCTCTTTGCAATTTTTTAAACTCTAATATGGTGCTTAATGAATTTCAATAATGAACCAAAAATCTAAAGTTCAACTAATGATTTTTTTTGCACCAAAGTTGCTTACCTTACCAAAATTTGTAGATGAAGGATTGCAAGGTGATTAGATTTACCTTATTGTTGCCTTTATTGGATGAACGTGCAACTACTGTTGACTATTAAAAATAGTTTTTTAGCCCACTTATTTGCAGCTTTGAAACCCTCTAACTTGTTTCCATGAATCTTTAGCAAGGGACTTTAATTATCCTTCATAATATACTCTATAAATCTAAAGTTTTGCAGCTAGTACTACTATCCTGATTGTTGCTTTCTTGCTGACCTCAAATCTAAAAATTTTATATTGCAAAGTAGTTAATCTCTCCACTAAAATTTTGTTCTTTAATCTCAAGAAATTGGTAGGGATATCCTGCAAATCGTAATTGAGATTTTCCTTTGGGATCCTTTCAATGTTTTGTTGTAGAAACTAGCATATCTCATTTCTTTGAATAAGCCTTGTAGCCTTCAAAGGAAATATTTAAACCTCTAAGGTTTGGTAGTAATGTTTGGCTTCTTTCTCCTTCAAAATCCTTGTAAAATTCTAATTTCAATCTAGGCCTTCTTCTCAAGAATCTAAAAGTCTTGATGTCTTCAACAATCTCCTTCAAAACTATGTAAGCTTCTTGCCAAACCCTTCTTCCTTGGGCTTGTTGTTAGATGGTGATAATTATCCCAAGATGTTAATTTATTAGAAAAATTTTCTTGGTGGTAAATTTCTCCAATGATTTCTCCTAGGAACTCCTTTAATGGTCTTCTTCGAATCTTCTTTAATGAGGCTCACCAAGCCTTTTCCTCATTTGTACTTGAGACCTCTTCTCTAGGGTCTTCACTCTTGTAGCTTCTTTGGTCTTCCAAATGAGAAATTTTCATCAACATTATACTATGAAATTTTTCAAGGAGATCTCCCTCTTAGATCTCTAAAATTTTCTATGTTAGGAACATGACTTTTGCTAGTCCTTCTCCATCTCTTCAAAAATTGGAAGTTCTTCAATAGGACCTCTAGTAGGTCTCTTAAACTTCTTAGGCTGATTTATTCTAATCCTTCAAGGTGAAGTATTCAATCTTAAATTAATATCACTAATCTCTAATATTCATCAAGACTCTTCTCTGAAGCCTCTTCACTCTACTATTTGTAGTCTTCAATGGAGATCACCAACCTCCAATTTTCTCCTATATTGTTATTTGAAGTCTCTTCAATATTATATTTGTATTCTTCAATGGAGATAACCAACCTCCAATATTCTCTTGGAATCTTCTCTAGAGTCTTTTTCCTTAAATCTGTAATAAGGCTCTCATTGCATTTTCTTATTTTGGACTCTACATGTTTGCAATCTCTAGTAATGGGATATTTTCTTTAGGCCTCCAAATATTCGTTCTTCTATGTGCTGCTTTGGGTTTTAGATTGATTCCAAAGAAGATACTATTCGTAGCTAATTTGTAGGAAGCTTCCTAATTTTCTTTGAATCTTCTTTTTCCTGCAACAAAGTATTATGACTGAAATAGAAGATATTATAAATGAAGAGATGATGAATATTCACTAGTTGATTTATTAATCTAGTGGTATTAATGCTAAGTCCTAGTCTTCACAAGTTTTTTTATAACCATTTGGAAATACTCTAGCCAAATGTAATATCAATTTTTTTTTAAATAAGATTTTTGGATTTCTCTCAATCTCACTTGTGGCTCTCCCTATTTCCTATTGATATATCATGTGCTCTGATACCACTGTTAGATTTTTATGAGTATATAATATAGGAAATATAACTACAAGATGTAAGATACACGATCTATTATATCTATATGATAATAGCACTATAATAAGGAGGAAAATGATAAGATAAAATTTTGCAATAACTCATAATTATGCCATTAATGAAATATTACAAAAATTATATAATGCAATATAATGGAGGACATGAACACTCTATAAATTATTTTGAAAGAGCTACATTGTACCACACTACCAATATATACTATGCACTCTCTATCTTCTCTCCACTTTACTTCACTCACTATAAGACCTATATATATAGAAATTTAAGTTCCTTGGCCCTCACTCTACCTTTGAATCTATCCTATGACTCATGTACATGTGGACTACATGTATATTTACATAATTGTTCATTCTAACACTTGTGTATTTATTATATGTTGAAGTAACTACATAACATTACTCTAAAGTAATCTCCTACTCTAGTAATGTACCAAATATGGTACATTGATACGTACCTAAATAATGTAATATACTCTAACAAAAGTACCCCAAAGGCCTATAAATCAAGGTGAATCATGATTACCATATTTTAAAAAGTAGCAATGTTGGATAAATATAATAAATAAGATAGAAAGCAAAACAATTGTCAAAATATACAATTATAGATAAAAGTGCTAATCATGATTACACACAAAAAGGGGTGATCGTAGTCTTATCCAATTGGGGGTGATATTGGAGTCAACCAACACTATTGTATAGAAACCAATGATAGTAGTCATTATAAAAAATACACTTTTTTAAGACTAATATTCCTCTAAGAATGACTAATAGGGAGATACCAAACATGGGAGGCACTGAAGCTAAGGATGTGGTTAGGGATGACACAACATTGATAAATGTATGAGTAGGGCAACTAAGGCAAGAAGTAACAATTGGGTAGGAGATGATTCCATTTGGAAACAAATGGATCCACCATGGATGCAAGGGTAGATCAAAAAACACATAATAGTAGAGGTAATAATGCTCTTGATATAGATAAGGCTAGGGATTTTGATAGATAAACCTTACGTCTATCTCCAACAAGTTTTTTATTACAATTTTATGCTCTTATAAAGCATGAAAACCAAAACCATTATGTGGTATCCTAATATAGATGAGCATATAATAACCACAATTACATTAGAATAATTATAATATAATATTGGACTATCATGATAGGATATATTTCATGGATCACTACTACATAGAAAAATTGATTGATGCTTGTGGAGTGGGTGACTGATAAGTGTAGGATGGACATGCAATAAATTATTTTTTTGGATTACATTTTCCATTCTAGTTGGATACTACTTGTGATCTATGGAAGGATCCCCTTATTTTATTTTGTATATCACAAAGTCATGAACAAGATCCCCACCATGCTCTTGTATCCACTATATCCAACTTTGGATAAGGGTCAAAGAAAATTAAACAAGGGCTTCACCTAGTGATGGAGAATACTACCAATACTAAATAGTAACCTTTATTTGATCTAAAATTGAAGATCATAAGGGATTGAACTAGATTATTCATATTAGGAAGAATTTCACTATGTACCACCCAACATATCTACCACTCGACACATAACACAATGATATTTAGGCTAGGATATGGGTGCATGCACAATGGGAATGCTGACCTCAAGTACCTCCCTTGATCAACATCCCATATCATCAAATCCTATGGATGTTGTTACACCATTTATGCTAAACTAGACATGGGTATTGGCATTAGTTGGATATTGTGTAGTTGATGGTGTTACTATCAAACCATCACTATGAGGTGGTAGATTCAGACAAGATAAAACAAATTTCATGATAGCTTAGAGATCCACAACTAAAGAGGTCACTTCCTCTCTCAGTTCCACATTAGAGATATAGATAGGAGAAGAATATAGAAAAAGCTAGTATATTACTCTTGCATGTGCACCCCAATCTAGAGTAGGAGAGGCCTATAGTGGTAGTGATGTGTCTTTAGGGAAGGAGGTTGCAAAGGAGGTAGTAACCAAGGACATAATTACTTTAGATGAAGGGCATCATTAATGAAACTAGAATATGACTCAAACTAGAGTATTGCAATAGAAAACATAATCATGCATAAATTTTACATGAATATTGTCAATCTAGAAAACAATTCCTATGAGAATCATAGGAGGTGAATCAAAAATCAAATTATTTCCTATAGATCAACCAATCCCAATAATAGCTTAGTATTTATGTCTTTTTATTTCATACATATCTAGAGTTATATTATCTTGTTTGATTATGATACATAAGATATATAATGACTTAAAAATATGGTTTCCAGTGATTGTAGAGATGACCCATGGATGGTGACAGCTAATCAATGAATTCCATAATCATATTAGGTGATCTAGTAGACTTTGACATATTATCATTGGTGTAATTATACTTTGGATGTATTTTTGAGCATCCAATTAATTTGTGTAGACCTTACAAACAAATTCAATTCTTATCAAATTATTAAATTGTTATAACACCTTAAAAAAATCATGATGTAATATTATACATTGATATATATATAATAATTAATTAGAGTATACAGACATTAAAGTAACACAAAAATTACTTAAAATAATATATCAAGAAGATATGATTTGTTCGATTGGGAATGAAATCAGCATATGCCAACATAATTTGGAACCGTTGGTTCCGTGCAAAACTTTGCCTTTGCTAATTACGTAGGATAAGGATATTCTTGACTCTTTTAGAGGAGGAGAGACAAGAGAAATATTTGGATTCGAGAAGCAAACAGTGATAACGATATAGTTGGTTGATGCAAATAGCTAAATTAGTTTATTGTTACTCTTCCATTGTTAGGTTTGAAGAGTCAAGAATTGATGAGTACACCTGAAACGAGAATGCATACGTTGGAATAGACTGGGATGAGAATTATTTGTTCTAATGCCCATGAATCCATCCAACCCTCAAGCCTCAAGACTGAGAGAAGGGATGGGAAGGCCGTAGAAATTGAAATATTCAATTTTGCCCCAATATTTATATATTACCTACTAATGGTATGGTTGTATCATCCCATCAGTGTTCCAAAAAAAACCATTTGCAAGAGGTCTCAAATATAAGATAAATCTGATTTAAGCAACCATTTATTAGAGTCGTTGAAACACAATAATTTTACTATAACAAAAATAAAGGATAGTGGTTGACAATTAAGTGTGTATTTGGGAAAAACAATATATTCCACACAATTACAATAATTATTACAATATATACCTTAATATGTAAATGGAATATGAGCTCTTCTGTCTTACTTCCTTCATTATATTTTTTTTTCTTAATCTATATGAGCATGTTGTTTAGGTTCTTCTTCTTAATTTTAAACCTTCTATTTCTTATTTTAATTTTATTATATAAAGGTTCTTCATTCTTACCAATTTGTTCCTCAGGAAATGCATTAGTATTATTTTGAATGATTTATAATGTGACACATATTAACTCCATTTATGCATCTGAAATCAATTATCCTTTTTCTCTCTACTATCTTTGCTACTAAAATAAGATACAATTATAATCCTACAACATAAATTACATTGTATTGTAGAAAATTAGCAAAAGATTTAATAGGTCTTACATAGCCATATCTATGTATGTGATAGAATTTTCTATTTGTAATTTTCTTCCTATAATTATTAGTGACTTCAAGAAAATCAAACCATTATAGATTTCCTATCATGTAATGACTTACACCAGAATAAATACACCAAATATGCTTTTTATTTTGACCTATGATTTTTTTTGGGTTTGAAGTGATTTTGCATCTTGATATGGTATATTATACGGATTCTGATCTTGATCCCTCTTGTAGTGTGCATTGTGATAAAATATCCCTCTTTTTATTTCTTCCATGATATGATTCCTTTAAATATTTAGTATTTTAAGAATAATTTTGATAGAGCCCTTGAATAACTCTACCTTATGACTTCCTAGTTTAGAGTATGTGAATTAATTTGATAAAACCTTTCCAAGATTTAGGTTTTGTAGGATCCTTATGTCTCCCCACTGATTATAAAATAGTAGTTCACCTTTTGAATCGATTTGGTAATGTTTTGAGAATAATAATAATCAACTCTTGTTCACCTTATTTCTCCTATTGAACTATGCATTTATCAATCTGATGAAGTTCTCTATGGTTGGATTTATTTTATCTCTTTAGCATGAGTATGAGATAATTATAAGTAAATAGTTCCAACTCTTTTAAGTAATTAATGAACTTCCGTATTTATCCTTAACTTCAATAGATTAATTTTTTTAATTCTAATTTGTCTAATATTTTGATTAGTATACCTTATATCTACCACTTTTGAAACTTCATAAAATAATATTTAATTATCTAAAGTGGTAAACCTTATTTATCCTACTTAATTATTTGTAAATATTATGTTATTGGAATTTCAACTAATAGAATTTGAAATGCTTTTCCAAAAAAAAATTCACCCTTCAATTAGCTTTCTAGAACTTAATAGAATATCTAAGATTTTATTTGCTTATTCTTCCTATATGATTAATAAAACAACCTTAGGAATTGAATAACCTTTATAGAAAGCAATTAATGATATACTATAGCTTATACCTTTTAATAGTGTTTTGCTCGTTGTTCACTATTCGATTTAGGTTTTGACTATGAATTTCAATGTCTTCAATCCTTGGTCTTTACAGTCCGTGAGGTATGGTATCAAGTGCTACTTTGGGTGATGTTATTGACATCCGTTAGACTGCACTCTTTCCCTTCTTAATAATTTTTTGACTATGTAGAAAAAATCATCTTCTACGTTATCCTTATTGGTTGAGGTATTTAATAAACCTTACCTCCTTATATAATGTATACCAAATGGTATATACATTTTTGCTCGAGCCTATCTCTCCTTGCTAGATGGCACAAACCTATGAGGTACATTAGAAAACATCACTCTTGGTAACATAAGGATTATTATAGCATCTATATACTTGAATGATGACTAAACTCTATCATTTTGTGTAGAGCGTTACTTAGGTGTTCCTCTTTCTTTTCAGGTGTTATGAACAAAGGTATTATGAAAGACTCTAGGGACTCTCCTTTGCTCCTTGAATCTTGTGCCAAGTGGCACGTTGTTTCTTTGCTCAAGATGGTAGGTGGACGTCTTAAACCTTGCATGTACCTAAAACCTTTTGTTTTCTTATTATCCCAATGTTTTTTGCTAACTATTATTTGTTTAGTCAATGCTTTCTTCCTTAGCTTTCTTTAACTAATGGTGACTTTTTCTAGCACTTATTGCTTAGATTTCTCTAGCTAATGGTGGCTCTCCAACATTTCTTTCTTAGCTTCCTCTACCTAATAGTGTAATTCTCCAACACATGTGGTTCCAATGTGATTCACTCCTGATGGTTTGAAGGACTTTGTTTTAGCCCTATTTTTGTTCTTCTTCCAAGATTTTGATAATATTTGCTTGGGTAATAAGCTCCTTCCTTGCACCTTAATTTTACTATATTTTGTTATGCAAATATTGTGTTAGACTTACCTTGTTGATATGGTTACGTATGTCCAAATCAATCTCCTTGTGATGTAGATTGAATTAAACCACAAATGTTGCTTAATATGACACCAATCGAAACTGAATTGCGTAGCTCGAATGTTGGTTTGATGAGCCTTTTCTTGGCTCTCTCATTTACTTTAAAATGGTTGGTTGAAGACTATGTTTTTCTATCTATTGTAATACCTTTTGGAGGCTACATATTTTGTCCTTCTTGGCTATCTTTCAAAGGAAAAGAATGGTGCTTCTCTTCTAACGTAAACATCCCTATAATAGATAAGATAAAACACCTTAACTTGCACCAAAGTTTTAGGCCATATTTCTTCTTCTCCAAGTTTCTAACTTCTTTGATGAAATGACTTTCTCGTAAACATATAGATGGGGCATTGGTATACTCTCTCGCTACTCCCACCCCGCCTCCTCCATTTCTTGCCTGACGTCTGATGTGATGAGCATGAGAGCTCTTTTTTAGAACTGTTTTGTATACATATTATTTTTATTAAGATTACATGGCGAACCCACGTACCAAACAAACTTGCAATGAAGACTGGTTGCTCCATGTCACTTAGATTATAATTTGATTGATATTGTTTACTTTCATATTACTCCATCGCCAACATATATACTTACATCATGATTATTATTATTGTGGAACTATTGTTATTGTTCTCATAGTTCCACTTGGTTATGATAGGAAGTTAGCAGTTGAGAACTGCAATGGCTACTATGCAAAGAAACCATAAGTTTAATTTTGTGTTCGTTTCATTTTTATTTCCATAGTTTAAATAATTAATTAATCAATTAAGTTTCATATATTTATGATTAAATTTTAATAAAATTGTAAGGTTTAAATTCTAGATATTTTTATAGATGAGATGTTAACATGTTAATAATTTGAAAAAGATGATTATCTTATGACAAGCAATGTAAGAAGGTCAAAATATTACCAAAACATTTATATCATATAATTTATATAAATTATTCTAATTTTAAAAAGTATATACAAAAATTTTACTATAACAAAAATAAAGCATAGCGGTTGACAATAAAGTGTGTTTGTGGGAAAAATAATATATTCTACACAATTATAATAATTAATACAATATATACCTTAATATGTAAATGGAATCAAGTTGCCTTGTAAATGGGTCCTCAAGCAACATTTTTAATATCTAACTACAAAGCCTCAAGTAGAGTCTCCTCACTTTTTTTGAAAGGAAATAAACTAATGTTTTATGGTTTTCATAGCACCCACAATAAGATGATAAAAATTCCAAGAAAGAAGAAGATCATGTTTTTTGAGATTAGTAGAAGCAATACAATGATATAGATAAGATTGTTAAAAGTAGATCAATGCTTTCTTAATAAGATGATTACTAAATAAATGATAGGTGAATAAATCAGTGAATGAAATGAATATTTATAGTAGATGGAAGAGATATATTTTTTTTTTGAGATCAACTATTGGATTACACTCTTGTTAGAGCTTTAAATTTGAAATCCTTAGTCAAAACAATTTACCATATTAACCCTAGGTATTAAACAGTTAAACTTATGATCATACATCAAAAATCCTAAAATTTGGCCAATGACCATGATTGCCACTTAAATTGGTAATCATGACACCATTGATATTAGAATGAGTGCTTTGAAGGATATGTGTAAGCATGTCCTTAAATCATACCTCTATGCCTATTTTAAATATTTGGTACATTACTCTAAAGTAATCTCCTACTCTAGTAATGTACCAAAGGTGGTACATTGATACGTACCTAAATAATGTAATATACTCTTACAAAAGTACCACAAATGCCTATAAATCAAGGTGAATCATGATTACCATATTTTAAAAAGTAGCAATGTTGGATAAATATAATAAATAAGATAGAAAACAAAACAATTGTTGAAATATACAATTATAGATAAAAGTGTTAATCATGATTACACACAAAAAGGGGTGACTGTAGTCTTATCCAATTGGGGGTGATATTGGAGTCAACCAACACTATTTTCTAGAAACCAATGATAGTAGTCATTATAAAAAATACACTTTTTTAAGACTAATATTCCTCTAAGAATGACTAACAGGGAGATACCAAACATGGGAGGCACTGAAGCTAAGGATGTGGTTAGGGATGACACAACATTGATAAATGTATGAGTAGGGCAACTAAGGAAAGAAGTAACAATTGGGTAGGAGATGATTCCCTTTGGAAAAATATGGATCCACCATGGATGCAAGGGTAGCTCAAAAAACACATAATAGTAGAGGTAAGAATTCTCTTGATATAGATAAGGCTAGGGAGTCTGATAGATAAACCTTACGTCTATCTCCAACAAGTTTTTTATTACAATTTTATGATCTTATAAAGCATGACAACAAACACCATTATGTGGTATCCTAATATAGATGAGCATATAATAACCACAATTACATTAGAATAAGTATAATATAATATTGGACTATCATGATAGGAGAGATTTCATGGATCACTACTACATAGAAAAATTGATTGATGCTAGTGGAGTGGGTGACTGATAAGTGTAGGATGGACATGCAATAAATTATTTTGTTGGATTATATTTTCCATTCTAGTTGGATACTGCTTGTGAGATATGGAAGGATCCTCTTATTTTATTTTTTATATAACAAATTCATGAACAAGATCCCCACCATGCTCTTGTATTCACTATATCCAAATTTGGATAAGGGTCAAAGAAAATTAAACAAGGGCTTCACCTAGTGATGGAGAATACTACCAATACTAAATAGTAACCTTTATTTGATCTAAAATTGAAGATCATAAGGGATTGAACTAGATTATTCATATTAGGAATAATTTCACTATGTACCACCCAACATATCTACCACTCGACACATAACACAATGATATTTAGGCTAGGATATGGGTGCATGCACAATGGGAATGCTGACGTCAAGTACCTCCCTTGATCAACATCCCATATCATCAAATCCTATGGATATTGTTACACCATTTATGCTAAACTAGACATGGGGATTGACATCAGTTGGATATTGTGTAGTTGATGGTTTTACTATTAAAACATAACTATGAGGTGGTAGAGTCAGACAAGATAAAATAATTTTCATGATATCTTAGAGATCCACAACTAAAGAGTTCACTCCCTCTCTCAGTTCCACATTAGAGATATAGATAGGAGAAGAATATAGAAAAATCTAGTATATTACTCTTGCATGTGCACACCAATCTAGAGTAGGAGAGGCCTATAGTGGTAGTGATGTGTCTTTAGGGAAGGAGGTTGCAAATGCGGTTGTAACCAAGGACATAATTACTTTAGATGAAGGGCATCATTAATGAAACTAGAATATGACTCAAACAAGAGTATTGCAATAGAAAACATAATCATGCATAAAGTTTACATGAATATTGTCTATCTAGAAAACAATTCCTATGAGAATCATAGGAGATGAATCAAAAATCAAATTATTTCCTATAGATCAACCAATCCCAATATTAGCTTAGTATTTATGTCTTTTTTATTTCATACATATCTAGAGTTATATTATCTTTTTTGATTATGATACATATGATATATAATGATTTAAAAATATGGTTTTCAGTGAGCATAGAGATGACCCATGGATGGTGACAGCTAATAAATGAATTCCATAATCATATTAGGTGATCTAGTAGACTTTGACATATTATCATTGGTGTAATTATAATTTGGATGTATTTTTGAGCATCCAATTAATTTGTGTAGACCTTACAAACAAATTCAATTCTTATAAAATTGTTAAATT
Source organism: Wollemia nobilis (assembly GCA_028583015.1). Classification (NCBI taxonomy): domain Eukaryota; kingdom Viridiplantae; phylum Streptophyta; class Pinopsida; order Araucariales; family Araucariaceae; genus Wollemia; species Wollemia nobilis. Next base: position 574,480 of record JAQPPZ010017051.1, read on the forward strand.
GTTATAACACCTTAAAAAAATCATGATGTAATATTATACATTGATATATATAAAATAATTAATTAGTGTATATAGACATTAAAGTAACACAAAAATTACTTAAAATAATATATCAAGAAGACATGCTTCGTTCGATTGGGAACGGAATCAACATATGCCAACATAATTTGGCACCGTTGGTTCCGTGCAAAACTTTGCCTCTGCTACTTCCGCAGGGTAAGGATATTCTTGAATCTTTCAGAGGAGGAGAGACAAGAGAAATATTCGGATTCGAGAAGCAAATAGTGATAACGATATAGTTGGTTGACGCAAATAGCTAAATTAGTTTACTGTTACTGTTCCATTGTTAGGTTTGAAGAGTCAAGAATTAATGAGTACACCTAAAATGAGAATTCGTACGGTGGACTGGACTGGGTTGAGAATTATTTTTTCTAATGCCCATGAATCCATCCAACCCTCAAGCCTCAAGACTGAGAGAAGGGATGGGAAGGCCATCGAAATTGAAATATTCAATTTTGCCACAGAATTTATATACTTACCTGCTAATGGTATGGTTGTATCATCCCATCAGTGTTCCAAAGAAAACCATTTGCAAGAGGTCTCAAATATAATATAACTCTAATTTAAGCAGCCATTTATTAGAGCTGCCAAAACACAATAATTTTACTATAACAAAAATAAAGCATAGTGGTTGACAATTAAGTGTGTATTTGGGAAAAACAATATATTCCACACAATTACAATAATTATTACAATATATACCTTAATATGTAAATGGAATATGAGCTCTTCTCTCTTACTTCCTTCATTATCTTTTTTTTTTTTTTTAATCTGGATGGGCATCTTTTTTAGGTTCTTCTTCTCAATTTTAAACCTTCTATTTCTTATTTTACTTTTATGATATAAAGGTTCTTCATTCTCACCAATTTGTTCCTCAAGAAATGCATTAGTACTACTTTGAATGATTTATAATGTGACACATATTAACTCCATTTATGCATCTAAAATCAATTATCATTTTTCTCTCTACTATCTTTGCTACTAAAATAAGATACGATTATAATCCTACAACATAAATTACATTATGTTGTAGAAAATTTGTAAAAGATTTAATAGGTCTTACATAGCCATATCTATGTATGTGATAGAATTTTCTATTTGTAATTTTCATCCTATAATTATTAGTGACTTCAAGAAAATCAAACCATTATAGATTTCCTATCATGTAATGACTTACACCAAAATAAATACACCAAATATGCTTTTTATTTTGACCTATGAATTTTTTTGGGTTTGAAGTGATTTTGCATATTGATATGGTATATTGTACGGATTATGATCTTGAGCCCTGTTGTAGTGTGCATTGTAATGAAATATCCCTCTTGTTATTTCTTCCATGATATGATTCCTTTAAATATTTAGTATTTTAAGAATCCTTTTGATAGAACCTTTGAATAAGTCTACCTTATGACTTCCTAGTTTAGAGTATGTGAATTAATTTGATAAAACCTTTCCAAGATTTAGGTTTTGTAGGATCCTTATGTCTCCCCATTGATTATAAAATAGTAGTTCACCTTTTGAATCGATTTGGTAATGTTTTGAGAATAATAATAATCAACTCCTGTTCACCTTATTTCTCCTATTGAACTATGCATTTATCAATCTGATGAAGTTCTCTATGGTTGGATTTCTTTTATCTCTTTAGTATGAGTATGAGATAATTATAAGTAAATAGTTCCAACTCTTTTAAGTAATTAATGAACTTCCGTATTTATCCTTAACTTCAATAGATTAATTTTTTTAATTCTAATTTGTCTAATATTTTGATTAGTATACCTTATATCTACCACTTTTGAAACTTCATAAAATAATATTTAATTATCTAAAGTGGTAAACCTTATTTATCCTACTTAATTATTTGTAAATATTATGTTATTGGAATTTCAACTAATAGAATTTGAAATGATTTTCCAAAATAAACTTCACCCTTCAATTAGCTTTCTAGAACTTAATAGAATATCTAAGATTTTATCTGCTTATTCTTCCTATATGATTAATAAAACAACCTTAGGAATTGAATAGCCTTTATAGAAAGCAATTAATGATATACTATAGCTTATACATTTTAATAGTGTTTTGCTCGTTGTTCACTATTCGATTTAGGTTTTGACTATGAATTTCAATGTCTTCAATCATTGGTCTTTACAGTCCATGAGGTATGATATCAAGTGCTACTTTGGGTGATGTTCTTGACATCCGTTAGACTGCACTCTCTCCCTTCTTAATAATTTTTTGACTATGTAGAAAAAATCATCTTCTACGTTATCCTTATTGGTTGAGGTATTTAATAAACCTTACCTCCTTATGTAATGTATACCAAATGGTATATACATTTTTTCTCGAGTCTATCTCTCCTTGCTAGATGGCACAAACCTATGAGGTACATTAGAAAATATCACTCTTGGTAACATAAGGATTGTTATAGCATCTATATACTTGAATGATGACTAAACTCTATCATTTTGTGTAGAGCGTTACTTAGGTGTTCCTTTTTCTTTTCAGGTGTTATGAACAAAGGTATTATGAAAGACTCTAGGGACTCTCCTTTGATCCTTGAATCTTGTGCCAAGTGGCACGTTGTTTCTTTGCTCAAGATGGTAGGTGGACGTCTTAAACCTTGCATGTACCTAAAACCTTTTGTTTTCTTATTAGCCCAATGTTTTTTGCTAACTATTATTTGTTTGGTCAATGCTTTATTCCTTAGCTTTCTTTAACTAATGGTGACTTTTTCTAGCACTTATTGCTTAGATTTCTCTAGCTAATGGTGGCTTTCCAACATTTCTTTCTTAGCTTCCTCTACCTAATAGTGGAATTCTCCAACACATGTGGTTCCAATGTGATTCACTCCTGATGGTTTGAAGGACTTTGTTTTAGCCCTATTTTTGTTCTTCTTCCAAGATTTTGATAATATTTTCTTGGGTAATAAGCTCCTTCCTTGCTCCTTAATTTTACTATATTTTGTTATGCAAATATTGTGTTAGACTTACCTTGTTGATATGGTTACGTATGTCCAAATCAATCTCCTTGTGATGTAGATTGAATTAAACGACAAATGTTGCTTAATATGAAACCAATCGAACTGAATTGCATAGCTCTAATGTTGGTTTGATGAGCCTTTTCTTGGCTCTCTCCTTTACTTTAAAATGGTTGGTTGAAGACTATGTTTTTCTATCTATTTTAATACCTTTTGGAGGCTACATATTTTTTCTTTCTTGGCTATATTTGAAAGGAAAATAATGGTGCTTCTCTTATAACGTAAACATCCCTATAATAGATAAGATAGAACACCTTAACTTGCACCAAATTTTTAGGCCATATTTCTTCTTCTCCAAGTTTCTAAATTTGTTGATGAAATGACTTTCTCGCAAACATATAGATGGTGCATTGGTATACTCTCTTGCTACTCCCAACCTGCCTCTTCCCTTTCTTTCCTGATGTCTAATGTGATGATCATGAGAGCTCTTTTTTAGAACTATTTTGTATACATATTATTTTTATTAATATTACATGGCTAACCCACGTACCAAACAGACTTGCAATGAAGACTGGTTGCTCCATGTCACTTAGATTATAATTTGATTGATATTGTTTACTTTCATGTTACTCCATCGCCAACATATATACTTACATCATGATTATTATTATTGTGGAACTATTGTTATTGTTCTCATAGTTCCACTTGGTTATGATAAGAAGTTAACAGTTGAGAACTGCAATGGCTACTATGCAAAGAAACCATAATTTTAATTTAGTGTTTGTTTCTTTTTTATTTTTATTTTTTTTCCATAGTTTAAATAATTAATTAATCAATTAAGTTTTATATATTTATGATTAAAGTTTAATATAGTTGTAAGGTTTAAATTCTAGATATTTTTTATAGGTGAGATGTTAACATGTTAATAATTTGAAAAAGATGATTATATTATGACAAGCAATGTAAGAAGATCAAAATATTACCAAAACATTTATATCATATAATTTATATAAATTATTCTAATTTTAAAAAGTATATACAACAATTTTACTATAACAAAAATAAAGCATAACGAATGACAATAAAGTGTGTTTGTGGGAAAAACAATATATTCCACACAATTATAATAATTAATACAATATATACCTTAATATGTAAATGGAATCAAGTTGCCTTGTAAATGGGTCCTCAAGCAACATTTTTAATATTTAACTACAAAGCCTCAAGTAGAGTCTCCTCAATTTTTTTGAAAGGAAATAAAATAATGTTTTATGGTTTTCATAGCACCTACAATAAGATGAGAAAAATTCCAAGCAAGAAGAAGATCATGTGTTTTGAGAGTAGTAGAAGCAATACAATGATATAGATAAGATTGTTAAAAGTAGATAAATGCTTTGTTAATAAGATGATTTCTAAATAAATTATAGGTGAGTAAATGAGTGAATGAAATGAATATTTATAGTAGATGGAAGAGATATATATATTTTTTGAGATCAACTATTGGATTACACTCTTGTTAGAGCTTTAAATTTTAAATCCTTAGTCAAAACAATTTACCATATTAACCCTAGGTATTAAATAGTTAAACTTATGATCATACATAAAAAATCCTAAAATTTGGCCAATGACCATGATTGCCACTTAAATTGGTAATCATGACGCCATTGATATTATAATGAGTGCTTTGAAGGATATGTGTAAGCATGTCCTTAAATCATACCTCTATCCCTATTTTAAATATTTGGTACATTACTCTAAAGTAATCTCCTACTCTAGTAATGTTTTATGGTTTTCATAGCACCTACAATAAGATGAGAAAAATTCCAAGCAATAATAAGATCATGTGTTTTGAGATTAGTAGAAGCAATACAATGATATAGATAAGATTGTTAAAAGTAGATAAATGCTTTTTTAATAAGATGATTACTAAATAAATTATAGGTGAGTAAATGAGTGAATGAAATGAATATTTATAGTAGATGGAAGAGATATATATATTTTTTGAGATCAACTATTGGATTACACTCTTGTTAGAGCTTTAAATTTTAAATCCTTAGTCAAAACAATTTACCATCTTAACCCTAGGTATTAAACAGTTAAACTTACGATCATACATCAAAAATCCTAAAATTTGGCCAATGACCATGATTGCCACTTAAATTGGTAATCATGACACCATTGATATTAGAATGAGTGCTTTGAATGATATGTGTAAGCATGTCCTTAAATCATACCTCTATCCCTATTTTAAATATTTGGTACATTACTCTAAAGTAATCTCCTACTCTAGTAATGTTTTATGGTTTTCATAGCACCTACAATAATATGAGAAAAATTCCAAGCAAGAAGAAGATCATGTGTTTTGATATTAGTAGAAGCAATACAATGATATAGATAAGATTGTTAAAAGTAGATAAATGCTTTGTTAATAAGATGATTACTAAATAAATTATAGGTGAGTAAATGAGAGAATGAAATGAATATTTATAGTAGATGGAAGAGATATATATATTTTTTGAGATCAACTATTGGATTACACTCTTGTTAGAGCTTTAAGTTTTAAATCCTTAGTCAAAACAATTTACCATCTTAACCCTAGGTATTAAACAGTTAAACTTATGATCATACATCAAAAATCCTAAAATTTGGCAAATGACCATGATTGCCACATAAATTGGTAATCATGACACCATTGATATTATAATGAGTGCTTTGAAGGATATGTGTAAGCATGTCCTTAGATCATACCTTTATCCCTATTTTAAATATTTGGAAAAGTTAGAAATCCTGAATGACAAGAAAATATAGTAGAAATACGACAAATTAGATGAGAGAAAGGAAACAAAATCATTAGGCAACATGGCTTACAATCATCCTATCCAAGGATTAACATCGTTAGTCTATTTCTATCCCATATTAGGAGGATGAGACTCTCTACCACCTAAATTTAGTTGTTATTACTCTTCTTACAAATTCATATTGCTCCTTTCTAAGTACCATGTGAAACACCATAAGGGATAACCAATTGTGATTTATTAGGAATATAAAGAAATATGTAATACCCAAAACAACAAAAATAAAAATTCTATGCTATGGTACAAAAATAAAATTTACTTTGTTTCAATCTCTTGTCTATTCAAAATATATATAATTTAAATAGAAGTAGAAAATACAAAAATATATTCAATTAATGTTAAATCAATTGAAAAAATCTATGATACTTACCTATATGCACCCCTAATAATTTTGTCCAACTAAAAATAATTTTTGCTTGATCTATGGGGCTTCAAATAAATTTACCTATAAAGATACCCAACCATTTAAATATGTAACATTGGTACATAATGAGTAAAAATAAAAAGTGCATAGCTAATTCTAAAGCGAGAAAAACCATTAGAAGCACTACCCATATAACATCTCTAAAAAATGATAAAAAAATATATAGAAAATCATTTTTACAATTAAATATTATAAATAGGTGATAAATATTTGATTTTCAATTTTAATTTTCACTTGCATATGCAAACATCTCATGAACATTATGCATACATATGATATTACATTAACATCTAGAGATAGTAAATTACAAGTAGATGAGGAAGCAATGCTAGAGAGGTGGGTCCTTTGACTCACTTTATCAAATTTTGGTTGAAATAAACAAAAACCCAAAGTCAAGGAAAATGAATAAACACTTAATTAGGCTATCTAGGAAGTAGCTAGGGTTAGGAAACTAGTGCTATCAGGACTACCATGTCACATAGGTGGTGTAATCAAAGTAAGGCAATAAAGAATGACCTAAACATTTTTAGATTTTGATGAGTATATGATATAGTAAATGCAACCACAAGATGCAACATAAGCAATCTAAGATATCTATATAATAATGGTACTATAATATGCAAGAATTGATGAGAGAAACTCCTACAATGACTCAAAAATATGCCATTAATGAATCCTTACAAAAATAGTACAATGCGGTATAATGGAGGACATGAACACTCTATAAATTGTTTTTAAAGAGCTACATTGTTCTATACTACCAATATATACTATGCACTCTCTATCTTCTCTCCATTTCACTTCACTCACTATATTACCTATATATATGAAGATAAGTTCCTCGACCCTCACTCTACCTTTGAATCTATCCTATGAATCATGTGCATGTGGACTACATGCACATTTACATCATTGTACATTCTAGAACTTGTGCAATTATTACATACTGAAGTAACTACATAATATTTATCTAAATTAAACTCCTACTATAGTAATGTATCAAAGTTGGTACATTGACATGTACCTAAATAATGTAATATACTCTAACACCTCCCTATATTACATTATTTGGGTATTGAAGACTTTGGTATTTAATCTGGATCATAATTTTTGTTTTGGAATATGAGCTCTTCTCTCTTACTTCCTTCATTATCCTTTTTTTTTTTTCTGAATTTGGATGAGTATCTTGTTTAGGTTCTTCTTCTTCTTCTTTAGTTTGTAGATGACCAAGTAGTGCGGAGTTTTTTTTTACTCTCACTCCTTTTAGTTTTAAACCTTCTATTTCTTATTTTACTTTTATGATATAAAGGTTCTTCATTCTCACCAATCTGTTCCTTAGGAAATGCATTAGTATTATTTTGAATGATTTATAATGTGACACATATTAATTCCATTTATGCATCTGAAATCAATTATCCTCTTTCTCTCTACTATCTTTGCTACTAAAATAAGATACGATTATAATCCCACAACATAAATTACATTATGTCATAGAAAATATGGAAATAATTTAATGTCTTACACAAGCATATATATGTATGTGATAGAATCTTCTATTTGTAATTTTCATCCTATAATTATTAGTGACTTCAAGATAATCAAACCATTATAGATCTCCTATCATCTAATAACTTACACCAGAATCAATATACCAAATATCCTTTTTATTTTGACCTATGAATTTGTTTGGGTTTGAAGTGATTTTACATCTTGATATCGTATATTGTACGGATTCTGATCTTGAGCCTTCTTGTAGTGTGTTGTGTGATGAAATATCCCTCTTTTTATTTCTTTCATGATATGATTCCTTTAAATATTTAGTATTTCAAGAATACTTTTGATAGAGACCTTGAATAAGTCTACCTTATGACTTCCTAGTTTAGAGTATGTGAATTAATTTGATAAAACCTTTCCAAGATTTAGGTTTTGTAGCATCCTTATGTCTCCCTAGTGATTAGCAAGTAGTAGATCACCTTTTTAATTGATTTGGATGAGCATATTATTTAGGTTCTTCTTCTTTTTCTTTAATTTGTAGATTGGCAAGTAGTGCGGAGTTTTGTTGTCCTCTAACTCTTTTAATTTTAAACCTTCTATTTCTTATTTTACTTTTATGATATAAAGGTTCTTCATTCTCACCAATCCATTCCTTAGGAAATGCATTAGTATTATTTTGAATGATTTATAATGTGACACATATTATCTCCATTTATGCATCTGAAATCAATTATCCTTTTTTATCTCTACTATCTTTGCTACTAAAATAAGATACAATTATAATCATGCAATATAAATTACATTATGTTGTAGAAAATTTGGAAAATATTTAATAGGTCTTACACAGCCATATCTATGTATGTGATAGAATTTTCTACTTGTAATTTTCATCCTATAATTATTAGTGACTTCAAGACAATCAAACCATTATAGATTTCCTATAATGTAATGACTTACATCAGAATCAATATACCAAATATCCTTTTTTATTTTGACCTATGAATTTGGTTGGGTTTGAAGTGATTTTGCATCTTGATATGGTATATTGTACAGATTATGATCTTGAGCCCTGTTGTAGTGTGCATTGTAATGAAATATCCCTCTTGTTATTTCTTCCATGATATGATTCCTTTAAATATTTAGTATTTTAAGAATCCTTTTGATATAACCCTTTAATAAGTCTACCTTATGACTTCCTAGTTTAGAGTATGTGAATTAATTTGATAAAACCGTTCGAAGATTTAGGTTTTGTAGGATCCTTATGTCTCCCCAATGATTAGAAAATAGTAGTTCACCTTTTTAATCGATTTGGTAATGTTTTGAGAATAATAATAATCAACTCGTATTCACCTTATTTCTCCTATTGAACTATGCATATATCAATCTGATGAAGTTCTATATGGTTGGATTTATTTTATCTCTTTAGTATGAGTATGAGACAATTATAAGTAAATACTTCCAGATCTTTTAAGTAATTAATGAACTTCCATATTTATATTTAACTTCAATAGATCAAATTTTTAAATTTTAATTTTTCTAATATTTTGATGTAGTATACCTTATATGTACCTATTTTGATACTTCAGAAAATAATATTTAATTATCTAAAGTGGTAAAACTTATTTATCCTACTTAATTATTTGTAAATATTATGTTATTGGAATTTCAAGTAATAGATGTAGACACCAAAACAACACCAATCCGATTATGTGATTGCAAACACTGATCGCTTTGACACACACAGCCCCCAGGGCAGCCCTCAGAGGTTAAACAGTGGTCCTAACCACTTTTGTAGCAATTTTGGAAGGTCAAAAGGCAATTTGGCACATTCAGGCACTTTGCTCAGTATCCGTCCCACCCAGGGAAAAATTCAAATTGGGATTCATCTCACCCAGGGACGAATTCTGAATTCACTCTTGGTTAGGACGAATTCCAGGTTCAATGGGAAAAAATAAGATTTGCGCCAAATGGCAAAAAGAAGACAGTTAATCAATGACTCCTGCATTGCATGCACGTGTAGGTGGGCAGATTGGGCGTTAGAGGACTGTCACAAGGGCAGTCATGGAAGCCCAAGTCATGGAGGACTTTCCTCCCTCATGGGAAGGCATGATTGCCACATGGCGCTTATGCATGCCCCTCCAAAGATACCCCCTAGGTCTATAAAATGGTGAAACTTCTCACCCAAATGGGAGAAGTGGGAGGCATTTTCAAGCAACAAAGTGCTGCCAAATTGAATACCACATTTTACCCTTTTGATTCACCTCTTCCACATCCTTGATATCTTTCACAAGAGAGGTTATTTGGTGGTTATTGGAAGTGTGAATCCGGACCCAAAACTCGACATTTGACCACATTGATCTACCAATTGGCCGATAACCCATTACAAGAGATTTTGGACCCATCCCAAGTGGATTGGTGTCAAAATCAGGTTCTAATGGTGGGCAGCCTGCGCAGGCACCCCGCACTTCTTAGTTTCATTTTGATTTGTTCTTTTGTCACTTGTTTATATTCCATTCCATTCTATGTTGTTTAGATAGTTTATAATTTCAATTTCATAAGACTTTGATCAAATATTATCATGTTTGTTGCTTTTGTGGTCCTCACTAACTTGTAGGTAACAACGTCAAATTCTTGTTGATGGAGGTCAAATTGGGAAAATACGACCATCTGGGTCGTCCCAAAATGCCCCCAATTGGCTAACCCCTATGTTTTCAGGTCTTTTTGAGATCCCGATACACGAAATTTGGGCAGCATCACTTCGGCGCTTTGTCGTAGGAGAATTCGTCCTACCCAAGGACAAATTATAGTAGAATTCGTCCTGACCAAGGACGAATTACAGTCAAACTCGAATCGGTGACATTTTTCCAATTGTTTCAATGGCAGTGGCCCTCTGGTAATGTTCTCTGGTCTCTGTCAAATTTGCAGGTTATTTGGAATCATTTTATTTATCGATTTAGCTAATCTTACGCATGCATCTTCCATTGGTTTTTAGGATCAAACGCCTTATCTTTTGTCACAAGTGCTACTAACGATTTGTTGTTTCTTTGAATGCAGAGGAAGCAACAAGGATCAAAGACTCATCAACACTAGTAGCGGCAACATTTTGGTCTGCCCATTTTGCGTGTGGGCACGCGAAAGGAGGAACACTAAGTCATGATTGTAACCAAAACTCATTTAATGCTCCTAGCCCCTAAAAAGGGAGGAGGCATCTTTGTAACTGATGTTCAGAGAGTTAAATAAAAAGGGCTATGCTTTCTGTACTTTCTTTTGTCTCAGTTCAATTTGTTTCTTCATTTCATGCATTTCATGTTATAGGACCTTAAGCTTTAATTTTGGGTTTTGAAAGCATCGCAATAGTTTTCCTTTCAATCTTCCGAAATCTCATTCTTTCAATAGAATTTGAAATGCTTTTCCAAAATAAAATTCACCCTTCAATTAGATTTCTATAACTTAATAGAATATCTAATATTTTATCTCCTTATTCTTCCTATATGATTAATAAAACAACCTTAGGAATTGAATAACCTTTATAGATAGAAATTAATGATATACTATGGCTTATACCTTTTAATAGTGTTTTGCTCGTTGTTCACTATTCGATGTAGGTTTTGACTATGAATTTCAATGTCTTCAATTCTTAGTCTTTACGGTCCATGAGGTATGGTATCAAGTGCTGCTTTGGGTGATTTTCTTGACATATGTTAGACTACACTCTCTCCCTTCTTAATAATTTTTTGACTATATAACAAAAATCACCTTCTACATTCTCCTTATTGGTAGAGGTATTTAAAAATCTTACCTCCTTATGTAATGTATAACAAATGGCATATACGTTTTTGCTCGATCCTATCTCTCCTTTCTAGATGGCACCAACCTATGAGGTACGTTAGAAAATATCACTCTTGGTAACATAAGAATTATTATAGAATATATATACTTGAATGATGACTAAACTCTATCATTTTGTGTAGAGCGTTACTTAGGCGTTCCTCTTCCTTTTAAGGTGTTATGAACAAAGGTATTATGAAAGAATCTAGTGACTCTCCTTTGCTCCTTGAGTCTTTCACAAAGTGGCACGGTGTTTCTTTGGTCAAGATGGTAGGTGGACGTCTTCAACCTTGCATGTAGCTAAACCCTTTTGTTTTCTTATTAGCCCAACATTTCTTGCTAACTATTATTTTTTGCTCAATGCTTTCTTGCTTAGCTTTCTTTAACTAATGGTGACACTTTCTAGCACTTATTGCTTAGATTTCTCTAGCTAATGGTGGCTATCCAAAATTTCTTTCTTATCTTCCTCTACCTAATAGTGGTATTCTCTAGCATAGATGTTTCCAAGGTGTTTAACTCCTGATGGTTTGAAGGCATTTTTTTTAGCCCTAATTTTTTCGTCTTCCAATATTTTGAAATTATTTGCTTGGGTAATAAGCTCCTTACTTGCACCTTATTTTTACTATCTTTTGTTATACAAATATTGTGTTAGACTTACCTTGTTGATATGGTTACGTTTGTCCAAATCAGTCTCCTTGTGATGTAGATTGAATTAAACCACAAATGTTTATTAATATGACAAAAATTGACACTAAATTGCGTAGCTCAAATTTTGGTTTGATGAGCCTTTTTTTGGCCCTCTCCGTTACTTTAAAATGGTTCTTGAAGACTATGTTTTTATATCTATTGTAATACCTTTTGGAGGCTACAGATTTTGTCCTTCATGGCTATATTTGAAAGGACAAGAATGGTGCTTCTCTTGTAACGTGAACATCCCTATAATAGATAAGACAGAACACCTTAACTTGCACCAATGTTTTAGGCCATATATCTTCTCAAATTTTCTAACTTCTTTGATGAAATGACTTCTTGAGGGTACCTAGTGATCTAATAACACTAACCTCTAAATCACTTGCTTGAACATTTTACACTAACAAATTCAAACAACTAATATACCCTTGTTTTGGTGACTTTATTTCACCAAGATATGTTGTAGATTTTGTGTGCTCAATAGTGTCCTTTCACACTTCAACTTAATTTTTCTTGTGCGTTAATTCTCACCTTTGAACAATACTTAATGCACTTAAAAATATCTCTTAAGTATAATTATTATAGTGCACTATTAATATCACCTTATTTATCCTCCAAAGTAACTTGGAATATGCACTAATAATAAGTATTTAGTGCACTATAATCTCGACAACTTTAACTTAAAAGTAATATCTTATTCTTGTTGAAATATATCTAATATCCTATTTAATGTGTAGGTATTAACCTTAAAAAAAATTATCTTCTGCACTCCCTTGAAGATTATAATATGTGACATTCTCTTTGCAATTTTTTAAACTCTAATATGGTGCTTAATGAATCTTAATAATGAACCAAAAATATAAAGATCAACTAATGATTTTTTTTGCACCAAAGTTGCTTACCTTACCAAAATTTGTAGATGAAGGATTGCAAGGTGATTAGATTTACCTTATTGTTGCCTTACTGGATGAATGTGCAACTATTATTGACTATTAAAAATAGTTTTTTAGCCCACTTATTTGCATCTTTGAAACCGTCTAACTTATTTCCATGAATCTGTAGCAGGGGACTTTAATTATCCTTCATAATATACTCTATAAAACTAATGTTTTGCAGCTAGTACCACTATCCTGATTGTTGCTTTCTTGCTGACCTCAAATCTAAAAATTTTATATTGCAAAGCAGTTAATCTCTCCACTAGAATTTTGTTCTTTAATATCAAGAAGTTGGTAGGGATATCCTGCAAATCGTAATTGATATTTTCCTTTGAGATACCTTCAATGTTTTGTTGTAGAAACTAGCATATCTCGTTTCTTTGAATAAGCCTTGTAGCCTTGAAAGGAAATATTAAAACCTCTGAGGTTTGGTAGTAATGTTTGTCTTCTTTCTCTTTCACACTCCTTGTAAAATTCTAATTTCAATCTAGGCCTTCTTCTCAAGAATCTAAAAGTCTTGATGTCTTCAACAATCTCCTTCAAAACTTGGTAAGCTTCTTGCCAAACCCTTCTTCCTTGGGCTTGTTGTTAGATGGTGATAATTATCCCAAGATTTTAATTTATTAGAAAAATTTTCTTGGTGGTAAATTTCTCCAATGATTTCTCCTAGGAACTCCTTTAATGGTCTTCTTTGAATCTTCTTCAATGAGGCTCACCAAGGCTTTGCCTCATTTGTACTTGAGACCTCTTCTCTAGGGTCTTCACTCTTGTAGCTTCTTTGGTATTCCAAATGAGACATTTTATTCAACATTATACTATGAAATTTTTCAATGAGATCTCCCTCTTACATCTCTACAATTTGCTACGTCAGGAACATGACTTTTTCTAGTCCTTCTCCATCTCTTCAAAAATTAGAAGTTCTTCAATAGGACCTCTAGTAGGTCTCTTCAACTTCTTAGGCTGATTTATTCTACTCCTTCAAGGTGAAGTATTCAATCTTAAATTAAGATCACTAATCTCTAATCTTCATCAAGAATCTTCTCTGGAGCCTCTTCACTCTACTATTTGCAATCTTCAATGGAGATCACCAAACTCCAATTTTCTCCTAGATTGTTATTTGAAGTCTCTTCAATCTTATATTTGTATTCTTCAATGGATATAACCAACCTCCAATATTCTCTTGGACTCTTCTCTAGAGTATTTTTCCTTAAATCTGTAATAAGGCTCTCATTGCCTTTTCTTCTTTTGGACTCTACAGTTTTGCAATCTCTAGTAATGGGATATTTTCTTTAGGCCTCAAAATCAAGAGATGATGAATATTCACTAGTTGATTTATTAATCTAGTGGTATTAAAGCTAAGTCCTAGTCTTCACAAGTTTTTTTATAACCATTTGGAAATACTCTAGCCAAATGTAATATCAATTTTTTTGTAAATAAGATTTTTGGATTTCTCTCAATCTCACTTGTGGTTGTCCTTATTTCCTATTGATATATCGTGTGCTCTGATACCACTGTTAGCTTTTGATGAGTATATAATATAGGAAATATAACTACAAGATGTAAGATACACGATCTAATATATCTATATGATAATAGCACCATAATAAGGAGGAAAATGAGAAGATAAAATTTTGCAATAACTCATAATTATGCCATTAATGAAAGCTTACAAAAATTATATAATGCAATATAATGGAGGACATGAACACTCCATAAATTATTTTGAAAGAGCTACATTGTACCACACTACCAATATATACTATGCACTCTCTATCTTCTCTCCACTTTACTTCACTCATTATAAGACCTATATATAGAAATTTAAGTTCCTTGGCCCTCACTCTACCTTTGACTCTATCCTATGACTCATGTACATGTGGACTACATGTATATTTACATCATTGTACATTATAACACTAGTGCATTTATTATATGTTGAAGTAACTACATAACATTACTCTAAAGTAATCTCCTACTCTAGTAATGTACCAAAGGTGGTACATTGATACGTACCTAAATAATGTAATATACTCTAACAAAAGCACCCCAAAGGCCTATAAATCAAGGTGAATCATGATTACCATATTTTAAAAAGTAGCAATGTTGGCTAAATATAATAAATAAGATAGAAAGAAAAACAATTGTTGAAATATACAATTATAGATAAAAGTGTTAATCATGATTACACACAAAAAGGGGTGACTGTAGTCTTATCCAATTGGGGGTGATATTGGAGTCAACCAACACTATTTTCTAGAAACCAATGATAGTAGTCATTATAAAAAATACACTTTTTTAAGACTAATATTCCTCTAAGAATGAATAACAGGGAGATACCAAACATGGGAGGCATTGAAGCTAAGGATGTGGTTAGGGATGACACAACATTGATAAATGTATGAGTAGGGCAACTAAGGCAAGAAGTAACAATTGGGTAGGAGATGATTCCATTTGGAATAAAATGGATCCACCATGGATGCAAGGGTAGCTCAAAAAATACATAATAGTAGAGGTAAGAATGCTCTTGATATAGATAAGGCTAGGGAGTCTGATAGATAAACCTTACGTCTATCTCCAACAAGTTTTTTATTACAATTTTATGCTCTTATAAAGCATGAAAACCAACACCATTATGTGGTATCCTAATATATATGAGCATATAATAACCACAATTACATTAGAATAAGTATAATATAATATTGGACTATCATGATAGGAGAGATTTCATGGATCACTACTACATAGAAAAATTGATTGATACTAGTGGAGTGGGTGACTGATAAGTGTAGGATGGACATGCAATAAATTATTTTGTTGGATTACATTTTACATTCTAGTTGGATACTACTTGTGAGATATGGAAGGATCCTCTTATTTTATTTTGTATATAACAAAGTCATGAACAAGATCCCCACCATGCTCTTGTATCCACTATATCCAAGTTTGGATAAGGGTCAAATAAAATTAAACAAGGGCTTCACCTAGTGATGGAGAATACTACCAATACTAAATAGTAACCTTTATTTGATCTAAAATTGAAGATCATAAGGGATTGAACTATATTATTCATATTAGGAATAATTTCACTATGTACCACCCAACATATCTACCACTTGACACATAACACAATGATATTTAGGCTAGGATATGGGTGCATGCACAATGGGAATGCTGACCTCAAGTACCTCCCTTGATCAACATCCCATATCATCAAATCCTATGGATGTTGTTACACCATTTATGCTAAAATAGACATGGGGATTGGCATCAGTTGGATATTGTGTAGTTGATGGTGTTACTATCAAACCATCACTATGAGGTGGTAGAGTCAGAAAAGATAAAACAAATTTCATGATAGCTTAGAGATCCACAACTAAAGAGGTCACTCCCTCTCTCAGTTCCACATTAGAGATATAGATAGGAGAAGAATATATAAAAATATAGTATATTACTCTTGCATGTGCACCCCAATCTAGAGTAGGAGAGGCCTATAGTGGTAGTGATGTATCTTTAGGGAAGGAGGTTGCAAAGGCGGTAGTAACCAAGAACATAATTACTTTAGATGAAGGTCATCATTAATGAAACTAGAATATGACTCAAACAAGAGTATTGCAATAGAAAACATAATCATGCATAAAGTTTACATGAATATTGTCGATCTAGAAAATAATTCCTATGAGAATCATAGGAGATGAATCAAAAATCAAATTATTTCCTATAGATCAACCAATCCCAATATTAGCTTAGTATTTATGTCTTTTTTATTTCATACATATCTAGAGTTATATTATCTTGTTTGATTATGATGCATATGATATATAATGATTTAAAAATATGGTTTCCAGTGATTTTAGATATGACCCATGGATGGTGAGAGCTAATAAATGAATTCCATAATCATATTAGGTGATCTAGTAGACTTTGACATATTATCATTGGTGTAATTATACTTTGAATGTATTTTTGAGCATCCAATTAATTTGTGTAGACCTTACAAACAAATTCAATTCTTATCAAATTATTAAATTGCTATAACACCTTAAAAAAATCATGATGTAATATTATACATTGATATATATAAAATAATTAATTAGAGTATATAGACATTAAAGTAACACAAAAATTACTTAAAATAATATATCAGGAAGATGTGATTCGTTCGATTGGGAACGAAATCAACATATGCCAACATAATTTGGCACCGTTGGTTCCGTGCAAAACTTTTCCTCTGCTACTTTCATAGGATAAGGAGATTATTGACTCTTTTAGAGGAGGAGAGACAAGAGAAATATTCGGATTCGATAAGGAAACAGTGATAATGATATAGTTGGTTGATGCAAATTGCTAAATTAGTTTACTGTTACTGTTCCATTGTTAGGTTTGAAGAGTCAAGAATTTATAGTACACCTAAAATGAGAATGCGTACGGTGGACTGGACTGGGTTGAGAATTATTTGTTCTAATGCCCATGAATCCATCCAACCCTCAAGCCTCAAGACTGAGAGAAGGGATGGGAATGCCATCGAAATTGAAATATTTTCCCTAGTACTTATATACTTACCTGCTAATGGTATGGTTGTATCATCACATTAGTGTTCCAAAGAAAACCATTTGCAAGAGGTCTCAAATATAAGATAACTCTAATTTAAGCAGCCATTTATTAGAGTCGTTGAAACACAATAATTTTACTATAACAAAAATAAAGCATAGTGGTTGACAATTAAGTGTGTATTTGGGAAAAACAATATATTCCACAAAATTACAATAATTATTACAATATATACCTTAATATGTAAATGGAATATGAGCTCTTCTCTCTTACTTCCTTCATTATATATTTTTTTTGAATCTGGATGAGCATCTTGTTTAGGTTCTTCTTCTTAATTTTAAACCTTCTATTTCTTATTTTACTTTTATGATATAAAGGTTCTTCATTCTCACCAATTTGTTCCTTAGGAAATGCATTAGTATTACTTTGAATGATTTATAATGTGACACATATTAACTCCATTTATGCATCTGAAATCAATTATCCTGTTTCTCTCTACTATCTTTGCTACTAAAATAAGATACGATTATAATCCTACAACATAAATTACATTATGTTGTAGAAAATTTGGAAAAGATTTAATAGGTCTTACATAGCCATATCTATGTATGTGATAGAATTTTCTATTTGTAATTTTCATCCTATAATTATTAGTGACTTCAAGAAAATCAAACCATTATAGATTTCCTATCATGTAATGACTTACACCAGAATAAATACTCCAAATATGGTTTTTATTTTGACCTATGAATTTGTTTGGGTTTGAAGTGATTTTGCATCTTGATATGGTATATTGTATGGATTATGATCTTGAGCCCTGATGTAGTGTGCATTGTAATGAAATATCCCTCTTGTTATTTCTTCCATGATATGATTCCTTTAAATATTTAGTATTTTAAAAATCCTTTTGATAGAACCCTTGAATAAGTCTACCTTATGACTTCCTAGTTTAGAGTATGTGAATTAATTTGATAAAACCTTTCCAATATTTAGGTTTTGTAGGATCCTTATGTCTCCCCAATGATTAGAAAATAGTAGTTCACCTTTTGAATCGATTTGGTAATGTTTTGAGAATAATAATAATCAACTCCTGTTCACCTTATTTCTCCTATTGAACTATGCATTTATCAATCTGATGAAGTTCTCTATGGTTGGATTTATTTTATCTCTTTAGTACGAGTATGAGATAATTATAAGTAAACAGTTGAAAGCACGAGGATACGGAAGCAAAAATGAAAGCGAATATGCGATGCAAACGGAACCGTACTTAGCGCTAAATCCTAGAAACTTGAAAGTGCATGAAAATATGGAAAGGCATGAGCGAATCAAAATGAAACAAATGTGAATAATGAAGAAAACCCTTTTAATTGATATGTTTCAAACTCAGTTACAATGCGCATCCTCCCCTTCCAAGGTCTATGAGCGTTTAAGCGTGCGTTCTTGTTACATCCATAGGTGTCTTTCCTTCTTTCGTGTTCCCACATGTAAAATGGGCAGACCAAACGTCGTCGCCGCTTGTCCAAATGCATTGAAAATTTGACAGGGGCATCAAGACACCACCAGGAAGGCTCTGCAAAAAGAATAGTTAGGAAATTCCTCATCGATTTGAATTCCCTCCAGGGTAGGACGAATTCACCTATAATAAAATATCAAAAAGGTACTGTCCAAATGTCCTACCTAGGAAGCTCCAAAAGACCTGCAAACTTGGGGTTAGCTAATTGGGGGTATTTTGGGAAGACCCAGATGGTTATATTTTCCCAATTTAGCCTCCATCAATGGGAATTTGGTGATGCTACCTGCAGGTTAGTAGAAGTGAGCAAAGCTAGAAATATGATCAAAATTGTTCAAAACGAGATGAAATTCAAATGAAAACCTATCTAAGCATCATAGAATTGAATGCAAAAATGAAAGAAAGAAAATCTGCCATGGAATTCCCATCGCTCCGAAAAGGGGCGATTAGGATTGTGGCAGTGTGGGAGGGGGTGCCCATGGGGCAGGCCGCCCACCGTTTGAGGCCTGATTTCGACACCAATCCACTTGGGATGGGTACAAAAATTCTTGTGTGGTATTGTCGACAAATTTGGTGGGATATTGTGGCAAAATTTTAGGTTTTGGGCTCAATATTCATCCTCCCAATAGTCACCCAATGACCTCCCCTCTAAAGGAGATCAAGGATGTGAAAGGCGCAAATCCAAAAGGTGTGAGGTATGTAAACAAAATGACAGCACTTCGTTGCTCTAAAATGCTCCTTCTCTCCATATTTTGGGGTGAGGAAACTCACCAATTTATATACTTGGAGGTCTCTTGAAATGGATATGCAGAGGCACCACTTGGCAATCATGCCTTACCAGGGGGAAGGAGACTCCTCCCTGAATGGGTACTTCATTACTGCCCTTGTAAATGCCTCTAACGCTCAAAAACGCCCACCCATAATCCCATGCAATGAAGGAAGCATTGAGTGGTGGATCTGAGCTTCCATTTTTCAAGATTTTACTTTTTGTCAAGATTTGTCAAGATTTGTCAAAACTACAATTCACCCCACCCTAGAGCGAATCCATAATTCATCCCTGGGTGGGGCAAATCCCAGTTTGAATTCGTTCTAGGGTGGAACGAATATTGAGAAAAGTGCCTGAAGGTGCCAAATTGATCTCTGACCTTCCAAAACTATTGTGAGAGTGGTTAGGACCACTATTTAACCTCTGGGGGCTGCCCTTGGGGCTGTGTGTTTCAAAGCGATCAGTGTTTGCAGTCACATAATCAGATTGGTGCTATTTTGGTGTCTACAAATGCCCATTTTTGGGATGCGCTATGCATGGCATAGCGTCGAGCAAAAATAGATAACCAAAGCACTAATGATTAGGGTTTCTCAGTAACCTAACCAGCTTTTGACGCCCCAAGTATGGAAAGGGCATGCATTATTGAATCCTTTCTTCTGATGAGCGAAGGAACTTAACTCAAGTGTTAACATTTTTCGGTGAGGTGTTACTTGATCTTGGACATTGATCGGTCATGAATGGGCAAAGGGCACAACCTTTTGTCTGTGAGAACCTTGAGTTCATGATTCATGAAATTCCAAGTGATTTGATTAGGTTGTGATTATTGCTTGTTTACTGCCCCAAGCAGGAGCGTAATTATCTTTGTCAATGATTCTTTGAATGCATGTCGTTTTCTTTAATTGGGTGTGTACTTGTTGGCTAGTGACTAAGTGTGACTACCCCCTCAAGCAAAGAATTGATGAGGGAATGACCTTCATGAGAAAAGCGATGAGTCGCTTGACCCAAGATGACTTGTGCAAGGGTGCCCTTCAATGTTTTAGCATTAAGTGTGTGCAGTTTTTTGACATTTAGACCTATTTTTGTTGGGTGTTAACCCTTTTTACGACATGTTTTGGAGCTAAAATTGGCAGAAATCCGTCCTCCCGAGGAGCGGTCCAAAAATGGTAGCCTTATTAGGGAGTAGGATAGTGAAAATTTGTAACCCCATCTATTTTGCATGCCCAGAATGTCGAGTGCCAAAGCACTCTCATCGGGCAAGTTTATTAGCTGTTTTGGTGCATTTTTGTCCAATTTTTGTTGTTATTTGAAATTTTTGCCCTAAATTCATTCTAGGGTGGGATGAATACCAACTTAGTATTCATCCTAGGGTGGGACGAGTGCTAACTAGAGCGCTCATCCCAGGGAGGAACAAATATAATCTCAAAAGGCCTATTTAAAGGCCAAAACTAGGGTTTGGGCTCATTTGCATTTGAATTTTCTTGCGATTTGGAGCTCTAGGGAGGAGGAGGTTAATTATGTAAAGTGAAGCGTTGTCGAATTTCTCCTGACATCATGAGTGCACAAACCGGATCGAGCGACAGAGCCAAAGCAAGACCAGTAAGTGCTCCTTAGTGTTATTGCTTTTGTTATACATTTTAAAACTGCAAGTGATTTGTTTAATTTTCTTTGTGATGTTGTTTTCCCAAAATTAAAATGGAAACCCTAAAACTGAGCTAAACACAAACCAAGAATTAGCTTAAAACTGAACGAAAAATGTAGTTAAAACCTAGGTGAAATTTTTTTATTTTGCTTTTAACTAAAACCCTAGGATAAACGGAACGTAAAACCCTAGTTTTTTAGGTTGAGCTTGTCAGTTTTAAAACGTAGGTGAAAACCCTAGGTTAAAAAAACTATTATTTTAATTTTGTTTTGTTTGTGTAGACTTTATCAATTTTAAACTTAGAATACAAAAATCCTAAGACTGACAACTGTATATATATATATTTTTTAAAACCTAGATCTGATAAATTATTGTGTTTTTGTTAATTAATCAGTTAGAGTTTTTTAAAACTCTAGGGCTGACAAATTAATTTTTTGAATTATTGTTTTGTTTTTGAATTTATCAGTTAGGATTAGAAACCCTAGGACTGACAATTGATCTTTTATTTTTGTTGTTTTGTAATTGTTTTTGTTATTAATTAATCAGTTAGAGTTTAAAAACCCTAGGGCTAACAAATTAATTTTTTTGAATTTTTGTTTTGTTTTTGAATTTATCAGTTAGGATTAGAAACCCTAGGACTGACAATTGATCTTTTCTTTTTGTTGTTTTGTAATTATTTTCGTTGTTAATTAATCAGTTAGAGTTTAAAAACCCTAGGGCTGACAAATTAATTTTTTTGAATTTGTGTTTTGTTTTTGGCTGTACAGTTTTAATGTAGTCCTATATATATATGTTAGGGTTGTACATTTTTTCATTGTTTTTTATTTTTTTGTGTTGTTTTCTTTTGCAGGTTGTGAAGATCCGGTATCGTGTACCCACTGCTTTTGCTAAAGCACGAGGGGCGCTAACTGTGGCTGATTGGGAGTGGCTTGATGCCCTTGGGCTCAAGTAGGTGGCTCGACTGGAGCCTGTGATTGAGGATCATGCCTACCTAATGACCCTGATCAACCTGTGGGATCCTTGAACCAACACCTTCCATCTCACAACAAGGGAGATGACAGTGACCTTGGAGGATGTCTATCAGCTTCTGTGGATTCTGATAGATGGACTACCAATTAGAACGTCATCGCGTGATCAGTGGATAGCTATAATGATATGATGCTTCAAGCATGGGGAGGAGATGGGTGTGGAGAGCCCAGTGGAGAGGGCAGAGGGCGACTACCATATTGGTAGGATTTTGGTTCGATGGTGGCTAGAGAGAGGGGTGTTGGGAGTGAGGCACGCAGTACTCATGGGCCTCATTTCCAACATGCTGCTACCTGACTCGTCAGGTGTGAGGTTCCCGTGGAACCTGCTGGATGTGGTCTGGTGGTTGGTAGAGTGCTCGACGGAGGCACCGTTGATACTGAGGTGGGGATAGACATTGCTGGCATAGCTCTATGGTGAGTTGTATGAGGTCCACTGCCAGAGGCAAAAGGGGATTAGTTATAGCTATCTATTGTAGAGCTGGGCTTGGCAGCACATAGCAGTGGAGATGTCGGCAGGGTTATCGTGGATGACTCAAATGGAGATGGAGGATAAGGATATAGGCTATGTAGTTCTATGGTGGCGGTCTGAGGAGTAGGGACAAAGTCGATTATGGGAAGGTGCTGCAGGGAACTATGTCGATGCCCTCGCTTGGCTTACTCCAGGGGAGGTGTTCTGGCACCCTTATCAGGACTGTCTAGCTTGGGTGAAGGCTGCAGAGTGGCTCCGACAGGTACATAGGGAGCGATGGCTGATTGGGTGGCATGGGACCGAGCATGAGTTCTTCCCTTATAGCTAGGTGATGTTGTGGCTAATCCACAACACACCCCAAAATTGGGGGCCCACCTTTTTGCATGCTTTCAAAGAAGAAAACAGTGACCCAGATGCTAAGAAAATCAAAGAAAAAGGCAAAAATTTCACTAAGGAGAAAAGTTGTCGCGATATCGCGACATGTCGCTCCGTCGCTGTCAGAAATGAAAAAGTGTCGCGATATCGCGACATGTTGCTCCGTCGTGGCCCGGGGAAAAATGAAAAAGTGTAGCGAAATCGTGACATGTCGCAAAATCGCGGTCAAGACAGTCAAACGGGGCACGAAGCAAAAAAGCGTAGCGAAATCGTGACATGTCGCAAAATCACGGTCAACGCAGTCAATGGCAGTAGGTGGGCGGAACCATCACGAAATCGTGACGTGTTTGATTTTCACGGCTTGCAAATGGGCAGAAGGCATAAAATATAAAATGGTCGCGAAATCATGACAAAACCGAGCCAAAGGCGATAAGGCTCAAAGTGTAGCGAAATCATGACGAGAACTGACACAAAGCGCATAAGTCGAAAGGCGTCGCGAAATCGTGACGCGTCGCATTTTCGTGGCACGGGTGGATTAAAAGGCCTAAGTGGTAAAATGGTAGCGATTTCGCTACAGTTAGAAAATGAAGCCAAACAAAGCAAAAGCGTAGAAATTACGTGGCGAATGAAAAGAGTCTAAGGCACAAAGGCGTAGCGATATCGCGCAACTTTTGAGGAAACGTTCAAGCCAGACAAAGACGTCATGAAATCGTGACAGAAAGTGAAGACCATGCAGAGGGCAGAAAATGGTAGCGATTTCGTGACACTTTATTGAAAAGAGACTAAGTGCGGAAAACTTGTAGCGAAATCGTGACATGTCAGATTTTTGCTGTGCATGAAGGCAAGAAAGGCTGTTGACAGAAAAATGTCGCGATATCGCGACATGTCTCATTTTTGTTGTGCATGAAAGCGGATAGGGTTATTGGCAGGAAAATGTCGCGATATCGCGACATGTCGCGTTTTCGCGGTGAAAGCAAGGAAGCAAAGCTGCATGCATAAAAACGTCGTGATTTACATGGGGCCGTTATAGAACGTGCAAAAAAGCGCTGAACACGTGGCACAAAGGCATGAGGGTCATGATAACGCTTCAGATCGACAGTTACAGTTAGCAGAGAAGACCAAACGTTTCAGGCTCGAGCAAAACGTCAAAACACCAAAGAAGCGGGAAAATGAAACGAAGCGATATGGGAAGTGAAACGAAGCGTCGCAGAGGGAAACCAAGAGCCGCAACAGAAAGTTTAAAAGCAGAAGCGAATGTAGATACAAGGGCTGGAAATTGTAAGAAGAAAAGCATTATTTTTGTGAATAAAAAGGAGTTTATTTGGCAAGAGTAACTTTTGTGTGTGAAACCAAAAGGAGATTGAAGGCTAAGACTACTGTTATTTTTGTAGATCTTTCCCTTGCATTATTCTTTCTTGTATCTATTCGTTTACACCATAATGTGGGTTACGATAGGTGAATGATAGAATGTTGCAATTATTTATTTCCTTAGAGTCTTGCATCTGATCTGATTCGACTGTGTTTTATTGCAGGTCTGTTAGGTCAGGTTGTTTTAGAGCTTCATCTCATAACTTGGGGTTTTGCAGGGAGGAGATTGCTAACCAAATTAACGTCCTGTTTCAGTTTTTCCAGCTGATTCTCATAAAGAATCTTTCTGTTTTAGGTTCTAATTTTATTTTCACATTTTTTATTCAAAGATTGGCATTTCGGATTCTGGTGCATTCCAGAATACGTTTTCTAACTCCAAAAGCTAACATAGAAATAGCAGAACAATTAAATAAAAGATAAAATGAACCAGTTAACGATAAAATGAACCTCATGCTAAAGGCACGGAGCTTAAAATGAAGTGGCCTATACCACGCATTTTCTCATTTAAAATATTTCTTTAAGCCAAAAGATAAAAGAGGTTGCTAATTTATTTTCGGG